>JARHVA010000369.1:1095000-1472500 GCA_037957365.1 Torreya grandis
TTTAGTTTTCTATTCTCTTTCAAAAATTTAATCATGCCCTCCTGAAGTGAATATATCTTCAAGAAGAGCATATCATTTTTTACTATAGGTTATTATTGGCCTAGATGATAATATGGAGGTCGTGACACAAATACATTTAAAATAAGGTAAAACTAAGAATTGGAATGATCCTCAAACATAAAGCACTCAAAAATATAAAAAAAAACCCTCCTAAAGTACTTATAATTACATAGATTTATACAATGTGATGGCATAATACATGGTTGGTGTATAATTAATATAAATTGGCCATCCAATAATCAATAACATACACCAAAAGACATGAAAAATGATTCCCTAGTAGAAACAAGGTAGAACTTTATAAAGAGTGTGCTTACAAGTATTTTTAAATAATAAAAGAGGGAAAAACTAAAAAAATACTATAGTTGTTGTGAATAATTAATCCAATTTGAATGTACCATTGTAAACTACATGAAAAACCATGAAATTTTGAAAAATGACACATCAATATGAGTTACGTGTCAAATTATATGACTATTCAAAGATCTAAAAATCTATGAAGAAGAAGAGATTTTTCAATAATATGAAATTTCTAGAGATATGGTTACCATAATAAAAAAAATTATTTTAATGGCTATTAATAAATAAAAAAATAGGCATAGTGAATTTTTTTGAACCCTTGGGCTTTTAGATGAGCTAAAATAGCCTTCACAAAGTTTGATTCTCTAATTAAAATGTATATTATTGAGGGGGTCTGACCACATGTGAGACTAGGATTCACACTTCAATCTTTGATAATGATTAGGGAACTATTTGAGAAGGTCCAAATGGGTTATAACACAAGATAAGGCCCTTATACAAAAATTTGTATTCCTTATTAAAGGTATTTTCCCATTATTAAAAAATTATCCTTAAAAAGAACATCATTCAATTTTTTAAAAAAGTATTAAGCTTTATATAAAGACATGGGAAATGGAATTTGACCTTGTGACTCATTTAAAGTAGATAGACTTAGCAACAACATTGATGTATATGCACTATCTTATAAATGTAAACATTTAATTACTTAAGTTGTTATATGTAATTTTTAAAATCAATTAATTTATTAAAAAATAATAACATTATAAAGTATGTTGGAATGATGGGAGGTAGTTAGAAAAATCTACCATATGATAGAGATGATTGTGTTAGGAGGTAGTCCTACATATACTAGTTGGTTAATGGAGGCAATATAGTGGTTAGAGGATGATTGTCTATCAATACAAGAGGGGACCCTGGTATTTTTTTCCATTGGTGGTCATGTGGTGATCTATTAGAGGTAAAAACCACTAAGAGTGGGGGTGAATCAATGGTGGAAAATAATTTAATTCAATTTACAAATCCTTCAAACACTTAAGCATTCAATACAACCATTCATGAAGAATTCAATATATTTATATCAATAAACAAATAGATAGTACAAGAGTAAACACACAATAGAATATCTATGTGGGAAACCCTCTTGGGGAATAAAAACCACTCTTAAGCCTATAAACACATGGACTACTTGTCCTTTAAAATGATCACAAACATGAGACTAATCAATTCTTTCTAACTAGAATTTAGTGAAACACTTATTTCATAAGGAGAACCTACCCCTATGATGATCAAGTCCTTTTAACCACATGTTGGTTAAGTCCTGACTAGATTCAGTAAAACACCTATTTCACAAGGAGCATGTACCCCTAAGATGATCAAGTCCTTTTGAACACCATTTGGTCAAGTTATTCTAGCCCAGATGTTGAGCACCATCCCAAAATAGGAAATGATCATCTCCTAATCATTGATTGCCTGACAATCCAATGGAGATAAAATATATATCATCCCCCTTCATAGCCACAAACATCTAAAACCACATTTTGGATCACTCTATAATCTCTTAGCAATAACTCTATACAACCTCAATAACGTGATCAAGTGGTCATATACACAAACCACACTCTGATATGCCTCTCAAATAAATTACCAAGATTTCAAATACATCATTTAACCTTTTTTCTACTCAAGGCATCCAAAAGATCCTTTTGGATCACTCTAGACCTCTTTATTCATTCTCAACCTTCAAACCTATAAGAACACTATTCAGATAATAGAAATATGACCTATGGGTAATACACATAGTAATCAACCTACTCTATTCTTCAATCCATCCATTAGTCACCAACCCTTTCTTGTTTCAATCACTTTTCGATCCTCACACACACCTCTTATTTCAAGTCTCTCACATCTATTACACAATCTTAGAAACCGTCACATTTAGTTTCACCTTTTATAGAGTCTTCATGATTATTATGGTCACAACCTTCATTTTCATCCACAACACATGTCTTCACCTTTAAGGCATCTAACATGGCTCACATTTGAGCACAACCTTTTTACAAGTAGCCCTAAGTCACCTTTTAGGTCATATGAAGACCCATTCACCTCTTGGACACTTCTTTGATCAAACTAAGAACATAAGAACACTTTAAAATGTATAGGTCTACTCCACATGACACCTTGGACATCCTAAAATGATCATAGTCATCACAACACTCTTCTACTAAATCCAAATAGATCAATCTTTGACCTTATACACAAAATATTACAAACGAACAAAAATTCAGCTTCTAGGCAATTGTTCATACTAAATATGGATTGGTCAAACCTCCAAAATCCATAAAGATCATCCTTAGGGAGTATAAAACCATCTTCAATAACTAAGTCCATTTGAAACATCCAAATACTAATAGAACAACTCAAACATCCTTATTTGGTCACTTATAGAGCATGAAAGAACATATAGTCAACTTTGGAGCTAAATAACTTTGACTATACAAACATTTAGAAATTTAAATGAATATTTCCAGATGTGCCTTCAAGTGCTATATAAATTTTATTTTTACTATAACATCAAATTATACATAGATCAAATTTTATGGTTCAAAAACCAATCATTGGTCTTTCCTTTATTAAATTCAAATATTTAAATCCAAATGGTCATAGTTCAACCTCAGTCACTTAGAACACATCTCATGCTCTTTTATTAGCTCACTCAACTCACACCTTCAATCTTATTCACAAGTATATTGAACTTTAACTCTTCTTTACTATTAAATATCAAACACATTAACCTCATCTTGTGCTTCTTGGCAACTGTGAACAAACACTCACCATCAATCTCTGTGGATTAACCAGGGCTTTATCTTGCAACGCTCACCATTAGATCTTGCTTAGAACTCCCAAGATTATGAAACTTGGCACGCTCATGTGACTTACAATCACTTTAATAATATTCCCTTATGTTTTTTTAGCTTATTAGTCTTGTATTCATTATTGACTCTTTGACTTTTCATTCAATGTTGATCTTTATCAATATGAACTTCCGCTCACAATTAATCTTCTGTCAGACTAGCGAGCTTATGAAACTTGTCACCAGTACATAAAGCCTTTGAAATTTTGAATTTATATACACCATTGATTTTAGTATGTATGATTAAGTTATCACCATTGATATTCTAGAGAAATGACCTAAGAATTCAATGTGATTTAACTTGACGGTCTCTTGCCAATCACAGTCTATAAGTGAAACTTTGATGATTTATATCTTGAGCTGAAAATCACTTCAAGATTCTAAATTTCTAGGGTATATTATTTAAAATAGAGACACCATATCCATGTAAACCTTTAACCATTATTTAATTTATTCATACCTAAGTTAAATTCACAACCATACTAGTTCATACCTATTTGCATGATGTGTAGTAATGATTTAGATAAGTATGTGAACCTCTACAATCTCCTTGGAAGGCCAACTTTAAACATTAATAATTCTTTTTTTTTCTCAATCACATGACCTAAAACATAAAACATAGAAAATTGGTACTAATATGATCACACCCATATGACCAACTCCCCCTTATTCATCCATATATGGTAATGGTGACATCAACAATGTTTTGACTCAAATTTTTCTACCGCTAGACCTAAAATGTCTAGATGAGAAATATGAACTATCAGATGAAATAAACTCATGTATAGAAGCATTAAAATCATATAAAACATCTTATGGGACCTATTTCACTACCTCAAATCACCATACTCATCCCTAAACATCCTTAACCATGCTAAAATTGAAGATCAACCAAGCCTACTTCAAGCATACTACACACTTTGTCATTGATACTTATACTATCAAGAAACTTCATCTGCTCACCTATAAACCTTCATAAAATCACGAAAAACTCTCCAAAAATCTCCCCCTTTGTCATTAATGTCAATACCCATCATACAAATTACCTTCCTTCTCTCTCTTCAAGCACTTTCACAATAGGAACCTTCACCCCTTTTGACATAATGAAAAAGTGGGTAAAAACTAATATAGAGGACCAAAAAACATCTAATAAGGACTCCCCCCAATATATCTAATGCATTTCACCTCTTGATCATCTTTAGATCTCCACACATCCTGAAAAACCACCACATAGGCTTACTGGCTTCTTTATAAAGTGACCTTAGGGACCACCAACAGAACTTCATGTCACTCACCAAATAGTAAACATGCTATAAAATAACCTAATAAATCACCTTGAAACACTCGTTCCTTTCTCTTTTGAAGAAATTGAACAAAAACATCAAATCTTCATAGTAGGCCTATTTAGACTACTTGTAGCCCTACCTAAAATTTTTAGAGCCCACAAATTTTATTGTAATTACTTTCAAGACATAAAAATTCATATCTATATCATTCTCATATACCCCCTTAGGTACACAAATTTTCATCACCTATCTCATCCTTTGAAATATACTTCCTTCACAAACCTACTAGTTAGTTAGACCTCCATCTTGACAAAAACATCAATAATATAAATACCAAAAACCTTAAAATCTATGTTAATATTTACTTGACAAACCATTTTCTTATTCAACCTATTAATAATCCTCATACCTCAATTCATAAGGCAAACCACTTTTCTAGCATAGACCAAAACTCTAGAATCTCAAAACAAACAAGGTTAACAAACCTCCTTCAGATCAATGCCCACCTTTTAAAATTATTTCACACCTAGAGATATCCATCACACACTTATATACAAATATTTTATCCTATACTCCTTTGGGATCACATACTATACCATGGTTTTTGACCTGCATACCCTTAAGCACAAACTAGGAAACCTGAGAGCAAACAAAAATTCTCTAAATGTACACAAAAGATTTCAAAGCTTGAAATCACTTGGAATACATCTAAATAAATTAATCAAACCTTTTTATTCCATTAAAACACCTTGACAACTTTAAATGACACCTGGATATTTGCATACCCAACATGTAGACCTTGCACACATAGCTTCATTCCATCACAACATCTTGGAGCACATTTATAAGACTCATTGCTCCCCTTTATCCAATATTATCTTAAAATTATATTATTTTATTACAACATTAACCAGATCTCAAAGGGCATCCACCATGCTTCATCTTTCTTTTCAAGTGTCTCCTTGAAGCCTAGATAGAGACACCCTAACTCATAATCTCCTAGAATGAAATGAAACTTGGAGTTTCCCATAACTCCTCATATTTCTTCTCCTCCTTGGTCATATTATACTTATAGTTATTAGATTTAATATTAGGATTAATATAATCAACATGATCATCTACTACAATATTCTCCTTCTCTTCTAAGAATGTATTGATAACACATGGGGAAAACATAGATTTTATGGCATACCATTGTAGTTGAAGAATATTCCTTGCAGCTTAAAACCTCATCACTAGGTATTGATAACTAATTTTATTTACATGACACTTTCTCAACAATACTATAATGTTCACTTGAATCCATATACACATCAGAACTAGCCTCAAATAGCATCTTGGTTTTTTCTTTGAGCTTGGTCTCTTCATTCACAACATGAGTATACAATGAGAGATCTTGGCACTCTCTAACTTTTACAACATTTTACACCATAGAAAATGGATTAATTATACCTAAAGACTCATCATGAGTCACAACTAACACCTTTGGTTTCCATGAGTTAACTTTCCTTATTTATTACACTCTAGGAGCCTAATTAAATTTATTTTATCTTATAGGCCTTTACTAGCAAAATCTAACAATGTTACCTTTCTATTCATAATTGAACTAAAATGTACCTTTTTCAAGAATCTTATCCTACCTTTCCTGATTAGAACAAAATATTGTAATATGTCCATTCTTTTAAAAATTAAAACACACTACTCTTTTTTAAGAAGACTCACCTTTTGACTAGTGACCCTCATCATAGTTCCATGCAAACTCATTTCTGATAGGTCTCTTACATTCTCTAGCTTTATGCCCAGAATGATTACATGTGTAATAGTAACCATTGAAACTTGCATACCTAATGGAATTTGGTTGTTTGATTTGATTCATCTTCATTTTTCTAGCATCTTCATTCCTTGACTAATTTTTGACCTTCAAGGACTGATTTACATTAGTCTTCATCTTATCTTGAGTTCCATTTTCTTATTCTTCTTTGTATCCAAGACCACTTCCATCACTTACATGTGTTTGATGACTCAAAATATTGTCTAGATCACTTGATCTCTTTTCAAATCTCATAAATGACTGCATCTTATTAGATATATTTTCTAACTTAGCTTTCAATGGACTCATTTTTAGTTACATACCTTGAACATTCATCTTCTTTAGATTTTAGGCTTGTACATAAGATTTCTAATTGATAACATAGATACTTAACTATATCTTCATTCTCCTTATTGTATTCATTCATTATTGCCTCAAACACACTAAATTAATCTTCACAGTCCCTGATTTGAGACTTCATTTTCTTATTAATCTTCTTCTCAATCTTTCATTATTCAATAGCATTCATCAATTCAGTCTCATACTCCACCTCATCTTTATCATCATCTAAATCACTCCAAGTATACTCCTTTTGATATGAGAAACTTAATTCATCAACCATGTAGATATCTTCATCTTCAATAGGACCATCATCTTCATGATCATACTTTGAGTCATTATCTTCACTTTCATCTAATAAGCTATAATATTCTTTGGTATAGAGACTCTTCTTGTTCTTGAAGTACTTCATAGGTAGTAAGCATTAAACATTAGTGCTTTCTTAGTGGAAAAACCTCTTTTCATTTGAGTTAACCCATATTGTGCCTTAGATCTCCTTTAATATGTCAAGCCTTTACCAAAGGACCTACTTTGATACCAATTGTTATAGGTATAAGCCACTGAGAGGGGGGGTGGGGGGGTGAATCAATGGTGTAAAATAATCCAATTCAATTTCTAAATCTTTCAAACACTTAAGCATTCAATACAACCATTCATGAATCATTCAAAATGTTTATAGCAATGAATAAATAGATAATACAAGATTACAAACACAACATAAGATCTATGTCAGAAACCCTCTTGGGAAATAAAGCCTACTCTCAAGCCTATAAACACATAGACTTGTCTTATAATATGATCACAAATGTTCCAACAATACTTTCCTGTAACTCTATTTAATTTCTTTATCGACCACAAGATGATGGGCAATAAATTAGTGTTGCATTAGTCACATCTACATGTGGTTGATTATTTTTTAAGAGTTTTATTTTAATATTGTGGATAATTTGGGTAAGCACCATGTTAGTATTGATAATTTTAAAATAATAAATACTAATGAAGTTCCAAAGGGGGCACTAGTATATGACCTAGATGAAAAACTGTTTTAGATAATGACCATCGTAGAGGATCTTGAGGCTATTAAAAAAATACTATTTCTATCCAAATGGCTATATATTAATAATCAAATAGGATAAAGTAATGAGGTTTTTTTCACTTCCCCATTTCAACTCATTAATGATCACTTATAAAAGATGGGCCATAATGCGGTTTGACAAAGGCATGTTTTTTATAATGAGCATGTAGTGTCACTAGTAGAATTACATGAAGGGATATCATGTGGCTAATACATAGGAAGGATATTTTAATGAAGATTATGTAATTCAAATTTTGGTGGCTTACACTTTATGAGGATGCATAAAAACATTCCTATAATAATGACACTTTTTAGTGGTGATTAAATTCCACTCATCCCCATGACTATCGAAGAACCTTTATAAAAATGAGTGCTATAAGTTATTGGTATGATCAATCCTACTATAAGGAAATGTTTCACAAGGTATATTATTACTATTATATACTACATCATATAATGGGTTAAGGATACACCTAATCATTATTACATATCTAAAACTATAGCTCATTTTAATTACAAACATATCATAACTAGGTTTAGATGCCCATTGAACATAACTAGTGATTATTAACCAAATTTATAGCCAACATAGTGTAGATTATATTGAGTGAGTTCATGATGCAACACCACAAAATTTATCCATATAATACTTAGGTTAATAGTTTATACACACAATATTTTTCACTTTGTAATTTACTAATGACTTCTCTTACAACAACTTATCAACACATCAATCTACCTAAGCGAACACTTTAAAGGGTACAACAAAAATGGGGTGGGAAAGGATCATGGATATTTATGAGAGATGTTTCTATTATATCATGATTAAACCATTACTACTATTGATTTTGTTATTGTTTATTACTACTATTGAGTTTGTCATTGTTTAAACAACAAACACTAATTTATTCATAAAATCAGGGAACCTCTTTTACTTTAGAGTCTAGTCTTCTATGTTTTAATCAAGTATGGGCCTATTTTATCTATTTGGGAAAGGTCTTTGAAAAGCTAGATTTTAAATGTTATATTTGTTTCACTCTAGAATACTTTTAAACTTAAAGATTCTTTATTTTATAAGGTTACTATTAGCCAATTTTTGACCCTACATAGCAAACTTCCCTGAATGTAAGACAATCTCCTGATTGATCAAATGATAAAATGGCTTAGACAAAGTCCTCAAATGGAATAAGTAGTCTAATGGTCTCACATTGATCATAAAGCTTTTGAAACACTTTAATTTTTATTAAAGTGAAATTTAATTAATCTAAAGGGCAAATAAAAGGATCCAGAAATGTTTTCATGGTATTCAAGCAATTTAAGGTCATGGACAAGACTGTATAAGCCTTAGAAAATCATTCAAAGATTCAAAAATTCAAGAAAAGGTCTCTAATGTAAGCCTAAGTGAGTTAGACTATCACTAGGACATCACACAATAACAAATGAGCTAGTTTAAATTGTACATTTTATAAATGAACTCAAAAAGCCTTTCACAACTAGTGGATCATGAAACATCAAAGTTATTCATGCCAAGATCACTCTTTACAAATTTCATGTTTGCATGAGTCTTATATCTCAAGATATAAGTCTTCAAAGTTTAGCTTGTCAAGTCTAAAGGGCTATGCCATCTAGCACATCACATAGAAACACACTGGTCAGCTTGTTTGTGAATTTTATAAAAGCACCTCAGTAACTCTCATGAGAAAAAAAGGTTGTAGTGATATGAATTCCCTTTTGGCAAGAACATGCTCTGAAAGTTTCATGTTTGCATGAGCTTGCTATCTCAAGATATAAGTCCACAAAGTTGGCCACATAGAGTAAGACATTCATGCAAGTGTCAAATTTAAGCCTTTGAAAATAACCATTTGGGTTTAAATGGTCAATGATAGTCATGCAAACATCGTATAAAATGACACAGGTCAGCTTACTCGAACATTTTAAAATACACTTAGAAAGCTCCTAAAACTAATATATCAAATGGGCATAATCTTTTTAGTATTAAGAAAATCTCCTATAAATTTGGTGCCTCCATAAAAATTTTACTTCCAAATCTAAGACTTCAAAGTTGGTCAAAAAATGGGAGATGTCTATGTAAACATCAACTTTAATCAATGGAAAAAATCATCAAGGTCTTAAATTTAACAATAACATAAACATTAATGATAGTCACACATATGTTAAATGACAATCATGTAGACATCAAATTTAGACAATGGTAAGTAGCTATTTGTTTTCAAATATATGCAAATTAGATGGTCTGTGTTATATCCTACACTTGATCCAATATAATGAGATGAGTTAAAAGGTCAAAGATATTGAAAGGCCACCACATGGTGTAAGCACATAAAATAGTATATTTATAATAGGATCTTGAGATCAATGCATGATTGACAAGTGGTATGAGCACATTTGAACAAATATAAGATCAATTATGTGTGTTTAATCATGAAAATCAAGATTAACAGCAAGGATATGTCAAAGAGGTTAGTGAATCTCAAAAGCAAATACATGCATGATAAGTGTCAATAATGCATTCAACTGGTATAAGATCAATTATCAAAATTCATCCAAGTAAGTGAGATCTAATAGAGCAAGATGGGTCAACATGTCAATGGTCCAAGTTAGTTTCTAACAACCAATGAACAAAGGGCAAGCCTAATATATTTTTGATGGAAGTTGACAAGGCATTCTTCTACCTAGGTAAGGTAAAAAAAAGGATTGGAGATTTGAGCATGATCCAGGTTAAACCAGTGGGACCACAACATTACCAATAAAGCTCCATATATGTAAAATAGATCTTTTAGGCCTCCATATAAAGATTGAAGATGGACAAGGCATTGGTCAAGATCAATTAGTTTATAGGTTTCTATGGATATTGTGACTATGTGAAAATAAATAATTTGATTGGTTTTCACCTATAAATGGACCTATGTTCAATATTGGACCAAATACAGACCATAAAGAGGTGTCTCACCTATCATCAAGATCACATTTTTAATAAGTAGGTACTAATGGCCACCTAAAGTAGATGTGGCATAATTTTTTCAATTCTAAGATATGGTCCTCACCAGAAAAATCAAATGATAAATCACACGTAATTCTAATAAGGACACCAGGTAAATGGATAAGGACAATGAGCATTTAATTCTTTTATAAAGTTTATTCCTTATTGGTAATATCCTGACTTGGCATCTTTGAATTGGTACTAATCCATTGAAAGTGGTTGGGACTTTTTCAATACACAACTCTCTCTCTCTCTCTCTCTCTCTCTCTCTCTCTCTCTCTCTCTCTCTCTCTCTCTCTCTCTCTCTCTCTCTCTCTCTCTCTCTCTCTCTCTCTCTCTCTCTCTCTCTCTCTCTCTCTCTCTCTCTCTCTCTCTCTATCTTCCTTTTTTTCCTATAAACCTATTCTTTCAAGCCTAAAAATGGATCCCTCTTTTTTCTATGATTAGACTCTACCAAAATTTCTGTTGCAATACCTATTTGAAGCAACAAAAGATTATATTCCTCTATTTTGTCACTAAATTGAAGTGTGTCTTATAAATTTGTTAATGTGGTCAAGTGAATATATGATTTCCTTGCATATTTTTTAATTTTATCACCTTCATGATCTACTTTGGTAATCCTCACATGTCATTCTATGTGTATATATAGTCTGTTAGTTAGTTTTGGAAGTGGATAATTTCCCTCCCATGTTAGATTAATAGTTAATTCATGATTTTTTGTGAAATAATAATGTGAGTGATTTTTTGAAGTCTTGAATGTATCCTATATTGTGTCTTGTGTGAGTTTGAGTGATTGAATCATTGGTGGACCACCTATTTTTACATGCTTTCATAAGTTATTGTTAAAATCTCTCTCCATTTTTTGAGCAAGTTCTAGTTTATGTTTAGTATAGGTGATAGGTATAAAAGGAATCCAACCTTATCCAAAGGTCTAATAAATTATTAGGATACCCATAGCCTAGGATCAGTCTCATGTTGGACTAGATTTGTGTAAGAGGACTTGAACAATCCCCTTTTTTAGCTAAGGTATAATCTAGATCACCAATAGTTATATTTGGGGATATTTTTGTGAAATTATCTGAATTTTATGAAAATTGATAATTTTTGGTTTGTTTCTAACTATGTTTTGAATTTCATTAAAATTTATAGTTTTAGACCATTTCACCTCAAACTTTTGAAAATTATCTAGATGATTGTAAGGTTTTTGTTATTCTAATTGAACAATTTGGCATGGTAATGTCTTTTTGTGGTTTATTTTACTAAGCAATTACATTTGATTAACCATTAAATCTCAATCTCTTAGTGAGATATCAGATTAAATTGGCTCTAAGTTTTGATCAAATGAGAACATTTTATCTATTTGTTGATATGCATTTAGTCTCATTTGTTCCTTTTGAATTAATATGACTATGTTCTCAAGTTTGATGTGATCTTTTTTTATGTGACCTAGTTTATATCCACTCCTAGAAAAAAGGCTAACTATTTTTAATAATCTCATTTTAAACTTGGTTTCTTCTTAAATAATGGTTTAGTTTTGAGCTTGGAGTTTGGCAATTGAGTGTGTTTTCTTCACAGACTTATTTTCCTTTGATCTTGCCTTAGTCATTTGGATCATAATTTAAATTTAAAGTCTATTGTTTATGTTATTTCCTCATGAGACAATGGTCATCTAAGTTTTCCCATGAATCCTTCAAAAAGTGAGGAGCATCCACGTATAGTCCGCTCACTTTATCAGGCCTCTTTTTTTCCTTGGTCATTTTTAAAAATCTTTTGGGTATGTGGGATTGGGCTAAATGCCATAATCCTACATTCTTGTTTCCTTGGGCGTGTTTAAGATTCTTCACCTAACCATAGACCTAATTAAAAAATAGAATAATAAAAGTGTTATGATCCTAATTACCCATTTCATTTTGGCTTTTAGATTTATGAGCTAGTTCCTTAGACCTTTCATATGCACAAGATCATGCCATGTGGTGTGATCCTACTTCATCACAACAATAGGACCCTCCATATATTTCTAACCACCCTTATACCTCTTAAATTCCTAGTATCATGCCATATGGCATGATCTTATTTCCTCACTACCTAAAATGGTCTATATTCTTGAAAGTTCTAGGTGAGGTCCTAGATGAGTGATATTATGAAAAGTGTAATATCTCATTGCATCACAATCATATAATCCATCAACCCATAAGACACCAAATTTGACACTAAATTATTAAATTCATGCCATGTGGGATGAATTTATTTCTAGATGACATGTTGGCATCTATGTTAACATTTCATAATCTTAAATTTGATGGATGTCTATCCCATAAAAAACTATCATAGAATTAGGATGTTTTCCCTTCTGATTGAATTATTTAAATATGTTAAAATTGTATGGATTTTGGGTCCATTTAAATAATATTAAGGGTATAGGATAACAATTTTTATGATCAAGATCCATATTAGGAATTTTAGCATCAAGAAAATATTAGAAGTTTTTACATTTTTAGTCAGGTAACCCTGTGTCAAAAATATGTATTATCAAAGAATGACTTCATTTCAGATTTTGGTTACATGGTTTATTTGTTCTCAATAACATTATTAAAATATTTCATTTCATTCCTCCTTTAAAGGCCTGAAATTGACTATGTTTTGATCTAAGGATTTAATTATTCTTTTGTTAAATAGATCAATTAGGTTGTTGACAAAAATCATTTTTTATATAATTTTGTATTTCATAAAAAATCTTTCTTTTAGAATTATGGACTTATCTATTTCTAGTTAAAATTAGGAATTCAAATTCTAATGGTTATTCATATTTTATAATCTAACAACTAGCTTTTATTTGCTATAGATATAGATTTTCTGAGGGGATACCACCCATAATCATTTGAAATCTCCATTGATCTAGAATGATTTGGATAAATAACTCACCCTAAAACCCTCTAGGTGCTTGAGATTATTCCAAGTGGCATGATCACACTTTATTGGGTGCTTGGGATAATTAAGTTATGGTGTATAAATGCTAGACCTTTTAGGTGAATGGGATGATACCATGTGGCATCATCCTTCTCTGCCATTCCCTAAGATCAAGTATGAGTGGTAAGACAAAGTAAAAGATCAATCAATTCCCTAAGATGATGACACATGCTTTAATATTAGGTCTCTAAGGTATTCAAAGCATTTACCAATGAGTGAGGACATGTAAAGATCCAAGTGAGTGGGACATTTCCACTTGTCAAGATCCTACTACATATTAATTAAATAAAAGCCAATACCATCAACAAGATATAAATTAGAGAGAATTTTACATTTAATAAGACCTTAGAATATTAATGATATGTTATATTTCACAAAGTGGTGATAAGTGGACACATAAAGTGACATTTCCAAAGAATATATTTGGGCCTCCATGAATAGACTCAGAAGTTGAACTTGATGCCTATCTTTCTTGCATAGGCTGTTAAGATCTTGAAATTGGACTATGATTCTAATCAAATATATACAATCATGTATTTTATTATCCTCCAATGACTAAGGGGACCATGTGACATAAATTCATAAAAAAATATAGATATTATCATTAAACATAATATTTGGCATGTGTATTAGGCTTTAGATAGAGCATAAATGATAAAGTGTTGCCTTAATTAGGCAAATCCATCACCAAGTAGAGTATGGAAAATTGGATGGATTGGGGTGGATCTTCATTAGGATTTTTCATGTCCTAATTCAAATTTTAGAAGAGATGCGCACATCTCATTAAGTGTTACAACCACTAATCAGACAGTTGTATATATGAATCAGTGGACTAAGTGACCTATAAAATATCCATTATCCATTATAATAAGGGTTAGTCCATTTAAAATTTTATCTATAGTATAAGAATTTACCATTTTCATTTTCTCATAATTTTATACTTTCTTAGTTTAGGTTTTACTTTAGTATGAGATGGGGATGTATGAAGACCTTTATGTAACTCATATGAATATTGATAAATCTTAATTTTTTTCCTTGATTTAGATTTTATATGAAATATTTATGAATGTTATTCATTTTCTAAACATGTCTATGGTGAATTTTATTACCTCTTCCATATAGATATTTGATCCTCAAACTCTTGCATCATCTTTACTTTTTGGTTGTGCTATGATAAACAAATAGAAATTGGGTTCTCATGAGATTTCACTATTTATAAATATCCATAACTATCCTCATAAAAAATTAAACTCATATTTCCTTTTTCCATACCCCCATATTTTTCTATTTTTATAAAAATATTATATTATTATTATAATAATATGAATTTTAGTTAGTTGTTTAAGTTTTATTTGGACTACATGTTCATCCTTTCACTTGTATTATTTTATGCATTATTAAAAATAGTAGACTAAAAATAAGTGTCAACCAACATTGAGTTCAATGAAAAATATGAATAATATAGTTATTATGGACATAAGAGAGACATAAATTTATTTCATAAGTCTTAGAGTGTACTCCAAATAGGCCCCTTGTATGGTATAACTTTCATCAGCCAGCTAAGGTATTTAGTTTACCATGTTATGGTAAAAAAAGACCCTGGGGAATTTGTTACTTAGTTTGATTCTTTTTAGGAGAGGTGGAAGGGAAGAACATAAATCATCACAAATTGAGACTTTACTCTCCTCTCTTTCTCCTAGATTTGGTACATTATTCCAATTGGACCACCAACACATTGACACTAGAAGGAGGGCCTAAGATATTATTATTTGATATTTACACTTGATTGCGTCTAACATCTTATAGGTCTTTCTTAGAAAATAATGTTTTATTTTTTTTAAAATATAAAATATAAGAGTTGTCACAAGGTAAAATTTAGTTGAGCATGAATTTGAGATATTTCAACTTTCAAGATATATGAGAACTAGGACTAAAAAGGGAAGTCTAAGCCCAAAAAACATTCTCATCTAATATATCCCCCACTAATATTATTCATTTCATTGCCCATTTTTATCTCCCACATAATATAGCACTAGATAATCATACCTGGTTAGGAGGAGGTAGTTATCCTTTTAACATTCTAGGACATGCCCATGACCTATGAAAAAATCCCAAGAAATTATGCCCAAGATATGTTCATGGTGGGGTAAGAATAGTAGAAGAACACATATATACCTTCAAACATGTCTTGATTATAACTTAGGTCCAACATGAATATGTCACTTTAATGGTATTCCCTTACACTTTAGATGAGTTAGTTTATGGTTGGTACCTAGGTATCTTATATGGATCCATCACCTCTTAGGCTGACTTTGAGATTGAGCTCATTAACCACTTTAGGATACTGATAGAAATTACCATACTCTATCACTAGTTTAGAGCTTCTCATAAAGATAAAAATGATCTCATGAGTATCTTCAATACTAGGTTTCACAATCTATAAAAAATATTAAAGGATTTTTAGACATAGACTGAGCTAGTTATTATATAAACATGTCTTACATCACTTTCATTTGGCCTACAATTAGGTAATCAATATTGAACAATACATGATACCCCAAGGATATTATGTTTGTCCCTTACCCTCATTATGATAGCCTAGTGTCTATAACTGCATTCCCATGGTCAACTAGGCCCTTATGTATAACACTCCTTTAATGAATCTAATCTTAGGAGCTATGTATTCAAGTCCAAATCTAATCTATAATGTAATGCCTTGAACCTTGTGCCTATAAATAATCTATAGACCCATAATTCATGTATTATAATAGCCTATGATTAAATAAATAATTTAAATTTCCTATAATAACACTAATAACATGACTAGTTCAAGTATTTATGCTTCCAATGACATAAACTAGAAAGTATCCCTTGATTCCTCAACAATCAAATGCCTGCTAGTAGTACCCATAACATAGTGAATACTATTATCACTATAATTTTAAATGATACTAATCTTATGATTAGTTTGAATTAGCATCAAACATATTTAAAAAGGATATGGATGACCTTGAAATAGTTTCCATAAAAGACATTGGCACACCTGTCTTGAGTGGAGACAACTTGAGCACTGTGATAGTCATAGAGACCTATGAATTTACATTCAAAAGTAAAAATAAGACCACAGACAATCTAGATGAGCTCCATGATTTTAAATAATTTTAGAGGGAAAGTAAATATTTTATAAGAATTAAATTAAAAGGTTGTTTTCCCACTTATACCCATCTTAGAAACATTTAGTTTCCTCCTAATGAAAAAATCAAGTAGTAACCCTCTTCCCCTTAGGGGACCTACTAATTCATATCATCTTAGGAATAGTGTTGTACCTCCCAAATAGGATAACCCACTATAAAAAATAAAAAATGTTCATATCATCAGAGAATTAATGAATAAAACCAAGGCCAACATAATAATGTTTGAGTTTATTCAAATGTATAACGGAACAAACTTGTTACTGAAAGAATTATTTACCCTTAAGAGAAATGAATATAATAAAATTGTTGATGCTCATTTTATTATTTATAATTAGAAAATGGAGAATCAAATTTTATACTAATAATAATATTTTTGTAATAAACATACACAATTACTTGGTGGATTCAAGTGCTTCAAGGAATGTGATACCTTATGTCCTTTGTGAGCAGTTGGGATTGACACTTGCCAAATCTACTAGAAAATTTGTTCAATTGGACAAATCAGAGGTTAAAATTTTTGGTGAGTTAAATTAAATCCACATGTAGTTTTACTCTTATCATAAATTTCAACAATTCATTTACATCAAGGGGTATATATACTTGAGGCATATAGGATGCTTCTCAGTTGATATTAGTCTAAGACACTCAATGGGTATATGGCCTCTAATTTCTCCCACATGTGGATTCTATGGAGAGATATGACTAATTAGATAAGGATTTAGAGGAAGAAAAATATTTTTAACATGATAACATAATATAATAATACCAATGGGATCATGTATGAGTAACCAAAACTAGGGGTGTATACACCCAAGAAGGAAGTGAAAGCTTATGGCAAATTATCCATCAACATGTTAAATATGTAAAATAAGCCTAAATTTTAAGACTTGGATCATTTAGATGAGGAGGATATATTTTTTTCACCAATTTTTTTATTATTTGACACTCTTACCCCAACACACAAGGGTTGAGTAAGTCCATTTGTGTGAGAAAAAGGAATATAAAATCTTTGAGGCTACCCATGTTACCATTCTGAATAATTATGTGGAAATTTTTGATACCAAGGATAAGATTATAAGGTCATTAAAATATGAATAGGAAGGTGTGTCAACCTCAAAATCTAGGAAAGATAACAAATAAGTGAACATGGTAGCAACACCTACCTTTCATAATTCACTATGCATAACTGTAGATTATATGTAGACCTTGAGGTTTGATGGTTCTGAATCAAATAATGTGTGTGTTATTAGGATTGAGATCTTCAACCCAAGAGTAATTTCATATTATATATCCTTTTAAATATATTTTACTTTCACTAACAATATGGTTGATTATGAAGCCTTAGTTCATGGCCTCTAGTTTACACTAAGGAAGAAGGAAAAGAACCTGGAAGTCCTTAGAGATTAAAAAAATTTGGTTGTAATGAAAAGCATATTTATAGGTACTACAATAAAGTGTGAAATATTTTGGAATACTTAAATGCATTCAATAAACAAATTCTTCCCCAAATAAATAATTATATGACCAGTGTGTTGGTAATGGATAGAAGTACATTAGAACTCATTTATAACTCTATTAGTAAATTTAGTCTCTAATTTTATTCCATATAACATCATAAAATTCCAAGTCTTTAATTATGACCAAAATTTCATTGAATTCATCACCAACACTGACATTTTTAAATCCCAAATCATTAATGATGATGATAGGGAGGACTTAAAACTAGATGAAGGGGTCATCAAGTTGAAGAGTAATAACATACCAAAAGGTATGGTGTCATTGGATAGGATATTAAACATGGAATATTAGGGTAAAAATATAAAACAACCCCTATGAAATGGATTCCCAAAAAAAATATAATCTAGGCAATGTAGGGGAATCAAATTTTGTTCTTGTAGGCATAGCTTATACTCATGTTGAAAATCATAGGACTTGAAATAATTTGGTGACACTATTTCATGGAGCTATATATTTTTGAAAGTATTTGACACCTCCATCCTCAAGCATATTATTCTTATGAAATATTGTGTCAAATAATTTTGTTTGAGGCAAAGGATAGTCAATCCATTATTGGATCTTTTAATTTTTAAATAAGTGCAAAAAGTTACTTTCTATAAATGCCTTGTTAGACATTCCACCTAGGTGGCCAACTTGGTGCTTGTTCAAAATAAGAATGGGGAAATAAGAGTCGGTGTAGTCTTCAAAAATATGAACAAGAATTCTAAAAAATTTAACTACCCATTAGTTTCATTTGATGAAGTTTTGAAGATAGTAAATGGAATTAAATGATAGCAAATGATATCATTTCTTAATGGATATTCATGCTACAATTAGGTAACGGTTGATTATAAGGATAAAATAAAGATAACATTTATAGCTAAGTGGGGTATGTTCACATATAAAAGGTTATTATTTGGCCTAATCAATGTAGGTGACTCCTTTTAATAGGACATGGATATTGAATTAAAGGACCTCATTAGTAGATGTATAGTCATATACATGGATGACCTAACTGTCATTTCCAAGAATAGAGAAAACCATGTCAAAGAGTTGAAATTAGTCTTATAGACGTCTAAATACCATGGAATCTCATTAAACCCAAATAATTGAATATTTAGGATCATATAGGGTAAATTTTTGGGTCACATCATCTCTAAATGAGGTATTTAAATAGACCTAGAAAGAGTGGAGGCCATTCTAAAAATTGCATTACCTAGCAATAGAAAATAGATGAAGTCATTCTTTGAGAAAATAAACTTTTTAAGGAAGTTCATCTCAAGGTTTATAGACATAGTCCAAACAATAAGCAATAATCTAAATAAGGATGATAACATTGAATAGATAGTTTAATCAAAATCAACTTTTAATGAAATCAAGATGTAAATTATAAACACACTAGTGCTTATAAGTCCTGACTACATAGAACCCTTATATATCTATTTATTTGATTCATAATAGTAAAGTTTTGTTGTTATAATGTAAATAAGAGGAAATAGGGATCATAAAAATATGTATTTTATGAGTGTAAGAATTATTAATTCTAAGCTTATATACTTAACCTTTGACAATCAAGATTTTGCCTTTATTAAAATTGCCAAAAAAATTAGGAATTATAACTAATGCAACAAAGTACTTATATATGTGCCTAATCTAGTTGTTAAGGTAATGATGATGTAGAAAAATTTATATGAGTGTCATGAGAAGTGGATGACCATTCTAAAAAAAATTAATCTGGAGCTAAAGATAACGAATATTTATATAAGTCATGGTCTCAACAAGACCATGGCTAAGGTGGATCCATAAATTACTTGCCAATAGTATATAATATAAAACATTACATATGATGATTGGTATCAATACATAGTTTATTATGTTTTAAATAATGAGTTCCCAAGACAATTTTAATCCACTTCCAGGAGATCAATATGCATAAAAAAAAATTATGATCAAATCAATTGTGTTGTATAAAATAAACCATGGGCATGGATTTGATATTCTTGAACAGAGTTGAAGTGATATAAGTACTCAATATTCCATGGAAATATTGAGACTATTCATGGTTCAAGGAGTTCTAAAACTCATCAAATACTTATATTATGATATTATTTTCCTAATTTATTTGAGTATGCACATGATTATGTGAGAAGATACCACATTTTTCAAGTAGTTGTGCGTAGAGAATTCACTCCAACTATGGCACTATAGCCAGTTATTGAGTCTCATCCATTTTAAAAGTAGGGACTTGACTTTATGGGGGCCATCAATGATAATTCCTCAATTAAACATAAGTTTATCCTCAATAAAACTAATTACTGCATGCACTAGAATGAAACCACAACATTCAAGAATTGTATAACTAAAGTGGTGATCAACATCATTGAGGACCACATTGTTACCAAGTTGTGTATGTTATTTCTTCTAGTATGTGATAACAACCCTTATTTATCCTCACTAAAATTTACTCAGTGGGATTATGACAATGAATTAATCCTCAAATTCTTTTCTAACTACTACCCACAAGGTAATGGTGTAGTTAAACCAACTAATAATAACTTGATGGATGTGATCAATAAAGTCTTGGAGAAAAATCTTGGAGGCTAGTGTTGGGGATCAACCAACAATAGATTACACTTATGAGATAAATAAACACGGAATTAAATTAGATAGACAAGTAACTGGAATGATAAATAGCAAGAACAAGAGATACAAGAAACCACCCTGAAAACTTGTATTAAAACTCTTTACAAAAGGAATACAATTGAAGAAACTTCTTTCTTCCACACCTCTCTCAGATGCACAAGATCTCTCTCTAGACCTTTATCCCTTAAGAGCTCTCTCTCTCAAGTACAATCAATTCCACCAACCTGGATTGATACAACTCTGTACTATTCTTCAACATTCACATACAATGAACTACTGCAATAATTCACACTAAGCTAAGAAGATCTAATTCTACATATAGAATTAGGAAACTTGAGCATGCACTTACAACCAAAAGTTAAGCCTCTTGAACAAGGGCTCTAAAAACAATCTTGCTAATAATAGAAACGTGAGCTTAAGACTAAAACTTAAACTCATCATGCAAACACTCGCTTCTATCCTCAGAAATAGCATTTTAGACGCACAGGTAACCGACGCCGGTTCTTGCTGCTTGCCTATGACCGACGTCGACTGATCCTCTGCCGACATCAGCATCTCTTCAACTGCACCTGACCGATGGCGGTCTCTCTTGACTGACGCCGATGAGTGTGTAGACCTAAAACTATTAAATGCGCTCATATGTGAAGCTTTTAGGCTCCACACCTTAACAATCTCCCACTTGGAGATAAACAGTTACACTAGTACCTGTACAACAACATCTTCTAGCTCCTCCATCTTCAACTCAATCATGAAAACCAACAGAAGTTGAATGAAGATTCAACTTCTCCTTTATAACTGGCTTGGTTAACATATCAGCAGGATTCCTATTTGTATGAATCTTCTCTAGCTTTAAATCACCATCTTCCAATACCTGTCGTATGTAATGGTACCTTAGCTGTATGTGCTTTGTTCTTGAATGAAAGGCTGAATTCTTAGCCAAATGGATTGCACTCTGACTGTCAGTATACAATTTGCAACTCTCATGCTCCCTACCAAGCTCATCCATGAACCGTGTCATCCATATCATCTCTTTGCTAGCTTCTGTGGCTATAATATACTCTGCTTCTGTAGTTGACAAGGCAACAACCTTCTGTAACTTAGATATCTAGCTAACCGTCGTTCCACCTATAGTGAAAACATATCCTGTAGTGCTCCTCCTGCCATCCAAATCACCTGCCATATCTGAATCTACATAACCATGTAGAGAAGTATCTGAACCTCCATAGCACAAGTGCCTACTGCTAGTTCCTCTTAGATATCTAAAGATCCATTGAACTGCTTTCTAATGTTCCTTACCTAGATTGGCCATATACTTACTTACAACTCACACTGCTTGGGCAATGTTTGGTCTAGTACACACCATTGCATACATCAAACTTCCTACTGTGGAAGAATATGGAACCTTACTCATGTACTCTACCTCATCATGTGAATTAGGACATTGTTCTTTACTCAACTTAAAATGTCCAGCCAAAGGTGTGCTTACCGGTTTAACTTCCTGCATATTGAACCGTTTCAACACCTTGTCCACATAATCCTCTTGAGACAATATCAACCTGTGATTTTTCCTGTCTCTCTTAATGCTCATGCCAAGGATTTTCTTTGCTGCTCCCAAATCCTTCATAGCAAACATTTGAGCTAATTTCACCTTAAGCTCAGAGATATCCTGCATGTGTGATCCTGCAACCAGCATATCATCTACATACAACAATATAATAATGTATCTACCGTTATCAAATCTCTTGAAATACACACAATGGTCAGATTGACACCTACTGTAGCCATGCTCAGTCATAAACCTGTCAAATTTCAAATACCACTATCTAGGAGCTTGCTTGAGGCCATACAAGCTTTTCTTCAATCTACACACTAATTTCTCCTTACCTTTGACCTCAAATCCTTTCGACTGTTCCATATAAATTTCCTCATCCAAATCTCCATGAAGAAATGTTGTCTTAACATCTAGCTACTCAAGATGCAAGTCCTCAATAGCAACCAAAGATAGTACAATCCGTATAGAAGTCATTTTAACAATAAGAGAAAAAATCTCACCAAAATCAATACCTGGCTTTTGTGCAAATCCTTTCACTACCAATCTAGCCTTATATCTCATCTGTCCATTCTCACCTTCTTTCAACCTGTAGGTCCATCTATTCTTCAGTGTTCTCTTACCAGTTGGCAATTCAACCAAATCCCATGTTTGGTTCTCTCTTAAGGACTCCAACTCCTCAACCATGCCATGCACCCACTGACTCTTGGACTCCACTTGTATTAATTCTTCAAAACTCTCTGGTTCTCCACCATTAGTTTGCAATAAATAAAATAAAGAAGGAGAATATCTAATTGGAGGCTTGCTTACCCTTTCAGACCTCCTGATGGGTGTTTGAGACTCGTTCACAACATGTTATCCACCCAAATTCTCTGATAGTGACCGACCTCGGTCACCTCCAGACCTGTTACTGGCCGACGCCAGTTCTGCCTGACCGATGTCAGTTCCTGTCCTGCCGACATCGGTCTCTGTATGACCAACCTTAGTTTTTATTCTGCCGACGCCAGTTTTTAACCTGTCAACGTCAGTCTCTGTGTTTTCCTACAAGTGATTATTTCTCTTTCTTACGAGCTCATTTTGGACCATCACCTCATCTAATTCACTATTGCTCTGCCCAAGTTGATTCAGCTTCCTCAGCTGATCACTATACATCACTTTTTCATTGAAAACAATGTCATAGCTCCTAATTACCTTGTTAGTTCCTAGATTCCAAAATTTGAAACCAAAATCATCTGAGCCATAGCCAATAAATGTGCACCTCATATACTTAGCATCGAGCTTCTTCCTATTTTCCTTATCTACGTGCACAAAGGCTTCACAACCAAAAACTTTGAGAAAAGAGAGATCTACCTTTTCACCTGTCCAAGCCTCTTCTGGAACTCCACCATCCAGAGCTGTAGAGGGTCCTCTATTAATAAAGTACACTGCAGTGTCAACAGCTTCTGCACAAAACTCTAAAGGCAAACCAGCATGTAATCTCATACATCTTACACGCTCCATGATTGTTCTATTCATCCTTTCAGCAATTCCATTTTGCTGAGGTGTCCTTGGAACCGTTCTTTGCCTACAGATTCCATGCATGTAACAATACCAGTTAAACTTATAACTGCAGAACTCTCCACCATTGTCAGATCTCAGGTACTTTAATCTTTTCCCTGTTTCATTCTCAACCATAGCTTTCCAAATCTTAAAAATCTCAAATACATCAGATTTCTTCTTAATACAGTAGATCCATACCTTTCTTGTAGCATCGTCTATGAATGGAATGTAGTACTGTGATCCTCCAGTAAAAGCTACCTGAGCCGGTCTCCACACATCTGTGTGAACAAGCTGCAACTTATGCTTCTTCATTGTAGACCCAGTCTTGAGAAAACTAACCCTTTTCTATTTTCCAAATACACAGTGCTCACAAAATTCTAGATCCATGCTTTTCAAATCTGAAAGCTTACCTTTAGACTTAAGAATTAACATCCCCTTCTCACTCATGTGGCCAAGCCTTGAGTGCCACAATTTAGCATCCACATCTGCAACTTTGGCTTCTTCCTTTCCTTCATGCTGATTGTCCTCCTTAGGCTTTGACCAGCAATCTCTGCTTATGTGCCCCATCTTTCCACAATTCCAACATTGTGGCCTTCTGCCATTTCTGGATTTGGATCTGCCTTTCCCCTTAGACTTGGATCTTGATCTCCCTTTCTTGCTCTTCTCTTTTTGCCTTCCCCTACTTTCAAAACTTAAAGCATTCCTAGATGTCTCTTCTGTGCTTTTCCTATGAATTTCCTCATTCAATATAACACTGACAACATCCTCTACTTTTAAAATATTTGATGTAGATGCAGTATTGCTCACTGCCATTACTAAGCTATGCCAGCTTTCAAGCAAAGAACATAATATTAAAAGAGCTTTTATTTCATCATCAAATATAATTTTGACTGAACTTAATTGATTTACAATACCATGGAAATCATTCAGGTGATTGGATACAGATCCACCTTCCTGCATATGCAAATTAAATAGCTGCTTCATAAGATATACCTTATTAGAAGCTGAGGGTTTTTTGTATAAATTTGCTAGAGTAGTCATCAACTCTACCGTTGTTTTTGTCTGTGATAAATTAGATATCACAGTAGATGCTAGACTCAGTCTTATAGACCCTAGAGCCTTTCTATCAAGAACTTCCCATTCTTCATCCTCCATGTCTGTGGGCTTCTTTGCAATCCCACCTAACGATAAGTATAAATCCTTCTGATACAGATAGACCTCTATCTGCATTCTCTAATGTTGATAGTTTTTTCCATTGAACTTTTCCATTCTCAGTTTACTTTCATCTTCCATTGCTTCTCCCACTCAAACAAAAATCCCTACAGAAACTCCTGTGAGCAACCTGTAATCAACACACATTACATAGATCTGAACTGCCTGTTAGTGAACCTAAGCTTTGACACCAATTATTGGATATCAAACTCTAAACCTTGAACCAAGGCTCTGATACCACTTGTTGGGGATCAACCAACAATAGATTACACTTATGAGAGTAATAAACATGGAATTAAATCAGATAGACAAGTAACTGGAATGATAAATAGCAAGAACAAGAGATACAAGAAACCACCCTAAAAACTTGTATTAAAACTCTTTACAAAAGGAATACAATTGAAGAAAATTCTTTCTTCCACACCTCTCTCAGATGCACAAGATCTCTCTCTAGATCTCTATCCCTTAAGATCTCTCTCTCTCAAGTACAATAAATTCCAACAACCTGGATTGATACAATTCTGTACTGTTCTTCAACATTCACATACAATGAACTACTGCAATAATTCACACTAAGCTAAGAAGATATAATTCTACATATAGAATTAGGAAACCTTAGCATGCACTTACAACCAATAGTTAAGCCTCTTGAACAAGGGCTCTAAAAACAATCTTACTAATAATATAAATGTGAACTTAAGACTAAGACTTAAAATCATCATGCAAACACTCGCTTCTGTCCTCAGAAATAACATTCTAGATGCACAGGTAACCGATGCTAGTTCCTGCTGCTTGCCTGTGACCGATGTCGGCCGATCCTCTGCCGACGTCGGCGTCTCTTCAACTGCACCTGACCGACGGTGGTCTCTCCTGACCAATGCCGGTGATTGTGTAGACCCAAAACTATTAAATGCGCTCATATGTGAAGCTTTTAGGCTCCACACCTTAACAGCTAGCATATTTTTCTAAAGTTTGTATTATGTTCTGATAATAATATGACCAAGTAGTTTAAATGTACTTTGCCATACCATCTATAATATTGCCAAGACCCAATCTTCCCTGTAAGCATTAAAATATAGACCTTACTTTTTTCATTAAAGACTACATCTAGGTTGATAACAAGATAGAGGATTATTTATTAAACCTAATATAGTTGTAAGAAAAGTGTGATGTATCCCTGTTACAATTTAGAAATAATTAAAGAGTTATCAAATTCTATTTTGATAGGTAATCTCAAACAAAATACTTTTAGATCTCCAATTTAGTCATTATTTGGGATAAGGATCATGAAAATAAGGGTCAACATGGAAAATTCTATGCCCTTTGGCTAAGACCCTTCCAAATATATGAAATCATGGGTAAAACTAATTTCCACCTATGGTATCTAACTAGTGGGGATGTTCTACTACCTTTCAATAGATAAATACTCAAACACTACTTCCAAGATTGAACTAACTTGGGGTGGTCCTATAGACAATTTCCCTTTTGCTCCCTTATTTTTCCTTCCTTCTATTTTTTTGTGTCTATTTTTTTGTTTTTTTTCTTATTTTTCTTCTTTTCTTTATTCCCAACTATTTTTTACCATGGTTCCACTTTAATAAATGACACGATGAATAATTATACACCTATAATTAGGTATCATGAATGACATCTTGGTGTTTAGGTACTTATAGTTTTACAGCATTAGACCTGGTCTTCAACTTAGTTCTAAAAGATTTAGTTGTTTCCCTATGTTATAAATGAGTTTGTGTTTGGTAATTTGGGGATGGGAAGTCTAACTCTTGAATACATTCTCTCAAAATCTATCACAAAATACAGTTTAATGATCTCTAAATTTACTCAGATGATACTATTATAACCAAGGTCTAAATATAAAAAATTTATAATTTTATTGTTCACTTACTATGGTGGCCCCCAACCTAGGATTGAGATGCTCAAGAAAAGGAAAGATTAAAAGAAAATAAAAGAAAATATATGATTCAAAAAACTCAATGTTTGGGTGATTCAAGTAACCTCTATTGGGTATATGGATGCTTGTATGGTAATAAAGAATTTTTTTATGTGAGACCATAGGTAACTCCATTAGAGTTATATTTTATGGTTGGCAGTAGAGCAATGTCCAAGTTTTTATTCTAATGTAGAATTCACTAGCTAGATTATCCTATGTAAAAAACCTAGTCCTTGAAAATTTTATGAAGAATATGAATACATAATCACACAATGATAAATGAGATTATCTTGTTTGGGTTCTACATTATTTCATTATTATATTTTCATGAATTATTTCATATTCTAAGTATTGGGCTAAGCCAAAGATTATAGGTTGTAGGTAGGGTTTCAATTTTCAAAAATACCCAAGACTATTTTCCAACGTAGTTACCATTTATTTTTATTTATACATCATGCCCTAATTTATTCATAAAATTAGGGAACCTATTTTGAATCAAAGTCTACTCTTATAGGTTTTAGTCAAGTTTTAGCCTGCTTTATCTATTGATATAGTTGAGAAAGGTCCTCGAAAAGATGTATTCTTAATGTTATATTTGTTTCACTCTTTAGGCTAAATTTAAAATAAAAGAGTCTATTACATGCACCTAGTCTAGAAGGTTACATTTGGGGATCCTTTGGTGAAATTATCTAAATCTACTTAAAATGATAAATTCTAGTTTATTTTTTACTATATTTTGAATTACATTCAAATTTCTAATTCTAGTCCATTTCACCTTAAATTTGTGTAAATTATTTAACCATTGTAGGTTTTTTTTATTTCTAGTGAGTAATTTGGGTTGGTATTGTCTACTTTTAGTTTATTTTATTGATCAGTTAAAACTAATTAGCTTTTAAAACTTAGTCTCTTAATGAATTGTCATATTGAATAAGCTCGAAGTGTTGATCAAATGGAAACATTTTATCTAACTTTTCATCTCTGTGTAGTCTCCTTTGTTCCTTTTTAATTAATATAGGCAATGTTTTATTAAATGTTATATGATATTTTATTAATTAACTTGATTTATATCTTTTTATCAAATAAAAATGGATAAGTGTTCTTCATAATCTCATTTTAAGTTTGGTCACTTCCTAAATAATGGGCTCATTTTAGGCTGAGTTTGGAAATTGACTGTGTTTTATTTTCAAACTTGTTTTCCTTTGCTCTTTCTTCAGTCTTTTTTTCTCAAAGTTTGAATATAAATTCTAAAAATTATGTTATTTACCCAAAATCTAATTTTCATATAATATTTCATACGAGTCCCCAAGAAATCAATGAGCATCCACTTGTCATTCACTCACTTTCATGGGTCTCTTTATTCCTTAATCATTTATTCAAATATTATAGGTAAGTGAGATCAAGTTACCTAGCACAATCCTACATACCCACTTCCCTAGGTCCTTTTAAGCTTCTTTTCCTAACCATAAACCTCTTAGGCAACTAATAAATTGACAAGTATAGTGATCCTAGTTAATATCTTCATTTTGTCTTCTAGATATATGACCTTCGACCTTAGATATTTTAAATGTATAAGATTATGCCATGTGGTGTTATCCTACTTAATTTTAACCTTGGGATCTTATATATATTTCCAATCACCGTTAGGCCTCCCGAATTCGTAGGAACATTCCATGTGATATGATCCTATTTCCTCACTCACCCAATATGGTCTTATGCTTACAAGTCTTAGGCAAGGTTTTGGATGAGGAAGATTATGAAAATGTTAAGATATCATTGTATCATAATCATACAAGTCATAAAACATAGTATATACCAAATTACACCTTGAATGAGATAACTCATACCACATGGCATGGATTACTAGTTAGATGAAATGTTGGCATACATGTCAGCATTTCATAAGCTTAAATTTGATAGTCATCTATCCTATGAAGGCAATCATAGATGTAAGATGTTTTACCTTCCAATTGAACTATTTAAATATGTTTAAATTATTTATATTTTAGGTCCATGATAGGTAGCTTAAGGGTATAGGACAACAGGTTTTATGATCAATATCCATAGTACAAAAGTTAGCATCAATAAAGGATTAGAAGTTTCTACATTCTTAGTCAAACAAACCTATTTCAAAAACATGTATTATCATGGAATGACTTCATTGTAGCTTTTGTTTATATGGTTTATTTGATCTTGAAAATGTTACTAAAGTCTTTCATTTTACTTCTTCTTTATAGGACTAAAAGTGATTATGTTTTTATCTAAGGCTTTAATCATTCATCTATTAAATATTCAATTAGGTCATTGGCAATTTTTTTTAATTGTTAATTTATTAAGTTTTTTGCCTTTCTTTTATAGTTATAGACTTAGTTATTTTTAGTTAAACCTAATAATCAAAATTTTAATGACCATTCATTTTTTTCAAAATATAACAACTAGTTTTATTTCTTACAGGTCTAGAACATCTGAGGGGATGTCATATATCATCATCTTAGAGCTTTTATATCAATCCATGACCATATAAGTGTTTTATATCATGCCACATGGCATGATTCCATTTTCTTGGGCCTTTAGGATGACTAGGACATGGTGGAAAACTGCTAGACCTTAGAGTTGAATGGGATGATGCCACATGGAATTTTTACACTCCACCACACTTTGATATCAATTAGGAGTGGTAAAATGAAGTAGAGATCAAGTAAGACCCTAAGATGATGCCACATGGTGTAATATTAATGCTTCAAGGTAGTTAGAGAATTAAACATTGAATGATGATCTATAGGTATATGAGTGAGTGAGATCTTTCCACTTGTCAAGATCTTAAAGCATCACACGTAAAGAAAATTCAAGACCCTTATAATTATGTGCATTAGAGATAATTTGACATGTAGTATTACCTTATAATATCTAGGAAACATTATATTTCTAAAAGTGGTGATAATTGGACATATAGAGTGACCTCTCCAAGTAAGATATGTAGGATTCTATGAATAGACTAATAATCTAAAATTAACACCCATCTTGCCTGACTAGACCATTAAGATATATAAATTAGACTGGGATTCCAATTAGGATTATGTAGTCATGAACTTTCTTGTCTTTTAGTGACTTAAAGGACCATGTGACATAGATTCATATGCAAGTTATATAGTGCTATTAACCAAAAGATTTGGCATATGCATTAGGATTGAGATAGATCATAAATGACAAAGTGTTGTCTTAATTAGGTAAGTCCATCACCAAGCTGAGTATGGCCAACTAGTTGGATCAGGGATGTTTAGAAACTCCTATCACATAAAATTCAATTCAAATACTAGTTATCATGTCCTTGATCCTAGTTTCATCAAGACTATGCATGGCTTAATTCAAATTTGAGAAGAGATGGGCATGTCTCATTATGTTTAAAACTACTTTTCAGGTGGTTGGATTTATGACTCAGTGGATCAAGTGGTCTATAAAATATCAGCTATCCATTATAGCGAGGGTGGATCTATTTATAATTAGAGATAGAGTATAGGACTTTACCATTTTCATTCTATTGTAATTTACTTCTTTTTAAGTTTAGCTTTTTATTTTATAATGAGTTGAAGTTGTATGAAAACTATTTTGTAACTATCTGAATATTGATGAATCTCATAGTTTTTCCTTGAATTATGTTACATCCTTATTTTCCTCTAGACTTATTATTATTGACTCTATGATTAATAATGGGTTTAATTGATGTGCTAAGTAATTGGAATTGGTTATATGTTGATTTTCGATAATTTTTATTACTTATAATAATGTTTTTTAGCTGATTAGTTAGCTTGTTATATTATTTTTGTTACATTTTAATAATGATTAACCAGTATATTTTGTTACAACAAATATTATGTTATTTTACATGATATGGCCTAGCCACTATTCATTTGTATTAAGGTGGATGTAGAATGGATTCCACCCTTTTGACTATGATCAAGGGAGGGTATCATCAACAAGGATGGTACATGTGGAGATTTTTTAGGAGAAAGAGAAGGAGGACATGAAACCCAACACAAACCACATAGAGTAGGATTATCTTATAATTTCTAGTTGATTTATATTGCTTGCAACACGTTTTTAGGTTACTAATGTGTTTTTAGCATATAGATGTGATTGATAATTATGTTTGTATATTGTCCAACCTAGTAGTGGGTTTGCATTTATGAGTTTGGAATTTTTATTCTAATCATACTCCATTAACTACATTTATGTGCCATGTGATCTAGAAAACTATTACAAAATTTAATTATGTTGTCTTGACATAAATTTCATTTTGTCTAGTAATGATTATTATGGACTATTTAATAACATTATTGGTAGGTTGAATAACAAGTTTTTATACAATATTTTTCTTGTTATAGAGTTTTCAAAAAAAACTTAGGACATATCTTTATTCATTGGAATCTATTATGATAATCAAATGAGTATTTACTTCTATTACTAATAAGTTATTTTTATTTTATTGAAGGTATACAATTAAACTAAAAGCTATGTTGGAGATGGCTAAATCATTTATTTTGATTTAGGAAAAAATATTGTTTCTGCTATTGATAAGGTTATTTAACCTTAGAAATCACTTCAAGACTCCAAATTTTTAGGGTAGATTCTTTCCAATAGAGACACCATCTCCATGTAAACATTTAACCATTATTTAATTTATTCATACCTAAATTAAGTTTGCAACCATAATAGTTCATACATATTTGCATGATGTGTAATAACAGTTTGGATAAGTATGTGAACCTCTGTAATCTACTTGGAAAGCCAAATTTTAACCTTAATAATTTTGTTGTGCTCAATCACATGAACTTAAAAATAAAACATAAAAACTATGGACTAATGTGATCACACTCCTATGACCAACTCCCCCTGATTCATCCATACATGGCAATGGTGACATCAACAAATTTTTGACTCAAATTTTTCTACCACTAGACCTAAAATGTCTAGATGAGAACTATGAACTATCAAATGAAATATAGTCATGCCTAGAAGCATTCAAATCATATATAAAATCTTATGGCACCTATTTCACTAACTAAAATCACCATACTCATCCCTAAACATCCTTAACCATGCTAAAATTGAAGATCAACCAAGCCTACTTCAAGCATACTACACACTTTATCATTGATACTTATATAATCAATACACTTCATCAACTCACCTAAACACCTTAATAACATCACTAAAAACTCTCCAAAAATCTCCCCCTTTTTCATTTATGTCAATACCCATCATACAACTTACCTTCCTTCTCTCTCTTCAAGCACTTTCATGATAGGAACCTTCTCCCCTTTTGACATAATTAAAAAGTAGGTAAAAAATAATATAGAGTACCAAGAAACATATAATAATGACTCCCCATAATATATAATCCATTTCACCTCTTGGTCATTTTTAGATCTCCACACATCATGAAAAACCACCACACAAGTTTACTAATTTCTCTATCAAGCCACCTCAGAGACCACCAACAAAAATTCATGTCACTCACCAAATAGGAAAAATTCTATAAAATAACCTAATAACTCACCTTCAAACACTAATTCCTTTCTGTTTTGAAGAAACTGAACTAAAACATCAAATCTTCATAATAGGCCTGTTTAGACTCCTTGTATCCCTACCTAAAACTTGTAGATCCCATAGCTTTCAGTAGACATACTTTCAAGACATAGAACTTCATATCTCTATCATGATCATATACCCCCTTAGTTACACCAATTTTCATCACATATCTCATCCTTTGAAATATACTTCCTTCACTAACCTACTAGCTAGTTAGACCTCCATCTTGACAAAAACATCAATAATATGAATACCACAAACCTTAAAATCTATGTGAAGATTTATTTGACAAGACACTTGTCCTATTCAACATATTAATAAGCCTCATACCTCAAATCATAAGGTAAACCACTTTTCTAAAATAGACCAAAACTCTAGAATCTCAAAACAAACAAGGCTAACAAACCTCCTTGTGATCAATGTCCACATTTTAAAATAATTTCACAATTAGATATAACCATCACACACTTATAGACCAATATTTGAGCCTATACTCCTTTGGGATCACATACTTACTATACCATGGTTTTTGACCTGCATTCCCTTAAGCACAAACTGGGAAACCTGAGAACAAAAAAAAATTCTCCAAATGTACACAAAAGATTTCAAAGCTTGAAATCACTTGGAATAAATTTGAATAAATTAATCACACATTTTTATTCCATTAAGACACCTTGAAAACTTTAAGTAAGACCAAGATATTTGCATACCTTATGTACATAGCTTCATTCCATCAGAGCATCTTGGAGAACATTTATAAGATTTATTGCTCCCCTTTATCCAATCCTATCTTAAAATTATATTATTGTCTTAAAACATCAACCAAATATCAACATGCATCCACCATGCTTCCTCTTTCTTTTCAAGTGTCTCCTTGAAGTGTAGATATAGACACCCTAACTCACAATCTCCTAGAATAATATGAAACCATGAGTTTCCCATAACTCCTCATATTTCTTCTCCTCCTTGGTCATATTATACTTATAGTTCATATATTTAATATTAGGATTAAGATAATCAACATGATCATCTAATAGAATATTCTCCTTCTCTTCTAAAAATGTATTGATAACACATGGGGATAACATAGATTTATGACATACCTTTTAGTTGAAGAATATTCCTTAAGGTTTTGAACCTCATCACTAGGTATTGTAAATTGATGTTATTTGCATGACACTTTCTCAACAATATTATAATGTTCACTTGAATCCATACACACATAATATCTAACCTCAACTAGCACCTTGACTTTTTCCTTGAGCTTGGTCTCTTCATTCACAACATGAGTATACAATGAGAGATCTTGGCACTCTCTAACTTCTATATCATTTTCCACCATATAAAATAGATTACTTATACATATAGACTAATCATGACTCAAAATTACCACCTTTGGTTTCCATGAGTTAAATTTCCTTATTTATTGCACTCTAGGAGCCTAATTAAATTTATTTTATCTTGTAGGCCTTTACTTACAAAATCTAGAAATGTGACCTTTCTATTCATAATTGAAGTAAAATATGCCTTTTACAAGAAGCTTATCCTACCTTTGTTGATTAGAATAAAATCTTGCAATATGTCCATTATTTAAAAAATTGAAACAAAATAGTCTTTTTGAAGAAGAATCAACTTTTGACTAATGACCGCCATCATAGTTCCATGCAACCTCATTTATGGCAGGTCTCTTATATTATCTATCTCTATGCCCAAACTGATTAGATGTGTAATAGTAACCATTGAAACTTTCATACCTAATGGAATTTGGTTGTCTGATTTGATTTATCTTCATTTTTATAGAATCTTCATTCCTTGACTAATTTGTGATCTTCAAGATCTGATTTACATTAGTCTTCATCGTGTCTTGAGTTGAATTTTCTTATTATTCTTTGTATCTAAGACTAGTTCCATCACTTGCATATGTTTGACCACTCAAAATATTGTCTAGATCACTTGATCTCTTTTTAAATCTCATAAATGACTACATCTTATTAGATAAATTTTCTAATTGAGGTTTTAATGACTCATTATTAATTACATACCTTGAACATTCATCTTCTTTAGCTTTCAGGCTTGTACATAATATTTCTAATTGATAACTCAGATACTTGACAATATCTTCATGCTCCTTAGTGTCTTCTTTCATTCTTGCCTCAAACACACTAAATTGATCTTCATAGTCCCTAATTGAGAATTAATTTTATTGTTAATCTTCTTCTCAATCTTTAGTTCTTTAGGAGAATTCATCAATTCAGTCTCATAATCCACCTCATATTTATCATCATCTAAATCACTCTAAGTATACTCCTTTTGATATGAGAAACTTACTTCCTTAGCCATGAATATATCTTCATCTTCAATAGGACCATCATCTTCATGATCATAATTTGAGTCACTATCTTCACTCTCATCAAATGAGCTATAATCTTCTTTGGTATATATACTTTCTTGTTCTTGAAGTACTTCTTTGTATTGTCAAACCTTTATAATCCCTTCTTGATTTTTATCAGACCTAAATGATCTCTTTCCAAAATCATGACCTTAACCATGCACTTCATCATCATTCTCTTATGATTACGAGGGTAATTGTTATAAAAATATCTTACTTCTCCAAAATTTAAGTATTTGAAGGGTAGTTTACCCTTATACATGCCTGACACCCTTTTCAATTTCCTTGTAAACAAAATAATTAATTCATCTTCATCAATATCAGATATGCCATCCTTGAGTTTATTACCTTGGAAATTCTTCTTCAAATTCATTTCTATCTTGAATGTTGCTTCCTTTTTTGGTGGTATATCATCATTTACTCTCATTTCATAGGTATTAAGGATGCCATGAAATTCATCCATCTTTAACTGAGTAAGATCATGACTTTCTTCTATAGCAGATACTTTAGAGTTAAACGTAAAAGAGAGAGAGAGACCTTAATACATTTTTAACTACATTAGCCTCTTCAATATTCTCTCCAATACCTTTGATGATGATCATAATATCATATACTATTTTCAAAAAGATGCCACAAAATCCTCTTCCTTCATCTTAAGACTCAAATTATCTTCAATGAGTCTACAAATTTGCCAACTCAACCTTTGAATCTCCTTCATAAATAGTCTTCAATTTATCCCACATTTCCTTGGTAGATATTTAATGGATTACCTTGGTGTATTGAGTCTTTAAAAGACCACATGCTATAGAATTCATTGCCTTAGAATTATTCTCAAACAACTTCTTATATACAATACTATATGGAGGAATAGTAGGTGAAAAATAACCATCCATAATAGATTTCCAAGTGTTAAACCCTAGGGGCATGATGTAGGTTCTCATCCTTGTACTCCAAAAAGCATAATTGAATCCATTAAACATTAGTGATTTCTTAGTGGAAAATCCTCCTTTCATTTGATGTCTACCCATATTTTGCCTTAGATATCCTTTAACTTTTCAAGCCTTTACCAAAGGACCTACTTTGATACCAATTTTTAGAGGTATAATACACTAAGGCATGGGGGGGGGGTGAATCAATGGTGGAAAATAATCCAATTCAATTTATAAATCATTGAAACACTTAAGCATTCAATACAACCATTCATGAATCACTCAAGATGTTTATAGCAATGAACAAATAGATAATACAAGATTTCATACACAACATAAGATCTATGTAAGAAACCCTCTTGGGGAATAAAACCTACTCTCAATCCTAAAAACACATAGACTTGTCTTATAAGATGATCACAAACATGAGGCTGATCAAGTCCTTTTGACTAGAATTTAGTGAAACACCTATTTCACAAGGAGCACCTACCCCTAGGATGATTAAGTCCTTATAATCACCTATTGGTTAAGTCATTATAACTACCTTTTAGTCAGGTATTTATTGTCTATATGTTGATCACCCTCCTAAAACCTATGAAATGAACATCTCTTGATCACTAATTTCATATCAATCTAATGGAGATATAATGTATATCAGCCCACTTCATAGCCATAAATATCCAAAACCATATTTTGGATCACTCTATACTTTCTCAACAACATCTCTATCACAACCTCAATAACATGAAAAAATGGTCATACACATAGACCACACTTTGATATACCTCTCAAATCAACCACCAACATCACAAAGACATCATGTAACCTTCACTCATACTTAAGGCATCCAAACCATCCTTTTAGATTACTATAAACCTCTTTTATCATGTTCAACCTTCAAACCTATAAGAACCCTACTCAAACATCATAAATATGATGTATAGGTAATACACAATCATCAAAATGCTCTATTCTTCAATCCATCCACTGGCACCCACCCTTTCTTCTTTCCTTCACTCTACAATACTCACACACACCTCTTATTTCAAGTATTTCACATTTATTACACAAGCCTAGAAACCATCACATTTAGTTTCACCTTTTATAGATTCTTCATGATTATTATGATAAAAACCTTATTTTATGGCCAAAAGACATGCCTTCACCCTTAAATCATCTAACATGGGTCACCTTTAACCATAACCTTCTTTTAAATAGGTGCAAGTCACCTTTAGGTCTAATGAAGACCCATTCGCCTCTTTGACACTTCTTCGAGCAAACTAAGAACACATAAACAAATATAAATACATAAGTCCACTCCAAATGACACATTAAACATCCTTAAATGATCATAGTCATCACAACACTCCTTTGATAAGTCTAAATAGATCAATGTTTGACGTTATACACAAAAACACTATGAACAAACAAACAGTTAGTTTCTAAGAATTTGATCATATTGAATATGGATTCATCAAACCTCTAAAATCCATAAAAATCATACTTATGGAGTATAAAATACTCTCCAATATCTAAGTCCCCTTGAAAAATCTAAATACCAATATAAAAACTCAAACATCCTTCTTAGGTCACTTATAGAGCATAAATGAACACACGCAAATTTGGAGCTAAATAACTTTGACTATACAAACATTTAGAACTTTAAATGAATATTTATAAATGTTCCTTGAATTAGTATATAACTTTTATTTGTAATGTAATATCAAATTATACATATTTTTATTTTTATGGCTCAAAAACCAAGTGCTAGTCTTACCTTTGTTAAATTCAAATATTTAAATCCAAACAGTCACAATTAAACCTTGGTCACTTACAACACATCTCATTCTCTTCACTTAGCTCACTTAAGTCACACCATATATCTTACTTATAAGTATCTCAAAATTTAATTCTAATTTAATTTTAAACATCAATCACCTTAATCTCATCTTGTGCTTCTTGGTAATTGTGGACAAATACACTCTGTCAATCTCTATGGATTAACCAAGTCTTTATCTTGAAACACTCACCGTTAGATCTTATTCAAAACTCCTAAGATTATGAAACTTAGAAATCTCATATGAATTATAATAAATTTATTGATATTACCTTATTATTTTTCCACTTATCAATCTTTCATACATTATTGACTCTTTGACTTGTCCTACATTGTTGATCTTTTTTAGTCTAAACTATTGCTCACTATTGGTCTTCTATCAAACTAGTGAGCTTGTGACACTTTTCACCAGCACGTGCAACCTTTGAAAATTTGAATTCATACACATAATTAATATAAATATGTAATATTAAGTTCTCACCATTTATATTATAGACCAATTAACTTAGATTTCAATGTGATTTAATTTGATGGTCTATGGCCCATCACAATTTGCAAGTGAAAATTTGAGGATTTATATCTTGAGCTAGAAATCACTTCAAGACTCAAAATTTTTAGGGTAGATTATTGGCATGATATAAAACATATATACATAAAAATTTTACCATTATTAATTTTTTTCATATCAAAATTAAATGCACAAACATATTGGTTCATGCATATCTACATGATGTGTAGTAATGATATAGCTAAGTATGGAAACCTATATAATCTACTTAGAAGGTCAACTTTGAACCTTAATAAAAAAATTTAAACTAAATCACATGACATAAAACATAGACCATATAAAATTGGGACTAATCTTATCACATAAATATGACCAAATACCCTTGATTCATCCATACGTGGCAATGGTGACATCAATAAACTACCAACTTAAATGTTTCTTCCACTAGACCCAAAATGTCTAGATGAGAAATATGAACTATAAAATTAAATATAATCATTCCCACAAGAAATGAAAAAAACATAAACATATTATGGTAAATATTTCACTACCTTAAATCATCATACTCATCTCTAAACATCCTTAACCATGCCAAAAATGAAGATCAACCAAGCCTATTTCAAGCATACTAGGATAATCACACTGCAAACTTTGTCATTGATACTTAGACTATCATGAAACTTCATGCACTCACTTTGAAACCTTCATGACATCACTAAAACTCTCCAACATGATCATCAACATTGAAAACATGACTAGTGGTGAGAGATTAGCCTACCAACACTTCAAAATAAATTAAATATATATAGTGTAAATGTAAAAAGTGGTTGGTTTCATTAATATAAGAGGTGTTAGTCTAAATCCCATGTCTAATTTTGATTCCCATGCCAAAAATGATGCCAAAATCAATAAATTTCTATTTTAATTCCAAATTTGATGCCAAACACCAATCCAAATGTTAAATGTAATAATTTAATTTGTTTGATAGAGTTTTATTACAAATGAGAGTCATGTAGGTACAAATCATGACATTGATATGTAGTTAAAAAATATAATGTTTGATAGGTATGGTATGTATAAGTGGAAAATAAATTCAAAAATCTTTTGAAGAGTTCAGTTGGTGAGGAGAGAGTAATGAGAGGGGGTGTATGGTAGTGTGAAAGAACTTTGTTGAGTCACTAGTGAAGGGAGGAACATTTGTTGATTGGTGATTTAATATTAGAGAGCCATATAAGGTGATAATGAAATAAAAATTAATTAACACATAAAAAAATGATTTTAATACATCACCAAAGGTGTAACTTTGTATTCTCATTCAAAACACTTCAATTAATATTACACAATAAAAATTTAAATGCCATTCACTATGAATTAAAAACACTAAGTTCCAATCTTTGGTATGATATACATTTTAAAGGTATGAAAATGTTGAAAAGTGAATTTAATAAAATAAATAATGGAAAAAAATATATAAAGGTCAAAGTAAATGTAAAACCCTACAAAATATTAAACCATAACCCAATGTAGAAAAAATGCAATATAAAATTGAATGTGAACTGAATCCAAAAGTGCAACATCTAGAAAATATTTTTATTGTAAGGTAGATTCTAAAATCAAGACTAACTAATTTTTTCATTAATCAAGCTCTAATACCATATAAAAATTATTAATTTTTTTCTAACCATAGGATCTCTCCTACACACTATTACCATAACACTCATAAATTTATTACACACACAGTACATACACAATAATACCATGTAAAAATATATCTATAATTTATTTTATATATAATATATTAATTTAAAATTGGTAGTGTGCCATATATATAGTTGGGAAGTTTGTTACATGAAATAATAAATTTTTTCATGAAAAAATATTGTTGGAATGGAATATTTTCACTTACAAATTTTCATAAAAACTTCCAAAAAACTAACAAATTCAAAAATCAAGTTTACCTCTTAGGTGAGTGTGAATAGGAATTATACTTATATATTTATTAAATAACCCAAACATATAGCTACTATGAATATGAACACTTCAACATTTTTACAATTATCATTTGTTTCCCTAGTGGATGTTAGGTATTCCCTTCAGATTTGATATCATTTTTAAGATAGCCTTAGTTTCCAATATGGATCTTAGGTTTTACCTTTGGGATTTATTTTTGTAATTTATAATTACTTTACAATTAGCCTTATTTTTACCATCTTTTTATTTTTCATGCATATAGCCTTCCTAGGATGATCTTCATACTTCACATGGTATCCCATGTTTGTGCTTGTTAGATGGAGTCTCTTAGGTCTTTGATGTCGATAGATATTAGTGTTGCCCATTTTTTTAGAGTATATTTTCTCCATTAAGTATATCTACATAACTTGTGTGATGCCTTATTCCTTATTTACATCATCTCCCTTGATATCCACTTGATGGATATTGCTTCTAGATGATCAATGCATCATCCTTCTATGACTTCATATTTGCCCTTTTCATTATGATTCCACTTGGATTTTATTGTGTGAGTTATATAACAACACCTTATTGGTTTTACTCAAAAATTTCCATCATTATTAATATCCACACCATCATATCCATGTCATTATATGGTTTTACTCCCTTATATCATGCTTTAGTACAATCATCGATTTCAAGTTTTCACCCATCATAGTCTTCTTCTTATTTTCCATCATTTTATGTTTTATTCATGTTTTATTTAAGTTGAATTTAATTTTATTACATGTCGTGACATCATTTTTTAGGCATTTCTTTGTTTGATTATCTTTTGCATTTTCTTACATTGGATATTCTCCTATTTACAATGTTTTACATGCTTTATCACAAGATATAGTGTGTTTTACATTTATTCTCATCATCTTAGATTTAATTATTTTTTACAATGAATTTTCTCACATTTTATATAAAATAATAAGACATACATCACATTATATCACATCATTCCAAAATTTCATTAAGATTTTAGTTATTTACCATAAAATTACATCTTTCACCCATATTTTTATTTCTAAAGGTCCTTTTAATGAACCAAAATAAGCCTTAAAATCCTCATGAGATAGATAATTTTTAAGTGTTAACATGTTTTTTCCCCATGAAGTTGGATTTTAATCTTATTTTCTAGGTTCACCTCTCATTATTCTCATTGGGTACCTTCCATTAGTTGTGACACATGAAACATTATGTACTATCAATAAGCTAAGTGAAGGTACATATTCTTAGTTTATTTACTTTCATTTACTTCCATTTATTTTATCATTTTATTTTAAATATGGTATTTTATGTTGTTATGTTTATTTCCCAAAGTACCATTCCACCTTACACTATTTTAACATGTGTTGAGAATTAAATGGGGCATATGTATAAACATAATATTCTTATACATTATCATTTATTAACACTTTCTCTTTTAGTAGATTGTTGACACATAAATATCCTTGAGTGCACACATTAAAGGGTACACATAGAATGGGGTAGGAAAGGTTCATGGTGGTTGGTAGGAGATATTATTATTAAATCATGATTATGCCACTACTAATATAAATTTTACCTCATCTAAGTCTATATCCATTTAACTCTCCAATTTACCTCTTATATATATGTTATAGTCTCCCTATATCCTATGGTACTGGCCTGGCCAATATAATTTATTTTGTGCTTTCACCCTTCATGTAATGTATTAAATACCCTAATATAGTTTTGAGTTTGTTTTTTAACAATTTTACAATAATGGCATGGCTAATATCATTATGTGTTAGATTAAATATTCATAATATATCATTTGGGATGATACCATCATCTTATAGTCTATGGTTTATTTTTATATTGGAACACTATATATAGGGGTTATATTTCATTAATATCATATAATTTAACATTTACTCAATATGATTCACTTTCACATTTGTCACAACTACCATTTATAACCTTTTATTAAGGATTCTTGTCTTTTATCATCATTGAGTCTTAATAGGAGGAGTCATTGGGATTTATTAGTTGAGGATATCTTAGATATTTATGTAATTATTTGAGGTCTTCAAGCTAAAACACTCTTGAAAATATCCACATAATCTAAGGGGGAGGTTTAAGTGTGAATGGTTCCACCCCAATATAAGTATTTATATCCTTACATTCTTTCCTTTATTTACTTAGTAGAGTAGATATTATTTTATTCATTGTATGTTAAATGAATGTATGTGTATCCTTGCTTAGGATTCATGTATACTAATAAGTTGGTGTAGTTTTAAGATTGATTATAATTGACATAAATCACTTTAGGTTGCATAGACACCCATTTGGTTGATAATTTCACCTTACCCATTTATAATCATTCTAATCCATCATTATTTTAGTAATTTACTTTACAAATTCAATATATATTTATTGAGGCCTAGTGAGTGTTACATCTGTGTGTCACAGGATTATGCTTTTGAACCCTTTCCTCTTGAAATTTATGTTGTATGTAACCCTATAATATAAATATGGAATTCATTTACCTAATAATTCAAGTATCACATACTCTATTTTATTGGCTTATTTGAGTCCTAGTCTATTGAGATAGGATAGTTGTAGGATAATCCTAACCCATGCATACAAATATCATTATTGAATATTTTAATAAAATATTATAGAATATATTAATAAAAATTATTATTTTAGTATAATATACTGGGATGAGCACATGCCTACTATATAATTGGATTATAGAACCACCTACAAGTAACATACCAAAAATCCATTTTCAATTTGTTTATGGTCTCAAGGTTGTAATTATAGTTGAGTTTTTAGTACCTGGCCTTCACATTGCCTTTGAAATATTCTTACATGATTACACTTATTTAAAGTCTATAGTACACAAAATCCTCACTCTCAAGGAAAAGTTTCTACTTATGTAATATATTCCATTCATGAAAGGAGTTAATTTTGGTGACCATGTTTTGATGTATAATTCTAGGTACATGAAGCACATAAGCAAACTACAACTTCTCTTATTTGGTCCACTTTTGCTCACTCATGTTTTGGAAATTTTTTTATTCAAGTTGGTGTTTTTGAATGAAATTGAAGTTTTGGGATATATGAATAAGAGTTAACTTGAAGTGTACTTATTTTCCTAAGCCCCATATTTTTTATTTATGTTATTATTTATAAGGTCAATTTGAATAAAAAAGTTAGAGTAAATGATAGTTGGTTCATGATAAAATTATGTAGATAGATAATTATAATTCACAATCATGGATGTAAATTTCATTATAAAGATAAGAGAAACAATAATATATCATAATAAAAAGTGCATAATAGAATAGATACATGACAAATGATGGTTACATAATAAATCATTGGAAACATATGACTAATTTGAGGGGGAACCTCTAAAACATTAAAATGAGAATAAAATCTATAATATGATGATCTAATGCTAACCAATACCACCCGCCCCCCCCCCCCCCCACCACACACACATACATGTATATATCTATACATATACATACATATGTATGTATGTATAGATATATAGATATGTGTGTGTGTCTATATATATATATATATATATATATATATATATATATATGTACACACATATATACATACACACACACACACACACACACACACACACACACATATCTATACATATAAATACATATGTATGTATGTATAGATATATAGATATACATAGATATGTGTGTTTGTGTCTATATATATACATATATATATACATATATACATATATATATACATACATATATATATATATATATACATATATATATATACATACACACACACACACACGTACACGCGCGCGCACGCACACACACACACACACACACACACACACACACACACACACACACACACACACACACACACACACACACACACACACACACACACAAACATATATACACTTACATACATATATGTATATATGTTTTTGTGTGTGTGTGTGTGTGTGTGTGTGTTTGTGTGTGTGTGTGTGTGTGTGTGTGTGTGTGTGTGTGTGTGTGTGTGTGTGTGTGTGTGTGTGTGTGTGTGTGTGTGTGTGTGTGTGTGTGTGTGTGTGTGTGTGTGTGTGTGTGTGTGTGTGTGTGTGTGTGTGTGTGTGTGGGCGCGCACACACACACTACTAAGGTTATGGATACTATATAGGTTGAAACTATTACTAACATGAAATTATAAAAAATATCATATGATTAAATAAAGTACTATGCTAGTCACATGCCAACCACACATATCCCAAAACATGCTACCAGGTTAAGGGTGTAACTTGTTTATTTTAATTTAATAATGTATATTATAGATGAGTTTAGACATATATATTTTGGTCCTCTATAAGGTGGAATCCACAATCTTATTATTTTTTATACCACAAAAGGGTAGAAAACCACAACACCTTAGTTTTTTTTCCCAAAAAAAATCTTATTGAGAGTTTGGTTGAAGAGTTTGTTATAGGAACTATAAGTGAAAAATGGATTTGCACAAAAAAAATTAAAGTGAAGTTAGGATTTGTTAATACATGATGTGAAACATAAAAATAATATGATGTTAAGGGGGTTCACCATCCAAATTATGGGGATAGTCATGTGCATGTAGTGTTTGATACTAAAGTGAAAATTAATTAGTGCAACCAGTATAGGCCAAGACACAAACACCAAGATGAAATATATATGCTAAAGAGAATAATTTTAATGTGTCATGAGGGTTTAAAATAATATAATACCTAAAATTTTGTGAACTTTATCATACATGGTTTGATATCTTGAAAAATGAGATGATTTCATGGTGGAAGATTATGACCACTTGAGGTGCTCAATGACTAATTCACGAACTATTTCAGAATTAATGCTCTGACATTATGTTGGGATAATGATAGTATGTAAATTATAGTGGTTATGTGTGTTTATATGTAAGGGTAAATGTACATATTTATGTAAGGAAAAACCTTTCTTGTGAAACTTTTATATAATCATGCAAGTACTATGGTCCAAATAAATATAGTGAAAGTTTATAATAAGGTACTTAATACTTTAATTAATGTCAACCCTATAGAGGGATGGATGTAAGTGAATATTTGTTCCCAAGATCCATTGGGAGTTTAGAGTTAATACAAAGGGATAAATAAACTACTATTGAGCATTAAACTCATGCCCTCCCTAGTTACTTGTATAATAGTATATGATTTTATCCACCATTTAAAACATTTCCCAATAGATGAATAAAACCATATGACTACCACATATCAATTCAACTTGTATAGATGATTATTTATAAATATCATTAATTGATCATCCAATTATCTATGGTTATATTCCACTAATATTGACACTTTGTGTGATAACGGCATGTTGTAACTATTTTACCTTACAAATTTTGGTAAGGAACAAAGATTGGTATAATTTTTGCTCAGTTGTTTCCACAATAATTTTTTTAACCTAAATGTGTAGACCATTGTATCTTTAAATACAAACAACATCCATCAACTAAAAGATATAAAATACAACTCATGTTTTTGTGATGGGGTCCCTCAAATTATAGATCAAGATACCATCCTTGGGATGAAGTGGAAATACAAAAAAATTGAAAATATTGTTAAAATATGGTGAGGTGATCATGTGTTATTCATAAATGATATGAGAGATGTAAATGTGTGCTTAGATAATCAATTAATCACCACCCAAGCATATTAGAATTTGTATTAATAATTGAATAGTTTTCATGGCACATACAGAAGCTATAAAAATGGGGTATAGAATGGAAGATTTTATTTTTTTGAATACATTGCTAATGACATGGTTTTTACTTCCTATGATGTTAAATATCAAGTTTAATTTTTATGTTTTTGGTCACTACTCATTTTATATATGTTTCAGTACTTTGGATGCCCTGATGGTGAATATTAAGGTGAGAATATGGAAATAATAAAATATGATTATATATGATAAACTAGTCTTGTACACTAGAAAAATATCACTCATGGATTGACCTCATAGTTCATGACCGTATCACTCCCAAAAGGATCATGTTTGCCTTCTCACTTTGCCTAGATTCTTATCCTATAATTATATATTAATATTATGATTTCCCATATCACTTATAACCCATAATTTACATAAATACTAATTTATATCTTACTCTAGTAGTTACAAATCTTCAATAATTTTTTAACCTCCTAGGCACTATTGTATAGACTAGAACACTAGTGTAGATGATAGTATCCCAGATCTGATGCTAGTGTCAAAACCTTAAAAATTGTCAAATTTTAAAATATTTAGACATGTTTGGGTTGGCCTATGGTATATTTTTAACCCTTTTATGATATCATTTTAAAATGTGTATTCTAAATACAAAATAAAATTTCATTAATTATAATTTAACAATTTCCAATCAATCACCTATCAAGCTCACAATTAATCATTTAAATAGATAAGTTATACTTACTTATTTCCAAATAATTCATATAATTAGTCTTCTTAGATGTATTTAGTATTCAAATACTATCCCATGAGTAGTATTTGTCAAGTTAGAAGCTAGAGCACTACATACACTTACATATAGAATATTGCATATATTTTTTCAACACAAGCCCACATAAGGGGGAGAATTCAATCATTTCAAGTCCCTATTTGGAGTTTATGGATATGTAATTATATGGAGGTGTAATTAAAAATAATGTAAATAGGTGTCTCTTATGTCATCTCAACTTCAATTGAGCCCACTAAACCCCATTTTACAAGATGATGTGCCAAAGTTAGAGTAATTAGGGTTTTGAGTATAATACTGATATATAAAACATATTCACATGATTTGAGTTGAAAATATTCAAGGTGAAACTTAAACCTAAATTTTTTATTTTGGCATTATATAAAATAAATTATATTTTTTACTAGATAGAAGTGGTAGATTTAAAACACAAGGATTGACTATTGTGTCTAGATCCTAACCATAATATCTAGGTTGATAAAGTGAAAATATTAAAAATTTGATGGATCATTATTGATCATCATCTTTACTTATCCTATAAATTCATATTATATATGTGTATACACATAAGTAAATAAGCTAATTATTGTCTCTTATTCATGGTTTTACATTTAAATTATTGTTTGGCAATGTACTTTAGATATTTAGCATATTTTCATAATTCAACACTCTAGTAAAATATTATGAATATAAATTATTTAATTAACATGATTTTATAAAGGATTATTACATAATTGATTAGTATATTATCACCCTAACCAAAAACAAAAAAAAAATGTTTAAACATTTGGTGAATATGACCTCTACACAACCATAACTGTATCTAGGATTTGAACCTTCTAAAGTTTTAGATTGTAATAATTATTCATATATTTATTTTATTAATCTATAAAAAACCTAAATTTAGTTTTAGGATATTTTGTGTACCTATTGATAATCTTAAGATTCCTCTTATACCAAATAATATGTCTCAAGCCAATGCGCTATCAAATTCTTCCAATAATGAGAGTGCCTATAATGATAATAAGTAAAATACTGAAAATATTATCATAGAGGATGAATCTAGTTATGAAAATAATGAATCAAACAATAATAATGAACATGATAAATTAGATCAAATGAAATTTAAAACTTTTTCAATGTTTTGAGAGCATATTCATGAAAATCATGAATATCTCTAAAAGATCCTCAATAACATATTGGAAACTAAGAAAGATAAAAAACATTAATAAACAATCATTGGTATATATTGACATAAATATTGGGGTTACTAGATATTCCTATTGATCATCACTTTTATTATCCATTCCCTCAATCAAACCATTGATTCCTACATCTATTTAAGACATGATATATGTCTTCAAACCATTGTTCCACATGGACCAAAAAATATTGATACACCCCCCTATAGGAATAGTCAATGTTTCAACTCAATTATTGGTTTAAATTTATATACTAACACAATAAATGGTTCTACCCGCTTTGGATACGTCCAAAATATTTAGTCTTAATAGGTACACTATATAAAATATCCTCCAAATTATTCAAACTTTGGAAGATAAGGTTACAAATATTGAGTAAAAAGATTAAAAATGAACTCATGCTATTGATTCATAAGATTTATTACATAATTATCTTGAAATTGATATATATAGTACTTAATTTCATACTTTATAATGTCAAGGGTGACCCTAAGAAACATATACAATATTTATATGTAAAATGTTTTAATTATGCTTCTAATGATAATATTTTGACCAAATTATTTACAATCCTAAGTGACTATTATTTAAAATGATTATATGATCTAATATTATGATCAATGAAATAATTGAAACCTGTGATATATCAACTTCTCATTTATCTATCAACATTACTAAAAAATATGTCATATGTACAAATTTCAAAGATCAATCAAAGAACTAATGAGCCCATACATGACCAATAAACCAACCCACCTCAAATTTATAAGTGAATAATTTGGTTAAATAGCTTGTTATCCCTATCCCCATTATCTCATCTAACCCAATTTGTTCCCTAAGGTTTATCACACTCCCTAACTAAATCTTGAAAGGTAACAACTCTCCCAATCCCTATTTGATGGATTAAGTAATCCTTATTATACCTTATAAAAAATCAATAAATGAATTTACCTCACCCATTTATGATTTAAGTGGAAATTAAATGGAAATAATGTTATTATAACCATCCCACATTATAAAATCCTTGGTCTTTAGCAATCAGGGAAGTTCTAACCCATTCAAAGGAAATGGAATGGTTTCTGGTAGCAACATAAATCTCCTTCAATCCCCCATCAACAAAGATGAAATAGATCATGAGCTTGGGTAACCTAACCCCTTAAAATTAATTCTATTATCAATATTCCCCAAGTATTTATCATTAAAAAAAAGGATTAAATAACTAGGCCAATACTCTACTTCCATCCCTAGGTAGGACATTGTGACTAAAGAAGAACAATGGACACCAATAAAGGGGAAAAAAGGAAGAAATAAAACTGATGTGGGTGAAGCACCCAAATATTTATGGAGAGTGTCAAACCTCTCAACTAGGAAGAAAGAAACTATAAATTAAATTTTGAAAGGGAATTAGAAAAGACTTAAGGGTCATTTTATAAAATAAAAAAAATGAAACTAATCACATAGAACATAAGGGGGTTGAACAACCCCAACAAATAGAGGTTAGTAAAGAATATGAGGAAAAGTTAGAAACTTATTGTAGTAATGATTAAAGAGAAAAAAATATTTGAAACTTCTCTTAAAAACTATTGTAACCAATTATGGTTGAAATCTAGTTGCATGTGCTAGTTCCTCCAGCATATTGGGAGGACTAGTGGTCCTCTAGAATGCCATCTATCTTGTGGGTTGATTTATAAATTTTAATAACAATCATATAACTATTATATTAAAATTAAATTCAAATAACTAATAATATACTCTCTCTAATATATACTTGCCCAATTCTAGACAAGGACAAAATTAACTCTAGGAGGACATGTTAGCCTTCAGGGTTCTTTGTTGAAGCTAGAAATGGATTGTAGTTGGAGAATTAAACTACCCTTTAAACCTGATAGAAAATAAAGGTATAATTTAATATTTCATATAAATCATGACTGATATTTAGTATTTTATTACAATAGCAAGCCTTATCAATGTATATCTACAAGGTAACCCCTACACCTGGACCAACATAAGGATGGGGGAAGACATTATATAGGTAAGGTTAGACCATTTCCTAGTGTCTTTAAATTGGTATATTCACTTTTATATCTTACTCTCATGCCTTCCAAGGATTGGGTTAAAACAAAACCCAATCACATTTAAGGGAGAAAGGATTTCTATACTAAAAAACCCTCCTTTTAGATTTGAGAACATGTGGTTGCACCACCTAGATTTTCATGACTTTATCAAAGATTTGTGGAAGTAACTAGTTATGGATTCAAACATGTTAATAATGGTTAAAAAAAACTTAACCACATTAAATCTAAAATCAAATTATAGAAAAAATAAGTGTTTGGTAATATCTTCATCTAGAAGAATGCTTTGGCAGAATAACTATGCAAAATTGAGGAACATATGACTATTAATGGATCATATGAGATCATATACAACACTAAGAAGGAACTTATGAGATCTTACCATAACCTCTAAGATAATAAATAATATTTTTGGAAGAAAAATTATAGGTGCACCTGGCTAAAGGAAGGAGACAAGAATATAAAATTATTCCACTAAAGAGCATCCAAAAATAGGAACATGAATATTATTTTAGAATTGATCCTTGAAGATGGTAATAAATTCATGGATGAAGAAGTAATAAACAATCATATCATCTTCAAATTTATTATATTATTTAAGAAATCAAGTTTTATTGATAACCAACTAGAGGCAAGGCTTATACAAAATCTCCCCTCTGTCATCTCTCAAGAAGAAAACCAAGACTTCTCCAAGCCTCCATCACTAGAATATGTTAGAACAATGACCTTATCCATGGAAGGTAATAAGGCCCCATGACTAGATGGTTTTCGTCCACTATTATTTCAATGGTTCTAGGACATTATTCATGTGGAATTTGAAGTAGTTATTTATTAGTTTTTTATTGCTTGAACTATCCTAAAATAACACAATAACACTCTCTTGGTCCCCATCTACAAGAAAATAGGAGTGAACCAATTAAATGACTTTATACCCATCAAATTATGTTCCAAAATATATAATATATATACTAAAATGCTGGTCACATGTTTACAATCCCTCCTCAATAATATTATTACTTAGTAATAAGTGTTGGAGGTATAAGATGATTGAGAGGGGGTGAATCAATCAGCCAATATTTAACTTTTAGATCACTTATCATTCATTCATTCATTGACATTAATGAATCAAAACAAAAATCATATGCAACTAGATTACCATAAAAGAATGAATAAGAGAATCACATCATAACACAACATCTAACGTGGGAAACCCTCATAAGGAATAAAAGACACTCAAGATTACAAGCACATGGATTACTTATCCTATAAGGTATTAAAAAAATATAACTTTAGTGGAATACCCATTCCACAAGGATCACCTACCCCTAGGATGGTCAAATCCTTTTGACCAAACTTTAATAAAACACATGTTCTACAAGGAACACCTACCCCTAGGATGGTCAAGTCCTAACCAAAATTTAGTCAAACACATGTTCCATAAGGAGTACCTACCCCTAGGATCATCAATTCATTCTAACCTATATGTTTAGAACCCTCTTAACAACTATGATATGAACATATTTTGATTATTGATTTCCTTCCAATATGATGGAGACACCTTGTAAACATAACCCTTGTCACTTCTTCACACACTCATAGACATCCAAAACCACATTTTGGATTACGCTAAACCTCTTCACTCATCCTCAATATTCAAAACAAAAAGAGAACTATTTTTGACATCATAAATATGACCTATAGGTCATACACACAATAATAAATATGCTCTACTCTATAACCCATCCATTGGGCACACTCCCTTTCTTTTATCCTTCACTCCAAAACACTCACACATGCTTCTATTTCATAAGTCTTCAAACTTATAAGAGGACTATTTATGACATCAAAAATATGACCTATAGTTCATACACATAATCATCAACTTACTCTTTTCTTTAATCCATCCACTAGGCACCCTTACTCTCCTTCACCTCTCAACTCTATACTCTTCCCCCACTTAAATCCCCTAATAACAAGTCTAGAAACCATCATATTTGGTTTCAAATTCTATTGATTTTTCATGAATATAATTTTCACAAACTTCCTTTTTAGCCATAACACATTCCTTCACTCTTAAGGAATCTACATGGGTCACCTTTAAGTAGTACCCTCTTTCAAATAGGCCTAAGTGTCCTTTTAGGTCCTATGGAGACCCATTCACCTCTTTGGCACTTCTCTAAGAAAAATTAGAACAAAAAACACTTTAAAAATACACATAATCATGCCACATGATCTATCGGTCCACCTTAAGTGACAACATCCATCACAACACCCTTTTTCTAAAACACAATTAGCCCAAACATCATTTTGTACATACAATCACCAAGAACAATCACACAGACAACTTTTAAGCCTTTTATCATATATAATATAGATTTTTTAAACCTATATAATCCAAAAAAAGCATACTCATGGATATTAGAACACTCTCCAATATCTAAGTCCCCTTAAAATATCCAAATGCCATTAGAACAACTCAAAATATCCTTCTTGGGTCATTTATAGAACATGAACACATACATAGTCAACTTTGGATCTCCATATATTTGACTATATAAAAAAATTAGACATTATAACTAGGTTATTTATATGTGATATTAATCCATATCCAAATTTTAATTTTACACCATGATCAAATTCTTCATATATCAAAAGTTATAGCATAAAAACTATAGACTGATCTTCCCTCATAAATTCAAATATTTGAATTCCAATGGTCACTGAGCAACTATTAAGATTTGAACTTTTTTCCATCATATCATGTCCTATCATAGATTAAATAAATATAAATCATATATATCCCTTAAAATTATCATTTTATTTACTTTTTATTACTATTAAACATCAAGCACTTGTCATCATCTCACTACTTCATGATAATTTAGAACAAACATGGTCCATCGATCTCTGTAGATTATTTAGGTCTTTATCTGGCAGTACTCACCATTGGTTTAAGATTAAATATTCCATGTTTGTTCCACTTGGAATATTTTTTTTCATTATAAAAATTTTACTCTTTGAATTTTACTCACACCATCGATCTTCAGATAGTATGAATGCCCGTAAACCATTGATCTTCTATCCAAGCTCCGTGAATGTGACATATGTCACTAACACATTCATTCTTTGACATATTAATTTTTACCCACAATATTGGATAAATATTTATGATTTAACACATACCATTATATATAATAACTAGATAAATTTAGATTTTAACATATTTTAACTCTATGGTCTCTGGCCCATCACAGTCTACAAGTACAACTTTGAAGATTTATATCTCAATCTAGAAAACACTTCAAGACTCTAAATCTTATAGGTACCTTTATGGCATTAAAGAAAACATATAAATTAAATAATTTTACCTCATTTTATTTTTAATTACCTTAATTAAATACATAAACATTTTGGTTCATTCATATTTGCATGATGTGTAGTGACTGTCTGGCTAAGTTTAGAAACTTAGTGAACTTCTATATGAGAGGCCAAATTTGCACCTACATATATTTAGCTACACTCAACCTCATGACCTTAAATTTTAACCATATTATTTACTCACATAGGATAATATATCAATTTGATCATATAACCTTCACATGTATGAAATATGATGCCATCAAACTAAGATTTTTTGGCCATAAAACCAACTATGCCTAAATGAACATAATGAAGAACTAGATGAACACAATGTATTCCCATTAAAATTTTAAGAACTATTTACACGCCATATGACACATGAAATATGATATCACCATCCATAACATTCATCAACTTCCTATCCAATCATATATTAAATATCCATGCTTACATACTAGGCTACCAAGCCTATGCCAACACACTGTTCACAAGCTTATCTTATCTTCTTGACCTAAAACCACCACATAAATATTCTATATAAAATATGATAATCCTAAAAAAATACTTACCTTATCTCATATTCATCGAAATCCTACCTTGTAAAACTTTGGTCTCAAACTCATCATCACGACGACATCATTATTTTGTCATTACCTTTGACAGCAATGCACACATGACATAAATATTTGACATTAATGACAATAATTTATAAAAATATCCCATTTATAATTTATGTAAACATCTTATTTTACTTCTCTCCCTTTTCCATAAATTACAAATTGGACTAAACAACAACCAAGCTCCTCTTAACATCATGAATGTATTCAAATATACTTCTAAGTGCTTAGGATACTTACATACCTCATATGAAATAATTGATCCCCATTTTACATGAATTAGTATAAACTTTGGGATATTTTGATCATTAGACATATTTAACTGAATAAATCACAAACTCCCTTTGCTTATGCATGACGATTCAATATATTTTTCACAAGTATGACTAGGTTTGATCAAGTCATCATATCAACCTTCTTGAAATCTCATCTATAGAAGATATAATTACATATTTAATATGAATAAATAATATCACATATTATTCCCTACACATAATTCATAGCTTCTCAAGCCACTCAAGCTATCTAAGTTAGCTCCCCTAGCTCTATGCATACCACCTTGTACTTATCAACCATTCACCTTGACAACATTCTTCTTTGATCATGCATTGATATCAATGAGGACTAAACAAATATGAATACCAAAAAAATTTAACTAACATTGAGAACACTAAGAGGGACTCCCCCTAATATCTTTGAGCCATTTCATCTCTTGAGCATCTTCAAATCTCCACACACCATGAAAAACCACCATACAAGTATACTAGCCTTCTCTCCCAAGCCACCTTAAGGACCACCAACAAAAAATTATGTCACCCATAAAATATGAAACATTCTCTAAAATAACCTAAGAACTTAAATTGAAATACTCATGCCTTGATATTTTGGAGAAACTAATAAAAAAGCACTCTTATTCACACTAGGCCTATCTAGACTCTTTGTAAGCCTACCTAAAACTCGTAGAGACCAAAAATTTCATTAGACACATCTTCATGACCTAAAAATTAATATATATAGACCTATAATATTCCCCCTCAAGCACACGAATTTTCATCACCTATCTTATCCTTTGAAACATACTTCCTTCACAAACCTTCTAGCCAATTATGACTCCATCTTGACAAAACCTTGAATCATTTGAAAACCAAAAACCTTAAAATCTCTATGAATATTTATTTTACAACCCATTTTGACCACTCAACTTATTAATAACCTTAAAACCTCAAATAATAAGGAAAATTACTTTTTTAGCATAGCCTAAAACTCTAGAATCTTAAAACAAATAAGGTTAACAAACTTCCTTCTAGTCAATGCCCACCTCTGAAACTTCTTGCACACTTGGAGACAACCATCACACACTTCTAGACCAATTTTTGAGCCTCCATAATTTTTTTAACCCATACATCCTATAACCCATTTTAGGCCTATTTGGCCTTAAGCCAAAATTGAGAAAACTGAGAGCACTAAAAAAAATCTTTAATTTGATTTCAACATACCTTCAGACAATAAAATCACCTAAAGAATGTTAAAATAAGGTCAATAGACATTTATATGTAAAAATATCATCTTAACAACTCATAAATCCTCCTTTTCTACCAAGAAACCTTCAATCTAACCCTACATACTAATCCAACTAAAAACACCCTTGCAAGACCACATAATTCTTCAAATTGAGAAATGTTTTCATGAAGCACAATAAAGACATCTCTACTTAAAAAGGACCTATAATAGAGGAGCATACCAATCATCATCACAATATTGAAGAAACTTCTTCTTCCTTTTCTTGACTAAAATAACTTATATGTCATATATCTGTTCAACTAATGCCTTCTCCTCTTTAAAAGTAGACAAAAAGAAATCTTAGCAATCAATAAACTCCTTACCTAAAAATTATTCAACTACAAAAAATAAACCATTATATTTAGATCCTTCATTTAGACTCTCCTTAGCCTTGAATGGTATAACTAACTTGATTCATGGATCATCCACCTTCTTGATTTGGATTGATATCAAACTTCCTTGGCACTCTTGAGACACCTCCAAAATTGATTACTTCTCTAGAATATTAGAAGATTGATTCTTGAGCTCAAAAAGACTAGCCTTCATTGCATTAGGTCTCCACATCATGTTTTGACTTTTAATATAATTAATAAGAGTCTCTCCCTTATTTAGATGACTTTAGGTCTTATAAAATTTAATAATAAAAAGTCTAGTAATACGATATTTCTTATCACAAATGAAATAAAGAACATCATTCGTACCTTTTGATAGATTTGAATTATGATCAATCTTTGGTCAAAAACTCCTATCATAGCTCCATGAATATCCATACTTGATTTAATTATTCTATAGTCCTTAGTTTTATTACCAAACTTATTACATGTATAATAATAACCATGGAATAAATTAGCATACCTTGAAACATTTGGTTGTCTAAAAAATATTCTTGCATTATTTTCAAAGCTTGAATTCTCCTTGACATACTCATGCTTCCCAATATTCTTTTCAAGCTTACCCAACTTTACTAAAATAGGGTCATTCTCACACTTCAATGACTCCATTTCAACCTTTAACTAAGTACAGTCATCTTCTTTATAATTTATATGCAATCAAAACTTCATGATGTACATGAATTAATCCTGGATTAGATAAGATATGGCACGCCTACACTTTTGATTGGGTATACACTTTTTAAGCAGGAGCATGACCAATATGGTGATCCAATAGACCCAATTAGGGTAGAACTTGTATCACTTGTCATAACATATCATGTTAGGAATGGTTATAAAGCCTATAGTCTAACATAATCTCATAATAACCCTAAAAAAGTCCTATGATTTGATATTACACTTATGTTATTGAACAAGAAAGTAAACTACTCTAATAACAAGAAAAATAAACTAATCTAGTGCTCACAAAATATTGTGGCACAAAGTGGGGGTTTAAAAAAAAAGTAAACAATAACTAAAATAAACATGCATAGGAGACATATACTCATGTCAATGTATACATAATCCTAATACATTAAAGAAAAAAATACATAATACATTACATATATACTCTTAAAAATTAGAAATAAATTTAGGAATACTTGTCTTTGAAGATGAACCTACCAAGCCTCAATCTTTCCCTTGGCCAACGTACTTCACAACAAATTTTTGTGGTTGTAAAGATAACCAAGATGAATTAGCTCTAGACTACATGACCTACCTAAGCATCCAAAAGACTTCTCCACAAGACAAGATCAGAGCTTCAAAGAAAGTATTGAACCCTAAATACTTATTCCTCAAGTAAAATGGTCAACAAGTAGATGTTTGATCACACTTCTTCACTTTATTATTCTCTTCTTATAAAATGGTCATAAATGACCCTGTATATATCATAGTAACTTGCCTAAAAAAATTTAGATATGTCAATTATACTAGGTTGTCTGGGTCAACCTAATAATTTTTTAAGCTAATGCATAAAATATATGTTAGGTCATCTAGTATGATAATAAACCAAAAGAGCTATAGTGTCTCCAGAATACACTAGGTCGACTAGGTTGACCTAGTGTATGAAATAGGTTAAAAGGATAACAAGGAAAAAAATGAGGGAATAAAGCATGATAATAATTAAAATGGATAAGAAAGAGAAGAATAATCATAGTGTTTAATTGATGCTTCTAAATGAACCATATGTACTCATATTATTTAACTAACACTTCTCATTTTAGAATTTATAAAATTTAGACCATGAGTTATAGGTTTTGGCAATCTAGTTGCCTGTGGTGAAATAATAGTAGAGTAAGATAACTATTCCACAATATTTATATAACTTGGTGGTTGGGATCCACTTTGGTCCATTCTTCATGAATCTATGTTAATACATAGTGAATTATGCTCTAGGTTTAAGATACAAAGTAATGCAAGTGGATACTTATAATGAACATAAAACTAAAGTGATCTTGGTGTAAAAAGGGAGTAAGTAGAAGAGTAGAGCAGAAAATAAATAAGTGATTACCAATTTTAGTCTTAAACATTATGATAAAGCATCAATTACAACTGAATTGCATTTAAAAAATATATAATGCAACATATCCTAAGCTCAAATCCCACTGTATATTGGGTAAACTTCAAGGAAAGTGTAAAGAGTCACAAGTAAAAACTAGGTCTACTTTAAGGATTTACCACTATAACCAAATAACAATTACACATCTAAATATAAAGAAAAATTAAATGAAGTAGAACCTAATATATTTCAAATAATCTAGCATAAGCACAAATTAGAAACCCTTTGATTAAAAATGTTACTCATAAATCATGATACCATTCAAATTCAAGACATCTACTAGCAATTGAGGAGAAAGCTATATTAGCAATTAACAAATTGAATATAGATAATCTTTATAGAATTCATTGATTCTATTAATTGTTTTAAGTGTAAAAAGTTTCTCCTAAAATCTCTCCCTTTCTCAAATGGTGATACATGCCTTTATATAAATATCAAGAAATATACCAGTCAATTACAAAATATATGTGTACAAAGACAAGGAAAATTGTCCTTATAGCTATAAAATACATGTGCTTTTCACAATCATACTAACCTAGAGGAAAATATGGTTTAAAAAACATATTCTTTTACAATGGAATATTGTATTTTAAAAATGCTAAAATATTTTACAAAATATAATATTTTTTAATTAGCTAGAGGGGCCCTTGATTATAATTATTTGAGGATGTTCATGGCTTTAGCATACTACTCATTAACTAGTTTCAAATCCATAGTTGTCATCATAATAGATTCCTTTTCTTTATCTACCAAGTCATCAAGTTCCCTGCTATTCATATCCATGACCTCTTTAATGCTCCTAGATTCATTTATCCTTTCCCTTACATTTAATATCATGTCTAATATTTTGCTATTATTAGCCCTAGATTGGCCTTAGATTTTTCCTTTGATTTATTGGGTTACCAAAGTAGCCCAATTCTTAAATTCTTCATCACTTATAATTTCAATGGTAGTGGTTAGTGCAAAATCTATAAGCATAGTTCAAATAAGTTTGTCAATCCTTGTAATTATCTCTTTATCATCATCCAGGAGTCTTTCCACATTATTATGCCAAGCACTCAAACCTTGAACATTTTCATTCATAATTCCTAGAATTATGCTCAAGTGTCCCAAATTGATGGTCTTGAAGCCTGGGATCTCTCTTTACTCATATATTGATAAGTTAGGTAATTTTGTCTTTTGAGGCTTGCCATTAGGTGACCAAGCTTTTGACCAATCCACACTACCCCTTTAATGCACTTTACCTTAGTTTCATTCACTTATGTTATTCAAACATGTCATAGAATGACTCATCAAGAATATTGATAATGGAATCTAGCACTGATAAAATTACTTGCATCTATAAGTTCTCTTTCTCCCTTTCCTAAATTTAGGATCATTTGTTTCATACCCTATACTCTAACCTTTTCTTGTGTTGAATGGGATTCAATTAATCTTTCCACATCCTTCTCATGAATGGTACCTCTACTAAGCCATTGACCACCTACTAGGGTTAATCTTATAAAGGATTCCCCCTTTTGAAAGGTGAATTCCTCTATTCCAATCATTGTTGTCATAGTTTTATTCTCTCTAAACTAGTTATTTCAAGGTTGAAATAGATTGTAGTAACTAGTTATTTGAATTTGGGAGGTTCTAATACCTTCACACTTGAGCTATTAAATGCTCTCAGAGCATCCATATTCTTTCCTTATAGCCCCTAAATGTCCATAATTATTATCCCTTCCTATTCTTTCATCATTTCCCTTATCCATGGCTTCATTTCATCTTGAAATTCAATGTTAACAACTCTTATCATTTCCCATGAATGGGAAAGAGAGGGAATATTTTGTATTTTCCCATAAATAAACTAGTCAAGAATGACTAGTCCATGAATAGGGAATTCATCACTGAATAAATTTACCTCATTATTGGGGTAAGGGATGGTCAACCTTGGTCTCTTCCTCAATTCCACAAGAACCAATTCTAACTCTAATTTTCTCTTTTCTATGGACGAAATAGGTATAAGATCTTTTCCTTTATCATCTTAAGGCTCCACCTCCCTATCTAAGTCATAGGCATCTGTAAGTTCCTTGAGGGCACCCTCAATCATCTCTTCTAGTCCTAAGGAAATCATGTATAAATATTATACTGAAGAATGTGGTCTTTGTGGGATTTTTGGAGATGGAGGTCCTTCCCTAATCCTCTCTCCTACTTTCACCTCTCCCACTTTCTCCTTGCCCTTAACTTTTTCATCTTAGACTTGCACACCTTAACCTTGCTCAAGATACCCTTGTGGCTATGGATATTTTACTTTTGGTTGCCATTGAGTTGTCCTAGATAGACTAGGAAATAAATGATATTAAAAAGGGTGTATTTTCCATCTTTCGTTAGATGCCTTGTCATCTTTGATTAACCTCTATTCTAGCTTGATATTATGACCTTGAATCTTAGCCAACACCTTTTCATAAATCCTAGACTTGATGTACATGGTGTCATGAGCACCAAGTTAATGTACATATCTAGGATTTATGAATTTTTTATATTTTAATTATCTAACAACTACGCCTTTAAGATCTCACATCTTAAGCTCATCAAGTTGAAAAGAAAATGAATCCCTATGTTTGGCCATAGTGTCTACTTGTTTCCAATCTTATAGTATGGTCTTCCTAATGATTAGGGGGAAGGGGTAGAGAAGACATTTCTTCTTTTATTTACAAATGTTATGATTGCTAGTTAGAAATTGGTAAGTACTTTCTTGCTCAGATAGTTTTCTAGGAACATATATTGGAAACCTGTGAGGTTAGGACATGAGGCCCTAAATCCTAATGACTATGTAGTTAGGGTAGAACCATATATCTCCTATCAATTCAACATACTTATTTTTTATGGGGTAGACCCTAGGCATGGAAACACCTATGATGGTTTCAACTGTGGCTGGATAAACATAGTCATAAATGAATTATATGTGGTTCCTATATTTGAAAATATGCAATTTGGATTAATGATGTGAAATAGTGGTTTTGTTATTAGGGGACCAATTACTAATTCTTGGGAAAGTAATAGTGGTGAGGAGGGAATCTAATAGGTATGACATCATGAAAAACTACTTGGAGGTCTTCCTTTTTATGGTAGTGTACTACTTGCAGAGGAAGACACTGATTAAATCTCTAATTGGATGGGTAAAGTTTTATTCCACCATGAAATGGATGAATGAAACCCAAATTTTATTTACATAGGTGGTTGAGGGGCCTCCAAAGGCTTATTTTAATAGGTTAATTATAACCCTAATATTTTACCTAAATTGGATGACATGGATCTTGCCTTCAAAGTCTCTAAAGATGTGTAGTCCTTTTTGTAACCAACGTCTTAGGAAAGAGTCCATGTCATGCTTGGAGGTCCACTCCTTGAATTTAGATATATCTACATGGGGAGGAGGAATATTATAATACCCTTCAAATGTTATGAAAGAAACATATGCTACCCTTTTTGAGTCTCCTTCCCTAATGATCTACTCATTATCAATTCTAAAATCAACAAAAATAAGGGAAAGGCTATCTATGCAATGCAATACCTTAGGTTTTTTTATAGCATGGTGGAGGCCTACCATCAAAACAATGACTAAGTCATTATTCCTTTGACTTAATGCAATAATCATTTATTCTTTTTTTATGATTGGATTCAATTCTTTGATCATGAAAAAGAGCTTAAACCAATTCCTCATGTTTGGATAATTCAAGGTTTTAGTATCTAACTCTATATATTTGAAGACCTAGCCTTCATTATCCATTGATAATTATAGCTCAGTATCCTCCTTCAGTATTTACCTGTGAGCTACCATTGTCTTTATTCTTGTGAGTTGTTTATACTAGTATTAGATGGTCTCTATGAAATCTTTCTTTCACTCAAAAACATAATTTAGATATCTTTTGATCAAATAGTGACCAAATGAATCCAATTGAGTCATTTTTATGCAAGGTTTTAGGGTTTAGAGATTTAATGGAAAAATATATCTAGGCATTAGATTATACATGCCTTGGATTTGATTTGTACCTTTACCTCTTTACCTTTATGTTTTTGAGCCCATAAGATCTTTCATTTTGTCCTTTTTTTCTTGCATGGTACCTATGTGGCATCAGTGTGGGTCTTTCATGACATTTTTCATAAATACCTTTTGATAACTAGCCATTAAAATTTAAAAATGCCTCTTTCATTTCACATTATTGGATCAAAATCTAGGACTAGCACAATCCATTGATTATAATCTAGGCCATTGCCTACGATTGGCTCCTTTTATTCCTATCATTGTAGTTGTAACACTTGGTACTTTTAGGTGCCTCTTTATGATCCACATCCTATGTCAATCCTTTGTTGAATGAGCATTAGCCACATGGTAGATCCACATAACTTTGAAAATTTATGAGTGCCTTCACACCATTAGATCAAGATATAATAATAAAGTGTGAAGTGTTGGATCATCCTACAAGTTGTGCCTTGAATGCATTTTCACTATGCATTAGTTTTGTAGGCTCTTGAGGCATCATTAAAAATTATTTGGGAGTCTTCACATCACTAGATTAAAATCCAATGATAAAGCATGCCCTGTTAATCTATAGAGATGCCAAAACATTATGTTATCATATTATTATAACCATGATATTGGCCTAAGTCCCTTAGGCTAAGTTTTTTTCACTTTTTAAGTATGAATAAAACCTTACATTAAGGGATTTATGCCTAAATTTTCATATTTATATGCAAGGGAGCCATGGCCTAAATATTCTAGGCTAATGTTTACACCATGTTTAATAAACACCATGTATGCATTGGTCTAAAATATTTATTCCAAGGCTTTAAATATGCTCAAAGGGTCAACATGACATAATGTTCTAAAAACACAGAAGATTTTATTTTATTTGATAAAACACATTAAAACCTTTATCTAGATGCACTTGGTCAACGTTTTACACTATGAGCATTCTCTTTTTTCAAAATAAGATTTAGTATAATTCTATAATTTAAGGTTCATGATGTTTTGAATGAAATGTCATGGGGACATTAAAGTATAAACTTAGACTAGGTTTAGCTTACACACTTAGATTATAAGACCATTTCCATAATTTACAATTTGAAGGCTTCTAGTGTTTGAGCATTTTTCAAGTACTCCCTTAGTATATAAAGCCATTTTTTAGCCTTTCAAAAATATTTAAGAGTGAATTTTGACCCTAAACATTATAATTAAATAACTTAAATTTGATGATCTTATGGAAATTAAATACATCCTTGAAGATGACAAATGATAGTTATATGAACATCTATTTTAAGTTAATGAAGTTTTTTAATTTGATGGGCTTAAAGTTTACTATCATGTGTACATCAAATACATCCTTATGGAAATCAAATGATGATCACACAAAAATTAATTTTAGGCTCATAAAATTATTATGATCTAGTGTGAGGATGCCACTTGCCACATCCATAGGATCTCCTAAGATTTGGACTATGTTCACTCCATCAAATCAAAATTGGTGATGAAGCATCAGCCATAGGATCATGATCTAGGATCTCACTTATGATTGGATATTTATTTCAAGAAAGGTCATTTTATTTTAATCCTCAAATGTGAGGGTGTTGCATGTTGATCATTTGGGCCTTCTATAGTCTTTTGGGTTTTCAAATGCATCTCACATCATCTGATTAAGTCTTTAAGAGAAAGCAAGAAGTGTTGATCATGATATGAGGGCTTGAATGTGATTTGTCTAATGGACTATATGAAATATTTTATTAATTATCCTTATTCCATATGACTAAAGGATATGATGAAGTACAAAGCATTGGATCATCTAAGATACATTATTTTTAAGCTAAAGTTTAGGCTTTCTTCACTCTATTGGATCAAATATTGCAATAAAGCATGAGCCATTGGATCCTACAAGATGCAAGGAAGTTAAGTCAGGACCGTGGATGTATAAAAGACTTAGGCTTAAGGTCTTAAGACTAAGGTCTAACACATATTAATAAATACATCGAGTCCTTAGGATTAAAACCTTAGGGTAATATATAAATGAGGGACCAATCCAACATAAAAAGGAGGCTTGAGGAATCAAAATTAGGCTAAGGTGTTAAGACTAAGGTCTCATTAGTATTAATCAATACTATGGGGCCTTAGGATTAAAACCTTAGGCTAAATTAGGAGAATATTAAAAGGACCCTACTGAATGAACAACTAGTTAGGTATATAAAGGAACTATTAAAGGGGGAATATAAAAAAGGGGACCAAGCATTTAAGTTAAGTTTTAGATATGATTAAAAAAATGAGTAAGATTAAAACATGATATTTATATTTAGGTTCAAAATGGATTTTAATATGGTTCCCACCAATTTAATTCCTATCATATTCAAATTTAAACTAAGGTTTTTATTAGGGTTTATGGACATGAATTTTTTAGGAAAAATACCATAGAACCTAAAACTAGAGAAATAAAAAAAATTGTTAGTAACATTAGTCCTAATTAAATCCAAAACAAAACTAACCCTACCTTTAATATAGTGGGTGATCTTAAAATTCTATAAATGATATTGTCATGCTAAATTTTCATGTTTAAACTTTAGGGTTTCTTTAGGGTCCCAATTTTCAAAAAATGAGGGTATGTTGGTCATAAAAAATGGTTACTCAGGGGGGAAACATAACAATATGTTATAACTCAAAGAATTTGATTTAGACACATAATTAGTTCATTCACTTCATTTGGTCAAAACCCTTACCTAGATGAGATTATGGTTGAAATAAACCTTGAATTAGGGTCAAACACCAAGACATAACCACACTGTGTGTGTGTTTGGATTCCACTTACTATCTGCCATGGAGTCTAAGAAACAACTTCCAAATTTTGAGTCCTTAATCATTAATACTTTACTTGTAGCATGTATGGGTATTCATTAGGTACCATGTTTTTAGCTTAGGGAAGGCTTGGGCATTGCTATACTACTAGCCAAGCATCCATAGCCCTAATAGAGATGCCTTTGGATCCACTCATAGCTTTTATCCACTACCAACCAGGTATCCATAGCCCTGGTAGAGATTACCATAATCACCTATGCTTGAAAGCTTTTGATTTTGAATTGTATCCTTATTTTTTATATATTTTCTTAGATTTTTATGATTTTTGTAAGGTTGGGAACTATGGTAACTAGGTCTTAGGATTTGGTCAAGTTTTTGATTTTTTGGAAAATCACTTGTGGCTAAAACTTTACTCCAAGCAAGGATTTTGATTAAGTGTTAGTATAGGTATACCATGATAATTTGAGTTCTTGCCCTATAATTGCAAGTCTTCTTAGAACCAACTTGAGGTTAGGATGATGGTTAGGTTCTCACATAATGATTAGCCTTTCTATTGGTCTTTACCAATTTATTCATGTTATAGCATTACGATTTAAATTCAAAAACCATGGTCATCCTTTGTGTAGGGTTCTACCTTTATATTTCCAAAAATTAAGAACTTTCAAAAAATCTTCATAACTTTGAGTTTAGGATTGTTAAAGAGGACTTATTGGAATCAAGGAACAAAGAAAAAACACACAACAAAAATTAGGAAATAAATATAGAAAAGGCAAACAAACAAATATATACATGATTATGTACAAACAAGGGATAAGAAGGAAAGAACTGAAAGGAAACTAGCTAGCCTATCTACTCTAAATCTAATCATCTTACAATTTACTCCATGAATACCTTTAAAGAAGTAGTGCTTGAGGTATTTACCATTAGTGGGAAATGTAAAATCTACTCCTTGTAGATATTTGATCTTGAAGGTGTTATTCCCTAATGTTTTTACAATCTAGTATAGGCTGATCCATAAGGGTGTGAATTTACCATATTTGCAATTAGACTCAGATGTTTTGTCCCAAAGGAGAACAAGGTCTCCTTGTCTAAACACCTTGATTTTGGACCTTTTATTATACCATCTCTTTGTTGTGGTTTTATGCCTACTAAAATCAACAAAGGCTTTCTCCCTTGTATCTTCCATCTAAATTATGTCTAACAACCTTGAATTGACAAGTTCTTCTCTCTCTTCTATGTATTCCTACATAAATAGGTATGTGGGAAACTTGAGAGTGATATTAAAGATAGGTTTATATCCATACACTAATAGAAATGGTGAGGTTCTTAAGGAATACTTAATTTTTATCCTATCAACCCAAAGTACAAATTTAAAGATCTTATGCCAAGTCCTAGGTTTGTCTGTAGTAGACTTCTTCATTGCCTTCATTAAGTTCTTATTTTTTGACTCAGAGACTCCATTTACTTGGGGATAATGGTTGGATGAAAACTTGAGAGTGATGACATTATTATAATCTCATTCGATCATCTCTATAGATATGAATTTAGACCCATTATCACACACTAGAGATACTAGAGTTTCAAACCTAGTACAAATGTTTTCTTCCAAGAATTTGATCACTTATTTAGTCTTGTATTGTTTAGTGGTTTCAACTCCAATCCAACTTATATAATAATTTGTGGTAGTAAGGACATACTTATGACCTTTAGATGATTTTGGGTTGATTACCCCAACAAAGTCTAACCCCCATTAAGCAAAAGGTTTGTCAATGATGACTGGCTATAGAGCCATTTCTACCTTTGGCTCCTTAGTGCTAAATATATGACATGAGTGACATTCCCCTATAGGTTTGTGATCATCCTTAAAATATTTTCCCAATAATATTTATCTCTAAGAATTTTATGGGTTTTGGTCATCCTGGATGGATGCCCACTACCTAGCTTTTCATGAAAGGTGCTCATGATTTGGGTGGCTTCTTCTTATAAGACACACCTTAGGTAAATTCCTTCAAATTTTTCCTATACACGACCCCACCCTTAATCAAGTATTGGGTTGCCTTTAATGTTATGGCCTTATTTTATTCCTTAGATAGACCTATAGGACAAGTACCATTAATTATAAAATGTATGATTGAATCATACCACTCACTAGCTTGAAAGTTTTGTTGATCCACTTGCATAATACTTAGCCTAGGGTTAGTTTTAGAAATCATCTAGATCAAAACTTAGCAACTTACCAATTTTGTTTTTTTCATTTACAAGTCATATTATTTCAAAACTAACATCAAATTACCTCTCCATTCTCTAAGCTCATTTTGACATCACATAAGTTTGGTGGCAAGGTTAGGCAAGATAGCATGTACCTTATTTTTATAGATATATTACCTAAATTCCTTAACTACCTTAGCTAATTCATATGCATGTTTATCAATCAATGACTAATTTAACTTAGTATTCTTAAAATTATTACTCATAACATCAATTGGGTGGTCACAGCCTTAAATTTTTTGAGTTAACATTGTAGCTATAGTGTGGTCAAATGCAAAGGAATAGAGGTAGAAGTACCTTGAGAAGTCAAGACTTATGAGGACTGGAGCCTATGTAATGGCCCTATGGATATCATCAAATGCATTTCTATAATATTTATTCCATGTGACCTTGGCATCCTTATTCAACATTTCCTTCAGTGGCTTAAAAAATTTTGTAAAACCAAAAATAAAATTTCTTACAAAACTTATCTTACCAAAGAATAACTTTAGTTATTTCTTAGTATTTTGGTGTTCTATTCTAGATATGGCCTCCACTCTTTTAGGATCTATAGAGATCCCATACTTGGTTATAACATGATCTAGTAATTTTCCTTCAATCACACAAATGATACTCTTCTTAGGGTTTAAGGAAATGTCATACCTTCTACCTCTTTCAAAAACTTGTTGTGAATGCATGAAGTGATCTTCCCTATTTTTAGAAAAAATTGTTAGATCATCCATATAAATAATTATTCATTATCAGGCCTTAGAAGGCATGGTCCATAGCTATTTGGAAGGTGGCTCATGCATTGATTTTTCTTAATGGCATCTTCTTGTAAGCAAAGGTCCCCCACTTTGTGGTGAATGTTATTTTCATCCTATCCTCTCTATCAACCAATACTTGGTTATAACCTAAAAATCCATCAAGAAAAGACATCATAGCTAAACTTGAAACAACTTAAATTACTTGGTATAGTGAAGGAAGTTGGTAGTTATCCTTCTCTTATGCTTTTTTAAAGTTTTTAAAGTCAATACAAAGTCTAATCTCACCATTATTCTTCCTGACTGGCACCAAATTAGCCACCCAGGTAGAGTGTCTGATAGGGAAGACTATCTTAAAATCTAGAAGTCTCTTAATATCTTTAAAGATCATCATTTATAAGATAGGTTTTATAGGCCTTTGTTTCTACCTGAATGGCTTTTATCTCTCTTTAAGAGGTATAGTATGTGTGATGACCCTTAGATCAAAAATCTTTAAGTCATCATAAGACCATGCTATGATATCTCTATATTGGGCAAGGAGTTCCTTATTTTTCTTGTTCTCAATGTTTTTATAGGTATTCTTAACATTTAATAGTTGGGGTTGATCATGTAGGCCAATATTAATAACATTATAATCTTTCCTACTTACCTTGGGAACCTTATAAGCCTCAACAAGTTTGTCCTAATCAAAAAGCCTTTCTAAAGAAATAATCCCTTTGGGGATTTTATTGTCATTAAACTAAATGGCCTTTCCATCAAATTTGTCCTCCCTCTATGTATTTTCATTAGCGTCATCAACAATGTGAGCATTATATTCTCTAGAATTGGTCATGAAATCCAATATATATTGATCATCATTAAAAACTTGAAAATGGTTAATATTGTCAAGTACTAAAGGATAAGGGATCAACTCAATGCTGAAATTAGGGGAATCTTGGTTGGGCATAAGGTTGGTTGCAGCATATGCCAAGTCATCATCAGCTTAATTTTCTTCCCTTGGGATAGAAATGATGCCAAAAGCATCAAAAGATTAAATCAGATCCCAAACTCTAAACTCATATCTTGTCAAATACGAGAGTTTATATTAGTATTTGCTTCTTACTTGATTGACCAATAGTTTTAAATCCCCATAAACTAACAATTCTTTAACCTTATTCTTTATAGAAAAGTGTAAACCTAGGATAAGGGCTTCATACTCAGTAAGATTGTTAGTGTAAGGGAATTAGATAATATAGGAAGCATGATACTTTTTATGAGTAGGGTTGGTCAAGACAACACCAACCCCTGATCCAACACTACATTTAACACCATTAAAATGTAATTTCCAAAATTGAGGGACAACATGAGCATTCTTAGGACCACATACTTTATTGGTCTCTAGAGTGAACACCCCTAAGTTTGAGTCAATTATGTTGACCCTCTCATTTACAACATTGTACTCAATTATCATATGTTTGATTTTTGGCTCTCTCTCAACCTTGATTTTATTGGGGACTCCCTTCTAAGGTAGCCACATATGTGAGTAGTTTATGGACATGTAACCATTAAAATAATTTGTCCATTCCCTGCTCAATAATTTTACATAAACATAAGGTATGTCAACCACTTGAATATCAATCAATTGTTACACCCTAGGCTTAGAATCTAACTTCATATTAATATTTAATAATTATCATATAACCTTAGCTCTAGATTTGTCTAATTAGGTGACAACCCTAGAGACTTTATATATTTTAAACCAAGTTGTTTGCATACACTAGGAAGCATGATATTGGTAGATGCTCTTGAATCTAATAATCAATTATGAAAGTTCTTACCAAACATCTTGATAATGAGTAAGAAAGGAGGAGACTTAGATTTGGATTTATGCATAGTCATGTTGGCATGATCAACCTTTGGTGGGCTATTATGATTCTTTGACAAGGATTCCAACAAGAGGTCCCTTTAATCTGTAATCTACATGATCTCATGTAATTTGATATTAGACTTTATTTTATTCATGTTCTCAACTATGTTATACCCAATTTTACTAGAATAGCTAGGGATCTCAATATTAGGTTTATAAGTAATCCTTTTTGGTGGCTTTGGATTGATGCTTGAAGATGCGTCAGGAAGAGTTCTAAAATTATTTGGGTATTGAGGTAATCAAATGCTAGATTCATTCTCCATTCCTCAAGGGGTAGGTCTTATTCAATAACTATTGAAAGGCTTGGATCTCCTCAGGGATCTCATTAGGTTTATTTTCCTCTTGAAAGGGGAAATCAAAGGTGTCAACCATGAAGGATTTATTAGATGGATTATATCTAGAGGAACTTGAACAACTTTCATTGTTAGGTACCACTTCAAATTTATCCATCTCCTCTTCAAAATCCTTAAAGGCTTTGAAAAATTATATACAATCAATTTCCCCATGCTTGGTTATGCAATGTACCCTAAAATGGTTAGGTAATGCAATATCAATGAGATTAATGTCCATATTCTTGTTATTAAAAGATGGTTCATTAGCCTTGTTATTATGAAAAATATCATTCTAAAATATATTACTTGGCCTATTAAACCTTTGAAATGAGAAATTCCTACCAGAGTGTTCTGTAGTATTGCCTACTTATTTTTGTAACTAAAGGAAATTAGTGCTTAATTTTTGAATCATTTTCAAGATAGACTCATTCTCATTTTTAGGAGTTTCATAATTATGTACCTGGTTTTTTTAACATCTATAAATGGTACTAAAGATCATTTCTCATTTGTATTGAAGCTATTAGTAGGATGACTCAAGAATCTTAGATTTTGATTAGGGGCTACATGACTTAAGGGTAATTGATTTAAGTTTGGAAGTTGGTTTAAGGTTGGGATATTATATTTATTATTGGGGAACAAGTTCATCACAGGCATATGTGGGTTCACATTTAGGACTACATAAGCCATTTACCCTTGGGGATGCATTTGATCATTAATGGTCACTAATTTAGAGCAGGCATAGGCTAATGAAGCTATAGTTGGGATGGATCTCTTTAGTAATATAAAGTTCATAGGATCTACTATATATTTTTAGATCTCTAAAGCTAAAACATCAACAATCTTATATGGATCTATGGTCTTGCTATACATATTTTGAAATCTAGAATTGAATGACTTAATAGGTTCAATGGCATCCCTTCTAATGGTGGTGTATTATGGGTAAATAACATAGGGAATAATAATCTTATCAAATTGATTAATAAACACATTGTTAAAATAATTCTAACTTCTAATGTAATTATTAGGCAATTTTAAAAACCACTCATAAGTTGCATCCTTAAAAGTGAAAGCAAATAACCTACATGCTACATCCTCATGCACAACATTAAGTAACCTTAATGAAGCTTTAAGTGACTTTATGTGTTCTCCAATAGTTATTATTCTTGTTAGACTACATGTATGTATATATTTCTTAGGGTTTCTTAGGAGATCATGAACGACCCCTGACACATTAATTGAAGAATCCCCCAACCATGCCATACCTAGATGAATGTCGAAGGCATAGGTACCTTGAAGAGGTGAAATTGGAAGATACTTGGATCTCTTGTGTCTACCTTTATCATGTCTAGCTCTTTTGTGTATCTTGAGCTCAAATAATGTCTATGTAGTTAATGAGTATGATCTTGTTCTAATTTTGTGTAATTCTATATTGAAATTTGAAGATCCTACCTAAAATACAATGTGTCAAGTTAACCTTTATAATGAATAATAGTTAGACTTCCATAATGAGCTTATTTTACAAAAGTGGTATGAAAAACTACAAAGGATGTTGATATTTGATTGAATTAGCTCAAATATGCATTCAACTATGTAAATATGGTTTATCTTTACAAGTCTAAGCCTAAAGGAACTTAGATCTATGAAAGATATTCCCACCTTTGATCAAAATGAGCCATCCTAAGCTTAGATACTATGGATTTTCAAAGTTAAAGATAAATTTACCAAAAATAAGCATTGGTGCCTGAATAACTTCAAAGGAAGCACAAAGATGCACTAACCATATCAAAGGTCAATGACATTGATACTTGTAAGCAAATAATTCACCCAAAAATACAAAGATATATTGATCTTTAGATAAAATGGGCTAAGATCACCAAAGATTCAAAGAATTAAACCCTCATTCTAGTGCCAATGGGTGTTATCATATTGAAGCCATAAGTAATCTTAGTGTTTAAAGAACACTTACCATTTTAGAAATTAGAAAATTCAAAGCATGAGTTGCAAGTTTTGGCAATCTAGTTGCTTGTGGTGAAATAGGTAGAGCAAGATAATTGTTCCACAATATTTATATAACTTGATGGTTAGGAACCACCTTGGTCCATTATTCATGAATCTATGTTAATACTTAGTGAATTATGCTCTAGGTTTAAGTTATAGACTAATGTAAGTGGATATTTATAATGAAGCTAAAACTAAAGTGATATTGGTGTAAAAAAAGAGTAAAGAGAAGGGTAGAGTAGAAAAGAAATAAGTGATTACCAATTTTAGTCTCAAACATTATGATAAATCATAAGTTGAATCTAAATATGAATTTAACCAATACACAATTCAACATATCCTAAGCTCAAATCCTATTGTATATCAGGCAAACTTTAAGGAAATCATAAAGAGTCAAGTAAAAACGAGGTCTACTTTAAGGATTTACCACTATAACGAAATAGTAATTGCACATCTAAATAGAAAGTAAAATGAAATGAAGTAGAACCTAAGATCTTTAAACTAATCTAGACTAAGAAAAAATTAGAAACTTTTTGATTAAAATGCTACTCAAAATTCAAGACACCATTTAAATTTAAGACATCTACTAGCAATTGAGAGAAAAGCTATATTAGCAATTAACACATTAAATATGGACAATCCTTGTAGAATTCATTTATTACATTAATTTTTTCAAGTGTACAAAGTTTTTCCCAAAATCTCTCCCTTTTTTAAATAGTGATACTTGCCTTTATAGAAATATCAAGTAGTATACCGGCCAGTTACAAAATATAGCTATACAAAGATAAGGATAGTTGTCCTTATAGCTCTAAAATACACGTTCTTTTCACAATCATACTGATCAAGAGGCAAATGTGCTAACAAACTAGCATGTGCCTTAGCAATGGAATATTCAATTTCAAAAATGCTACAAAATTTTACAAAATAGAATTTTTCTTAATAAGCTAGTGGGGCCCCTGATTGTTGTTGTTGGAGGATGCTCATGGCTTTATCACATTACTCATCAACTATTTCAAGATCCATAATATGATTCATAATACATTACTCTTCTTTATCTACCAAGTCATCAAGTTCCCTATCATTCCTATCCATGGCCTCTTTAATGCTCCTGGCTTCATTTATCCTTTTTGTTACATTGAATATCATGTCCAAGATTTTATTGTTATCATCCCTAGATTGGCCTTGGCTTTTTCCTTCGATTTCTTGGGTTACCAAAGCACCCCTATGATTAAATTATTCATCACTTAGAATTTAAAGGGTAGTGGGTTATGTATGATATGTAAGCATAGTTCTAACAAGATGCTTAATCCTTGAAATTAGCTCCTTATCATCATCTAGGAATCTTTCCAAATTATTATGACAAGCACTCAAACTTTGAACCTTTTTAATCAAAATTCCCAAAATTGTGTTCAAGTGTCCCAAAATAATGGTCTTAAATCCTAGGATATATATCTTTGCTCAAATATTGATAAGTTGGGAAATTTTGTCTTTCAAGGCTTGTCATGGGGTGACTAGGCTCTTGGCTAATTCACACTACCCCTCTAATGCAATTTACCTTAGTTTTATTTACTTAAGTTATTCAAAAATGTCATATAATGACTCATCAATAATCTTGATCATGGAAACTAACACTAATAAAATTTCCTACATCTGTAAGTTCTATTTCTCCCTTTCCAAATTTAGGATCCTTTCATTCATACCCCAGACTATAGCCTTGGCTTGTGTTGAATGGGACTCAATCAAACTTTCCACATCTTCCTCATGAATGGTAGCTTCACCAAGTTGTTTGCCACCTAATGGGGTTAATGGTACAATATTTTCCTCCTTTTGAAAGGTGAATTTCTCTATTCTAATCATTTTTATCCTAGTTTTTGTTCTCTCCGACCTATCTATTTTAGGGTTGAAATGGATGGTAGTAACTAGTTCTTTAAACTTGGGAGGTTTTGGGACCTCCACACCTAAGCTACTAAATTCTCCTAGAGTATCCATATTCTTTCCTTATGGCCCTTAAATAACCAAAATTATAGTCTCTTCTTGCTCTTTCATTATGGCCCTTATCCATGGCTTCATGTCATCTTGAATTTTAATGTTAGAAAATCTTGTCATAGCCCATGAATGGGAAAGAGAGGGAATATTTTTTAGTTTCCCATAAATGAACCAATCAAGAATTATTTTTCCATGAATAATGAATTCATCACTAAACAAATTTACCTCATTGGTATGGTGAGGTATGGTCAACCTTGGTCTCTTCCTTGGTTCCATAAGAATCAATGTTATCTCTACTTTTCTCTTTTCTTTGGATGCCATAGAGACAAGCTCTTTTCCTTTATCTTCCTCAAGATATACCCCCCTTTCTAATTCATAGGCCTCTATAAGCTCCTTGAGGGTACCCTCAATTCTCTCTTCTAGTCCTAAGGCAATCATGTCTAAATATTATAATGGATAAGATGGTCTTTGTGGGAGTGTTGAAGATGGAAGTCCTTCCCTAGTCCTCTATTATAATTTTGCCTCTCCAACTTTCTCCTTGCCCTTACCTTTTTTATCTTGGCCTTGCACACCTTGACCTTGCTTAGGTTGCTCTTCTTGCTATGGTTGTTTTTCTTGGTGGTTCCCTTAAGCTATTCTAGATGGACTAGGCAATAAATGATATTGCAAAGGGTGCATTTTCCATCTTTCCCAAAATGGATTGTCATATTTGATTAACTTGTGTTCCAACTTGATATTTTGATCTTAAATCCTTGCTAACACCTCTATATAACTTTTAGCCTTGATGCACATGGTGTCATGAATACCAATTTGATGTACATATTCATGATTTTGAATTTTCTTACCTTTTAAGTGGCTAACCACTATGCCTTTAGGACCCCACATCTTAATCTCATCAAGTTGAAAACCAAATGAACCCCTATGTCTAGCCATAAACTCTACTTGTTTCCAATCTTACAATATTATCTTACCAATGATCATGGGGAATGGGTGGAAAAGGCATTTCTTATTTTATTTATGAGTGTTATCAACAACAATTAGGAGTTGGTAAGCAATTTCTTATTTAGCTAGTTTGTTAAGAACATATGCTGGCAACCTATAAGGTTGGGACATGATGCCCTCAATCCTAATGATTATGAATTAAGGTTAGAACCATATGTCTCCTATCAATTCAACATAATTATTGGTTAGGGGGTGGACCCTAAGCATGGAAATACCTATGATGGTCTCAACTATGGCTAGATAAATGTAGTCATAAATGGATTTCATGTGGTTTCTATATTTTAAAATATGAAATTTAGAGTAATGATGTGAAATATTGGTTTCACTATCAAGGGACCAATTATTGATTCTTGGGAAAGTAATAGAGGTGAGGAAGGCATCTAATAAGTATGACATTATGAAAAATTACTTGTAGGTCTTCCTTTTTATGGTAGTGAACTACTTGGAGAGGATGACACTGATTAAATCTCCAATTTTAGGGGTAAATTTTTTTTCCACCATGAAATGGATGAAAGAGACCCATATTTTATTTACATAGGTGCTTGAGGGGGATCCAATATCTTGTTTTAATAGGGTAATTACAACCCTAATGCATTCCCTAAATTATATGATAGGGATATTTCCTTTGAAGACTCTAAAGACATGGGTTCCTTACTGTAACCAAGGTCTTAGGATAAAGTCCAGGTCATGCTTAGAGGTCCGCTCCTTGATTTAAAAAAAATTGACATGGGGAGTAGGAAGATTATAATACCATTCAAATGATATAGGATAAACATATGCTATCCTTTTAAATTTTCCTTACCCAATGATCCACTCATTATAAATTTTATAATCAACAAAAATAGGGGCAAGGATATCGATGTAATGTAGTACCTTGCATTTTTCCATAACATGATAGAGGCCTACCACCTGAATAGTGACTAACTCATAATACCTATAGATTAATTTAGTAATCCTTTGTTTTTATTATGTGATTGGCTTTAATTATTTAATCATGAAAAAGAGATTGAACCAATTCATCATGTTTGGAGAATTTAAGGCTGTAGTATCTAACTATGTATCCTTGAAGACCCAGCCTTAATTATCCATCTATAAGTATAGCTTGGTCTCCTCCTTCATTATCTACCTATGAGATAACATTTTATATATTCTTATGAATTGTTTATACTTGTAGTGGATGGTCTCTATGAAAGTTTTCTTGAACTTAGAAACATAATTTAGCTCTCTTTTGATCGAACAATGACCAAATGAATACAATTGAGTCACTTTTATGCAAGGTTTTAGGGTTTAGAGATTTAATGGTAGAATATATCTAGGATTTGGCTTATACTTGACTTGAATTTGATTCAGACCTTTGATTTTATACCTTTGTGTTTTTGATCCCACAAGATCTTGCATTTTGTCCTTTTTCTAGTTATATGGCACCTATATGGCATTAGTCTGGGTCTTTCATGGTAATTTTTTATAAATACCTTTTGAGAACTAGTCATTAGCATTTAAAAATGCCTCTTTTATATCAACTTATTAGATTAAAATATTGGACTAGTGTGAGATGTTGATTGTAATTTGGGACCTTGCCTATGATTGGCTCCTTTTGTTCATAACATTGTAGTTGTGACACTTGGTGCTTTTAGGTGCCTCTTCATGCTCTAAATCCTATGTCAGTCCTTTGTTGAATGAGCATTATCTACATGGAAAATCCACAGGCCTTTGAAAAGTCATGAGTGCCTTCGAGCCATTAGATTGAGATCTAATGACAAATCATGAAGCATCAGATCATCCTACCATCTTTACCTCAAATGTGCTTTTTCCATGCATTAGGTTCATGAGCTCTTAGGGCCTTATTGAAAATTCATTTGGAGTCTTTGCATCATTAGATTAAAATATAGAAACAAAGCACATGACATTGATCTATAGAGATGCCCAAACATTATGTTATCATATTATTAAGACCACAACTTAGGCTTAAGTCCCTTAGGCTATGGTTAGTTTCACTTTTTAAGTACAAATCAAACATTAGGCTAAGGAATTTAAGCCTAAGTTTTAGATTTATATGCAACAGGGCCATGGCCTAAATATTCTAGGCTAATGTTTATGCCATTTTTAATAAACACCATGTATGCATTGGTCTTAAATATTTATGCCAAGGATTTAAAATATGTTTAAAGGGTCAACATGACATAATGGTTTGATAACACATAATATTTTATTATATTTAATTAAACACATTAAAACCTTTAGCTAGATGCACTTAGTCTAAGTTTTACACCATGAGGGTTCTCTTATTTTCAAAATAGGATTTAGTATAAGTCTATAATTTAAGGTTCATGATGGATTGAATGAAATGTCATAGGCACCTTAAAGTATAAAATTAGACTAGGTTTATTTTACACACTTAGATTATAAGACCATTTTCATATTTTGCAATTTGAAGATTTCTAGTGTCTGAGCATATAAAACCATTTCTGAGCCTTTCTACAATATTTGGGTGTGTATTTTGACCCTGAACATAATAATTCATCAGCTTAAATTTGATGGTCTCATGGACATCAAATATGTCCTCATGGATAACAAATGACAATTATGAACAATTTTAAGATAATGAAGTCTTTTAATTTGATGGGATTAAAGTTGATGGTCGTGTGAACATAGAATATATCCTTATAGACTTTAAATGATGGTCACACAAATGTCAATTTTAAGCTTGTCAAATTAATATGACCCAGTGTAAGAATGCCACTTGGCACATCTGGAGGATCTCCTAAGATCTTAGACTACATTCACTCCATCAGATCAAAATTGGTGACAAAGCATCAACTATAGGATCATTATACAAGAGCTCACTTATGATTGACTATTTTTATCAAACCAAGTTTTTTATTTTAATCTTTGAATGTGGGGGTGCCACATATCTATCGTTTGGGCCTTTTGTAGTCATTTGACTTTTCAAATGCACCTTACATGGTCCAATCAAGTTTTCATGGTCAAGAAAGAAGAATTGATCATGATCTGAGGGCTTGAATTTTATTGGTCCAATGGACTATATGAAATATTTTGTTAGTTTTCCCTACACCATTGAATCAAAGGTCATGATGAAGTATGGACCATTAGATCATCTAAGATGCACATTGTTTAAGCCAAAGTTTAGGCTTTCTTCACTCTATTGGATCAAATGTCATGAGAAAGCATGGACTGTTGGATCTTACAAGATGCAAAAAATCTAAGTTAGGACCATGGATATATAAAAGACTTAGGATTAAAGTGTTAAGACTAAGGTCTCACTTGTATTAATAAATACATTGGGGATGTAGGATTAAAAACTTAGGTTAAGGTGTAAATGAGGGACCAATACAACATAAAAAGGAGGTTGAAGGAACCAAAATTAGGATAAGGCATTAAGTCTAAGGTATCTTTAGTATTAATGAATACTATAGGGCTTTAGGATTAAAACCTTAGGCTAAATTAGTATATTATTAAAAGAACCCTGTTAAATGAACAACTAGTTAGGCATATAAAATAATTATTAAAGGGGGAATATAACAAAGGAGACCAAGAATTTTAATTTAAGTTTTAGTTGTGTTAAAAAATATGACTAAGCTTAAAACATGAGATTTATCTTTAGGTCAAAAATGGATTTTAGAATGGTTCCCACCAATTTAACTCCCACCACATTGAAATCTAAACTGAGGGTTTTCTTAGGGTTTAGGGACATGAAGCTCTCAAGGAAAAATTCCATAAAACCTAAAACTAGAGTAATAAATAAAATTTATTAGCAACATTAGTCTAAATTAAAGCCAAAATAAAACCAAGCCAGCTTACCTTTAATAGAGTGGATGATCTTCAAATTTTATAAATGATCTTGTCATGCTAATTTTTCTTGTTCAAACTTTAGGGTTTCTTCAACGTCCCAATTTTTGAAAAATGGGGGTATATTGGTCCTAATAGGTTCAAGGTTTTTAGGAGACTAGAGTGTGGATGGAAAGTGTTAAAAGGAATAATAATCTTATGAAACACATATGATCTACCCACCCCTTTCTTAGTGCACCCCTTAAGGCATTCACTTAGAGAGATTAAGACTCGATAGGTTCTTGTAAGATACAAAGCGTCAATAATCAATAAAAGTTTGAAAATGTTATTTGTATACATATGCCCTAGCTGAAGGTCATCATATGTCACATAAGTGCAACATGGGATGGTACTTCAGAGCTAGAACATGATAACACACAACACTGATTCTAAGTATGGTGTAGTAAGTAGAAAATAAGATAAATGAAAGGATAGAATTGAAAAAAATAAACGTTTAACTTACCTTAGTGATGTAGATAAATAATTAGACTATAAAAAAGTGAATCATCTAATGTAAAACACACTAGGCAAACCTGTATAAGTTAGTGCAAAAATAGCCAAAAAGGAAAAAAAATTGGTTGATAGGAATATGATAGTGGAAAATAATCTCTACATCATCATGAATCTAATGCATTTTATAGTTTATAAAATAGAGGAAAATAAACAAAGATATGAGAAAAACAAGGAATTTTAAGGAAAATAATTGTAGTAATTGAATTTTGAAAATCGATTTTAAATAGGAAAATGAGAATTCATTTTTCATTTTGAATTGTGAAAGAGAGGAAATAGATATTTGAGATGAAGAAAGGCTAGGATGGTGAAGGAATGACATGCTAGATGAGGAGGACACCCAGAGGTGACATTATGTGTACTACAGTTATGCAACTATGAAACTCAAACTAGTTTTTGAAATTTCTATTGAATTAAGTGAATTTTTTATAAAATTTGATTTTAAGCATTTATACACGTCAAAATTGAAAAAAATTAGATTATAAGGGTAAAAATGGGAAATGGGTAGAAAGGAAATAGGGGAAAATCAAGAAAAATGCATATTTTTAGAAAAATAAACTATGTCAACACATTTAACATACTAGGTCAACTAGGTTGACCTTGTAGGTTGAATCAGGCTAAAAATCCATGTGGTTAACCTAGTAGGTATAGGTTGACCTAGTGTATTTTGCAAGCTAAGACCTAGTGAAAAAGTGTCTAGTTGGTTTGTAAGGGCCAAAATGAAAACTTAACACTAGGGAGAAGATAAGAGGAAAAAATAAATAATTAAGGATAAAATAAGATTTAAAAAAAGGAAAATTTTGGTGAAACTAGGTTGACTAAGGAACTAGAATAAACACAAAAAAGCATGCATGAAGCTGAAAGAGGGCTAGAATGGCTTGGAATAACTAAAGAAGGGTAAAAAGGAATAAAATAGGATAAAATGGATAAAAATTATGCTTGTTTTTATTAAAAAATAGAGTGTATAAAGAATGTATTTTGATTATACATGACATGGAGAAACTAATATATCCTTTATTGTTTCTTGATTATAGAGATGGTCATGGTTTTAGAAATTGTTGAATGTGTCTTGATTGTCAAATTTTTTAGATAGGTTGATAGATGGAGATAGAGATATACTAGTAGCCATAGGTCTAGGAAGTATATCAGATATGGGCAAGATCCCCCTTAGTGTAGATGTGTTGGTCACATTCCTTAGTTGTTGGGAATGATTGACCAAGACCTTCAGTTGGGAGGTGGATGGGGATGTGATAGAGGTGGATATCACACTAGATGATGTCCATACCTTCCTATGACTACCCATAGTAAGATCACTAGTGATCTTAGGGATACCAAATAACATAGAGGAGAGGGAAGCCTTAGCCATGTGGGTTACATGCTTAGATATGATCTTTCTAGGGTGGAGAGTGAGTATGGATGATGTGTATATATAATAGATTATAGATCTCCAAAATGTGGTGATAGGCCTTGTGACATAGTGAGTGCTCTATCATAAGTCAGATGGCAAGGTACCATTATACATGGTATCCTTGAGTAAGATGATGTTGGAAGAGGGAGTATTATATAATCTAGGCTTTATCATCTAGGTCTAGCTAGTTCATCATATGTTCAAGATGTAGGTCAGAGGACATATGACCATGGGACTAATCATACTACTAATAGCATGGATATATGAGAGATTTAGTATGTATCAATTGGCTGGGTTGTCTTATGTGATCAATGATAGGTCACCTCAAGTGTAGAGATGGAGGGAGGACTAGGTGGTGTGGGTTGTGCCCCATGTGCCAGTGTTAGGGATAGTGAGATGCATCAACATAGTATGGTGATCATATGAGTAGCTAGTAATTACTTGGGAGAGTTGACACATAGTTGGACTAGTGTTGGAGAGAAGATAGGTGATAAGACACTATACATGGTGGAGAGAGCCACATATAGTGTCATAGGTGCTAGGGTAGATGTATCTACCTCATCTATCGATACCAATACTCATGATTGAGTAGTGGACTCAACATATGAGAGAGCTATGAGGGAAGAAGGGACACAGACCATTGATAGTGAGACTAACATTGAGACCATGTTAGGAGTGACCATAGATTAGCTACACATGATGAGGGGTAGAGTAGGAAGAGGTAGAGGTGGAGGCAAAGATGCCAAATGTACCACTACTAGTTTTATAGAGAGACAAGCTATGACCACTGAGGACATGATAGAGATGGAGGTAGGAGGAAAGAGTGGAGACCATCATCATCCTTGGTAAGTTAGTAGAGGATCCAAAGGAGACATATATGAGGGAGATACTACTCAAGCATAGGCTAAGATGGATGTGAGCCATGATAGTTAGGTTTGAGCTGAGGAGGTAACATATAGAGGAGGACTATGAGGCCACATAGATGGGGAGATAGTCTTAGGTGGTTAAACTGATGGTGAGACCATAGGAGATGAGACACAGATAGGTATGAATATGGTTTCATTATTTATTAAGTTATTATTTAGTAGATAGATAGATATTATGAAAATATGATAATGATATAATATCCATCTAGTGTGATTTTTTAGGCATACTTGAGGATGAGGAGGAGAGATGGGTGTCCCTAGTTAATAGAGCACTTCATGACATCCTATACAAGACTCTATAACTGTATGACCCCATAACATTACAAGATTTGAGTATACCATATGCCCTAACTTAGGTGAGCTAGTTTAGACTAGTGGGAGAAGACATAAGGTAAATACAAGTGAAAAGAGAGAGGGCATAACCACTAGTAGAGATGGCTTTAGGAGAGAGGAAGTCTTGGTAGGCCATAATAGATGAGAGAGATGTGAGTCTAGAGATAGTGACACAAATGATGTAAGAATCAATGGCAATGTAGACTAAATTGATGTAGGTATATGCAATGACCTAGACTAAGTTGGTACATGCATAGGAGTAGATAGCATGTCTATAGGGATAGGTAGAGGGATTGAGATCTTTGACTACATCATTACACTATACCATTTAGAGGAGTCAGACTGAGGACTCAGTAGATAGCATGGCTAGGCCATGAGATATACATGATGGAGCTCAATCCTAGTGTTGAGGCATTATATATGATTGTATAAAACTCTTTATATATATATATATATATATATGGTGTGTCATTCTAGCTTATTGGTGTTGGTTATGTATGTTGTCTTTATGATGATTGTGTTTGTTCACTATGGTTAAGGATATAGATGCTCTGGATATATTTATTTATAGTGCATGCATTTAGATTTGTTTTATATGTTATAGGATATATATGTGGTGTGGTTTCTTTTCTATCGTTATTGATTACACATGCATGGTTAAAAAGAAACATGCAAGAAAGGACTTCAAAAAATATAATCAATCAAATAAATGCACTACACACTAATTCGAGCTAGGAAATGTGTAATGACATGAAAAATGACTAAGTGTAACAATAAAATAAAATATCAAACATAATGGTAAGAATAGATTTTTTTAAAACTAATGTAAAATTTTTTTTCACCAAATTAAAACAAGTAAAATCATACCAAATATTATGCTGGAAAGTATGACGAAAAATGTAATAAAATGGAAGGTATGTAAAAGGGTTCAAATGGTAATAAAAACAAATAAAAATTAAGTCAATCAATTATATTATTTCATGATGAGAAATACAAAATAAAAACAAAATTTTAAAAATCTTGGTCTTAAATTTAGCATACTAATTCAAGATGGAAAGTATGATAAATTCAAGAAATGGTTGTAATCTTACATGCACTTAGAAAATAAGAAAAAAAAGGCAAAATAAAAATGAAGTAAGCATAAAACATAATAAATATCAAGATGAAAAGTATGTCAAATAATGTGTAACCTCATAATCAATAAAATCATATCTCTTACTTGACATGTGTAATTTATATGGTGGCTTGTTTATTAGAAAAACTTCTATTTTGTGAGGAGGGTCAAGTCCTATCCATGGTTTTACACTGCAACTCACAAAATAAAACCCAAGGGATACCAAATCAATATTGATAAGTGGAATGCTTAGGAATGGTAAATCAAGGATATGGATAATAAGATGGAAAAGGTGGTAATTTATGAGGGATGTTCGGTCCTATCTGTGATCTTACAAAGCAACTCATAAATGAAATCCCATGGGAAGTTATCAATAAACAATAGAATATTACCCAGGAGGAAATATGAGGAAAGTAAATTAAAAATGGAGTGTAAAAATCAAATACTTAAGAATCTTATGAGAAGACCTTAGGAGGCAAGAAGCATACTACGGACATGAGAAGACACAAAGGGACTAATGGTCATATATGTAAAAAGGAAACTTAGTCCCTATAGACACACAACTTTGTAAAAAAATAAGTGTGCTAATAAGATCAAATCATGAAGGTAAATTTTTATAAAGAAAATTAAAATGGACCTACCTCCCCATGATGTGTTCCTCACTCCTCAGGACCCCTTATAGAGCCTTGGTCTATTATGAAGATTGGGTACTTGCATGAGAAAGTAGGTAGCACTAAAATATTTTTTATTCCCTTCTTATAATCTATTGGTCTATTACACCCCAAAGGACATTCACTCTATTGTGAGACCAACTGTGGAGTTTGAGATTTGACTAGAAGGAGATGCGCTTTGAATCACATCTTTTAGTGTGATTAGACTTTTAAGATATTCAATATTTTTTCCTTTTATTTAAATGATTTGGATTTTAACTTTATTTTTAAAGGATTTTTCTTATTCCTCCTCCTTATAGACTTGGAATGACCAATCATGATAGAGATATTGATACACATCAATCAGTTATGGGCTAAGGCTAAAGGAAGATAAGTAACCCAAGACAAAAGAATGACTGAGATACTTAGGATTGTCAATGAACAAGTATGTGATCTCAAGTCTCAACCACGTATATGGTTAGTTTGCAGAAAAGGAAGAAGGAAAAGGGAGATCCAAAGGTGGATTGGTAAAAGGAAATTGTAATGAGAAATACTATTTACTAATTGATCACATCTTAAAATGAGATAATAACCAAAGGGAGAAGGTTAGATATAACCAATTTACCATAACAACTATCTATGAATAGTAAAGATAATAAATAAAAAATTCATGAAGATACAAGGGAAGAGTTTTGAGAAAAACTCTAAAGGAAAAGAAAGTAATGATAAGTGAAAAATAGCCATGATAAGGAAAATACAAGTATATACAAAAACATAAAAACATAAGCTAACTATAGTACAACAAGAAGGAAATACATGATATAAGATAGGAAATAATTTGACATAGTGTCAAATAATATAATCAAATATATAAACAAGATTGGAACACATGTCCAATTCAAATATAAATGATAAAGCACCATGAATGTGCTCATAAATACTGGTAACTCTATCCACACATATTATGCAAGGCATCAAATAAATCTCTATGAAGCTGAATATGAACTAATGCAAATGTCTCATCAATATTTGTTGAATACTGGGTAAATACTTATTTTCTAATCTCTTCAACTAAAAATGTAGGAATAATTATTGGATCATGTTGAGGAGGGAAATTGGGAAAAGGATGGATAGGAGAATTTTTGGGAATGGGATATACAGGAGATGTAGGAATCACTAGCAAAGAAGGATCCATGGGTGAAGGAGGGTCCATGGGTGAAGAAGGAACCATAGGTGGAGGGATAGAAGGTGGTGAAGGGACCAAATTAGGTGTAGCTATAAGATAATAAGGGGGAGTCTTATTGAAAAAATGACCTATGGATGGAATTTAAAAAGTTCCATAAATATCTATAAGATGATCCTAACAATGCTATTGAAGGATAGGACAACAATTAGTGTGATGTCTGTTGCATTGGTGCCATAGAAAATACCTCTCAGCATATTTAGTTATATATTCAGGAAGGATCTTTGGAGGAGGTATGGTAGTGTCTATTGATGGGGAATAAGGATTAAAATTATTACTATATTGTCATAACTTATGACAATAGGTATAAGAGTGATTATCTATCCCATGGAAGCAACATATATGCTTGTGAGTATTTTTAGGAAAAACACTCATGAGACAAAGTGTAACATGCATGGAAGAAGATAGAGATGGATCATCGGACCATTTTTTGGGCATAGGATCCATCTTAGGTAAAGGAATAAAACCATCACCAAGAAAAGGTGGTAATGGATAGGGAATAGAGGTAGGTTTAATAGAAGGAACACTAGTGGAAGAAGTAAGAGTAGGCTCAATAATATTAGAAGTAACAATAATAACTAGTTATGACATGGGTTCTACTATGAGAAGGGTGAGATCAATAAAATATCTAAGGAGGGTTTTACTAACCTCATAGGTAGACCAATTATAGGAGTTAAGGAACCTTGAAAAATGGTAAGGTTCGGTCATAGCATGATCCATGAGCATAGTCCTATGGGGCTCCTCAAAAACTAGAGTTTTTAGTGTCATATCTACTCTATGACAAAGAGGAAAAATGCAAGAATAAAGAAATATAAATTTTAAAACATGAAAATATGCATGAAAATACTTACATAAAGAAGAATTATAATGCACAATCTCAACATTATGGGCTTGGATAAGACTGACTAATAAAGGGTCATCTAAAGAATAGCCATCATCATAATCCAACATATGAAGATAAAAGAAACAAGTTGGAATAACTTTCCCATCAGAATAATCATGGTGAATGTAACTTTGAGTCTTGGACAAGACTACAAGAATGTCATCACAAGGAGGTTTGAAAGAATGAGGCTGTAAGGAAGTAGGAAGCTATAAGATGAGATGAGGCATGAGATCAGAAGTTTTGAGGTTTAAGTTAATCTCATTGGGCTCATCATCATTAGAGTTTAAAAGGTTGGGAGGAATATTTCCAATGAGCTTAGGATGCCCATTTTAACCTCTGGTTGAGTTGATAAGAAAATTTAAATGTTGTGACTCATGGAATAGAATGCTAGGTAAAGGCTCAAGAGTAGGAATCTTGAAAACATTATGATCTTGGAATTGTTCAAAATTTTAAGGGTTAGTATCTCCTTTAATCCTATAAATGGCTCCATTATGAGGGAATTTAATGCATTGTTAGGTGAAAAAATTGACATCTCACATATCATGATTTCATGACCTACCAAGCAAGATGTTATAAGAAAGAGGATAGTTGAAGATCATCACCTTTACAGGAATAGTGATAGGTGAGACTATAATGGGAATCCACACACACCCAAGAAGAGGCATTTATCTTCTATCATATCGTTGGTACATGCTACATGTATAATTAATGTTACATTTTGAATATCCAATGGTTTTAAATAACTCAAGAGAAGAAACACATGTGTTAGAACCCTCACCAATCAATACTCGTTTAACCTAGATATCACCTATTTTGATGCTAATAAATAAGGGAAGATCATCTAAATGAAGTGTAATCTAGTTGAGAATCATATATTCAATGGGAAATGTCAAATAAAGAGAAGTGTTGATATTTTTCATCAACATTGAAGGACATCTCTTCACATTATTATAAGATACTATCCTCAAAACTAGATAAGGCTGCCTACCATCCTACTAAAGGAGGATGAGGGACATTCATCACAAATAATAGTTGTATAAGATGGTTCTGATGATGGGGATAAGTCCTCATAATCTCAAGAAATGTAATTTGATATGGGAGATTAGTGAACTATGTAATGGGATCCCACTCATCATAACCCATGAGAAGATTTTTAGATATAGGTGCACAATGATTAAGGAGGTCTTCAAAAGGATGAGTCAAAGAGAAATTAATTTTTTGTTGATAAGAATGAGAAGCTTTAGAAGAAGTTTGTAAATCATTTGGTGATGAAGAATTAGTTGGTTTAGATTCATTTTGAGATGTATAAGAAGTGTTCATAGAAGGTTGATTAGCATTAGAAGATTGATTATCATTGGTATTAGAAGATGATGGAAGAATGGTAGAAATAGAATGGGATGTGTTATCCAAGGTAGAATCATAAATTGGACCATCATTAGAGGTTATAATATCTTCATTCCCAACTTATTAAAATTAGTTGGAGAATAATCTTGGATAACATAATGTCTTAGAAGGAGGTGGGGTGTATATAGGTTGAGAATAGATGAAAGCCACCACCCTTTTCATATTAGTCATGATAACCACATTCTCTATAGAAGTTGGTTCAATAAGGCTTTCTACATTATTGGTGGAAGGAGTGGAGTTGTCTTAGTTTTCTTGAATAGGTTGATGATTATGTAAAGGATATTTATAAATATCTAAATGAGTATTTTATTGATTGAAGGCTTGAGTTTTATCATGATTTTTGTAGTCCTTGAAAGTAAAATGATAATCTTGTTGACACTTGAGAGTGATAGAATCATGATCAAAATTAGGTCCAAGAAGAAAGTCCATAGATAAATTACGAAGTTGTCTATAGGTGTCATGAGAGTGACCCCAACTAGCATGAAACCAACAAAACTTGTTAGGATCATACCAAGTTTTCATAGGATGAGGAGGGTCAATATCTTGAGGAAGAGGCCTAGGTAGACACTTAATCAATTCAACTAAGGAAAGATGTTTATGAACATTAATTATATTTGTTGAAGATAAATGAGTATTATTATATTGTTGAGATGGAAATAGTTTCAAAGAAGGGGTGGGAATGATAGCTTAAACATTGTGCATGGTATGATATGAATCAATAACACCATCATTAGTAATGTTGTGGTTTTTGTTTTAAAGTAACAAATGAGGAATTGTGGAAGGCTGGGGTGGCTTGAATTGATGCATAAGTAAATCTTGTCATTTGGCTTGGTTAATGGCCTCATCCAAGGTACGTGGATAGAGGGTCAAAACTTGGTATTGTAATTTAGGATAAAGAGCATTGGTAAAGAGATGAAAGAGATTATCATCACCATGTTATATTCACTCTTGTTTTAAAAATTCTTCAATTTTTTAACAAAGGCTTGGGTATTTTCATTTTCATTTTGTTTACAATTAATGAAATAGGCCAATGTGTTATTAGGAGGATCACTAGTTTGGAATTCTTATACTAGAGCAATAACTAAATCCTCCAAACTAGTAATGGAATGAGATCTAAGTTGATTATACCAATCTAAGGTATCACTAGTGAGGTTTTTGGTAAGGATTTTGGTAGCAACAAAGTTATATAATTTGACCCAATCCTTGTAAAGATTTCTAAATGTCTTAAGAAGAAGGGTAGGATCGGTTGATCCATTATAAGAGATTTTAGGTGTTATACCTCCAATGTCAATGTTATCAATTTAAATAGTAGGAAGTTTATTTTGTATATGCTTGATGACTTTATTGACTAATGGAGGTTGAGAAATGTGATTGCCTTATTATTATCGAAGAGGGGAAGGAGGAACACTTTGGTTATGTGTGCCCAAAGTCATTGGTTGAGGATTGGATTGGAGATTAAGAAGGTGATTTTGCATTCTTATCATTTGATTTATATTATGAGCTTGGAATGTGCTCATTTGATTAAGATTTTGAAATAATAATTGATGATTTTGATTAGTTTTATTATAATAAGAAGTAATATTAGTGTTTTTGTTGGTATCAGTGGCTTGGGTACCATTATTAGTGTTGACATGAGCTTGAGAAGAGCTATGAGAATTTGAGGCACTAGTGGCAAATTTTTCTTGTGAAGCAAAAGATAGACTAGTAAATGGTTGAGAGGAAGAAGCGCTAGAAGAATGAGTGGCTTGGGTAACAAATAATGAGCTAGTAGAAGGATTAAGGATAGTGGATATTATGAGAGGCCCACTAGATGTAATACCAACTAGTCTAGTTGATATACTAGGCATGGAGATAGAAGATGTAAAAGAAGATGTCATGGCATAAGAAGGAGTCAAAATTTAAGGAAGAGGTTGAGAAGAAAAGAAATTGGTACCCACAAATTCAATTAAAAAAGTAGAAGTAGGATAATGAGGTTCTTAAACTTGATGGCTAATCATGAGGTTATAGATAGTGGAAGGATCTTTCCCTCTATGTTGAGGGAATTTCATGATAAAGAAAATCATTTCAGGAGTATAGTCTAACTCAAGATGATCCTCTAAGAGAAGAGGAGGGTTTTATTAAAAAGTGGTATGAGGATTCCCATAGTTGATTTTACAAGTTTCAATATGAACATGACTATCATTCTCAAAAGGAACCCTATATTTTCTATGAGAGATCCCATTAAGATTGGTAATTTCTATCATGTCTATTGATTTAACTTCAATATCATCACCAAGCTTAAAGTTCATGATGAAAGGGGAAAGAAGTAAGATGAAAAATCAAAGAAATCAGAAAATTATTGATACAAAATGGTGTAACCCTCCTAGCTCAGACAACTCACTCATATCCAAAATCTAATGTTAACCCACAAATAACTCTTCTCTATCTTGCCTACAGATTAAAAATCCCAATTTTGAAAAACAACTTCTTAGATCAATTTAAATTCTTGGGGATACTTCACATACCTTAAAATAATTATTCCATCCCATTTAGATCATTATATACTTTATTCAAAGTTAATAACCCTTAGTTTCCCTATTTGTTTGTGCCTCTTCGTTGTAGCCGTACAAACCCTATTTTTCTTACCATAACTTCTTATGGATTATCTCAAAAAAAAATTTGAAACCATTTATGTATACCCATTAATCCCATATATCAAATACCTAAAAATCACCTAAGGTTCCTTTGTATGGGTTAGTACTTCCTTCTTTAGCCTATGTTCTATTTAGCCCTCCTATCAAGCAAACCTCCTTATCCTGACCAAAATATGGAATTTATGATTAAACCAAGAATAATTAAAGATAATAATTTACTCATTATATGTGAATAAATTTTTTTAGTGAAATTATCTTGAGAAAACCACTTTTCATATATTGGGTTACTCCCTTCTCCTTGCATACACCTAGGATTCACTTTGCATTTGATCTTTTATATACTTATCCATAATGTACTACCTTGAAACTAACTTAAATAGTTTAATAGAATCTAAAAGACAAATATCCTAAAGTTTCATGTATTTTTAGGGTTGAAACTCTTTCTAACCCTTAAACCCTAGTTTAGGGCTTTTCTAAGCCTACACAAGGCTGAGGGCACAAATAAATGAATTGGGAACATGATATAAGGATTAAAAGGATATAAATTGGTTATTAATGTCTTTATAAATGATTACCAAGTTCTAAAATCATCTAAAAACCCATAATAACCTCTATTACATTCTAAACAAGAAGATCTCACTTGAAATGGACTATGTTTCTTAATAGAGGGCAAAATTCCTTAGGTTTTAATCATAATTCCTTTATGATTTAGCCTTTCAAGGTTATGTTTAATATTTTTAACTATTTGAAAATTATTATTTTTATGTATCCATGATATATAAGCTCTATTCAACCAATGGTTTCATGAAACATGCAAGTTTCCCACTAACTACCTGTACTTTGTCTCTTACAGGCCTAAGAGTAGTGTTTTTAGAATTTCCAAGAATTTAAGGGATTTCAAGATTCAATTTATTCTCATATAAATTCTCAATGACATCATAGAAATTTATATGTGTTTCTTTATACTTCATGCATTCATTTTGATGTTGATCCAATGTTTTAATAGTGGAATGTGTGCTTAAGTTTAAAATGCCCTATCAGTACCCTATTTAAGAACTTTATTAATTTCAAGAGTTCTAAATTATTGGTCACAAATTAACATTTATAATTTTTTATATCATGTATATAAATGTTACTTATGTGGATCTAACATCATGAGATGTTTTTGACTTCTTGAAACCCCAAGAGAATACACTCACAAAGGACTATAGACTATATAACCAAAATTCTATAGGAAAAACCATTGTTTGCACAAAATTATCATTGAAATCAATTTATTAATTTATTAAATAAATAAATATAATTAATATCTAATACATGATATGTATTAATAGATTTTAAAGCCTTATTAACACTTTCATACTTCTTTCTTCACATCTATGGTCTCCACTTCCCTTTACTTTCTCATCTCCTTCTAATCATTATTCTCTCTCTCCTTGAATGAGATATCCTCTCTCATTTATCTACATACTCCTCTCTTCTCTCCCCCTTGGATGAGAGAGATATTTATATGTCCTTCTCTTCTCTTACATTCCTTATTTCATTACATTTATTACTCTTTGAAAGAGTCTCCTACACCAACTTGGGCTCTAAAGCCAACTAAAATTGTTTGTTAACAACAACATGCTAAATTGGAGAAGATTTCCTAAACAATATTCCATCATTGAAAAGAATTAAACTATTCCCTTGATCTTATCAACAAGATTTCAATGTGGGATTCCTCTTAACAAACTTTTACTTCATTCTTTTTCCACTTTTTACACATGCATTTTACATTTACTCCTTAATCAATATTTTGGAGGGAAAGTAAAATAGTTTAAATTTGAATTCAAACATGACTAGAGAATAATCATGTATTATATGAAGATGTATGTAGATGATCCTACATCACAGACCTAGGTCGACTTGGTTGACCTACTACAAAAATAAGGATTATGAAACTACATAGGGTCCATATGATCGACATAGTCAAAGAATAAAGACTAGCAAAAAAGGGTAAAAAGCCTATAAATAGTGCTATGTTGACTAGGTTAACCTAGTGTAGTAAATAGAGGTTGAAAAGTGTGATAGGTTGACTTGGTTGACCTAGTACAGTGAACAAGAAGTAACAGAAAGAATTGATAATAAGTTTGTGAAATGAAAGAAGATAGTTTTTAGTTGAGCTAAGAAAGTAAATGCTGAAAGTAAATAGACAACCAATTGAATTAACATTAGACAATCCAATTAATGCACACAAAGCAAAACCTTTCACCAATATTGGATAATGCAAGTTCTTGAACACACAATTTATAAAATAACAAGTAAATAAATTGAAAGTAAATGTAGTTAATTGGTCAAGCTAGAATGTTAATTAGATTATTAAGAATAATTTTAAATGATAGGGAGTTGGCTAAAAACAAGGTAATAGATGTAATCTATGGATGGTTTCAAGTGAGTTTAGGATTAAAAGGGATGTATTGGTAATGATACAATATTCGTATTGGGGCCTACCCCCTCACTTCACACACCATAGTGATAAGGGTGTCAGGTGCTTAGACAAAATATACCATTAACCACACATTATACTTGACCAAAGCATCAAGTTAGCTTCCCCTTTGGTGATGAAATCCAAGTAGGTTGGTCTAGGTAGTAAAATGTTAAAATTCTTGTTAATGTTATTTGATTTGGCCATGTGTGTATGAAATATAAATAGTGAAACTAAGTGGTTAATTAAAAACCTCCTAATTAGACTATGTGAACTATTCTAAGCATGCAAACAACTGAAACGAAAGATGTGATTAACATACAAGGTCAATTATTAATTTGAAACAAGGTATAGTGAGAACACTATATGCATGACATATAGAACTATGTCAGTAGGGTTGAGATAAGACTGCTAAAGATAGGGTCTAGAAAACTTACTAGGTCAAACCAGTCAACCTAGTTGTTTTAGATAGTGCATAAAACATATAACTAGGTCAACCAAGTCAATCTAGTTGGCTAGGCAGAGGTAGTTTTGAAGACTACAAACTTGAAAGGAAATTACAAAAGGAAAAATACAAAGAATAGAAGAATAACCTTGATGGTTTAGAGATGGAAAAGAAGGAGATTGTTAATCTAAAAGCTTGGAGAAAATTGTCAAAATCTGACAAACTAGGTTAAGCTAGTCAATCAAACAATATAGAAACTTGCTACAAAAGCTAAAAAAGTGAAAAAAATGCACTAGGTTGACATGGTCAACCTAGTTGATTGAATTGGAAGCTTGAAAATGCACTAGGTTAAGCTTGTCAACATAGTAGGCTGATCTAGAAATCTAAAAACCTAGAACCTGTATTGGGTCGAGCTAATCAATTAGGTTCTAAAAGAACCCAATTTAAAGTGGATAAAAATATACTAGGTCAACTTAGTCAACCTAATAGGCTGAACTTGAAGCTTCAAAAGTGATGAAACCCTGTACTAGGTCAAGTTGATCAATCCAGTTGCATGTTCCTATGCACAAAGAAAAATAATTGGGTTGACAAAATCAAACCAATGTGTTAAACTATATGATTCAAATGATGACAAAGAAGAATGAAAATAAGTGAAATAAATATTATAAGGGTTAATTTCACATTAGGTTCACTAAAATGTATTTAATCAAAATTACATGATGTACATGAATTAATTCTAGGTCAAATAAGATAGGGCACACCTACACTTCTAATTGGGTACACACTTGTTAAGTGGGAGTATGACCAATATGGGGATCTATTAGACCCAATTAGGGGATAACTTATATCACTTGTCATAACATATCATGATAGGAAGGGTTTTAAAGCCCACAGTCTAACATAATCACACAATAACCCTAAAAAATTCATATGATTTGATATTTCACTTATGATATTAACAAGAAAGTAAACTTTTATAATAATAATAATAATAATAATAATAATAATAATAATAATAATAATAATAATAATAATAAAATTAAACTAATCTAGTGTTCACCAAATCTTATGGCACAAAGTGGGGTTTAGAATGAAACAAATAAATAACAACTAAAATAAACTTGTATAGGAGACATATACTCATGTCAATATATACATAATCCTAATATATGGAAGAAAATAATACATATCACATTATCTATCTACTCTTAAAAAGGAGAAATAAAGATAGAAATACTTTCCTTTGAAGATGAACCTATTGAGCCTCAATCTCTCCCTTGGCCAAGGTGCTTCACAAGAGATTGTTATGGTTGTAAGGATAACCAAGATAAATCAACTCTAGGCTACATGACCTACTTAAGCATCTAAAATACTTATCCATAAGACAAGATTGGAGATTCAAAGAAAGTATTGAACCCTAAAGCTTTATTCCACAGGTAGAATGGTCAATAAGTAGATGTTTGTTTACACTTCTTCACTTTCTTATTCTCTTCTTATCAAATGGTGGTAAATGACCTTGTATGTATAGTGGTAACTTGGCTAAGAACTTTATGACATGTCATATGTACTAGGTCAATTGGGTCAACCTAGTACATTTTTGGCTTAATACCTAAAGTCTATGCTAGGTCAGCTAGTATGCTAATAAACCAAAAGAGCTAAAGTGTCTTTATAATACACTAGGTTGACCACGGTGATCTAGTGTATTGAATAGGTCAAAAGGATAACAAGGTAAGAAATGAGGGAATAAAACATGATAATGACTATAATGGATAGGAAATAAAGGAATAAGCTTAGGGGTCAAGGTTTTTATGAGACTAGAGTGTGTATGGAAGGTGGTAAAAGGAAGAATAATCTTACTAAGCACTGATGGTCTACCCACTCCTTTCTTGATGCACCCGTTAAGGCATGAACTCAAAGAGATTGAGACTTGATAGGTTATTACAAGATACAAAGTGTTAGTAATCAATAAAATTTTGAAAATATTATGTGTATATAGCATGTTCTAATTTCTTATGATATTCTTCAATCTTGCCTATCTTGATTTTAACCTTTTCATGTTTAGCCTTTAGGAAAAAAAGATTAGTATTTAATTGAACACACTCATCTTATTTAACTCTCATACTTGAACTTCCAGTATCTAATTAAATTCTAAGATATTTGATGGTCTCCTTATCCTTCTTAGTTTTTTTTATCTGTGTCATCCTTCAATATACATGCTTTATCTTCTATAAAATTGATAAGTTCTTGATTATTCTTTTCCTCTCTTACGGATTTACCTAATCAACTCCATTCAAGAGACCTAGCTTGTGCTTTAAGACGTTTTATCATATTTCTCATTTTATGATTCCTCTTCTTTTTCTCCTTTAGTTCATCAAGTGTAGTCATGAGCTCATCTTTTAGATCAAATTCTTCTCCATCTCTATCATAGACAACTTATTATTCTTTACCAAAATACATCTTATACTATAAGGATCAATTATAAGATGATTAAGCCTTCTAAAGAACCTACTCTGATAAAAAAAAATTAGAGGTACAATATGACTAAGATGAGGGGTGAATCATTCAACCAATCTTCCACTTTTAGATTACTTATCATTCATTCATTGATATTCATGAATTAGTAAAATAATCATATGTAACTAGATTACCATCAAAGCATGAATAAGAGAATCACCTCATAACACAACATCTAATATGGGAAACCCTCATAGAAAATTAAACCCACTATCAAGCCTAAAAATACATGGACTACTTGTCCTATAATGTATTACAAACATGAGACTTTAGTGGAACATCCATTCTATAAGGAGCACTTATCCCTACGATGGTCAAGTCCTTCTAACTAGACTTTAGTTAAATGCCTATTCCATAATGAGAACCTACCTCTAGGATGGTCAAGTCCTTCTAACTAAAATTTATTGAAACACCTATTCCACAAGTATCACTTACTCTTAGGATGGTTAATTCTTTTCAACCTAGATGTTGAGCACCCTACCAACAACTATGATATGGACATCTCCTAATCACTGATTACTTGCCAATAAGATGGAGACATCTAAAAACACTTTTGAGATCACTCTACACCTCTTTAATCATCCTCAATATTCAAACCTACAATATCACTAGTTATGACATCAAAAATATGACCTATAGGTCATACACACAATCATCAACTTACTCTACTCGATAACCCATCCACTAGGCACACTCCATTTCTTCTATCCTTCATTCCACAACACTCACACATGCCTCTCTTTCAAAAGTCTTCAAACCTATAATAATAATATTCATAACATGATAAATATAACCTATAGGTCATACACATAGTCATCAACCTACTTCATTCTTCAATCCATCCACTAGTCACCCTTACTCTCCTTCACCTCTCAACTCTATACTCTTCCTCCACTTAGAGCCCCTTCTACCAAGTCTAAAGATAATCATATTTAGTTTCACATTTTATATATTATTAATTAATATCATGTTCATAACCTTCCTTGTTATCCACAACACATTCCTTAACTCTTAAGGCATCTACAAGGGTCACCTTTAAGAAATATCCTCTTTCAAATAGGTCTAAGTGTCCTTTTAGGTCCTACGGAGACCCATTCACCTCTTTGACACTTCTCCAAGAAAAATGAGAACATAAGAACAATTTAATAATAAATATACCCATGAAAAATTATCTATATATCCACCTTAATCTAAAATAACCATCACATCACCCTTCTGTTATAACATAATTAGCCTAAGCATCATTTTGTACATATGATCACCAAGAACAATCACACAATCAAATTATAAGCCTTTGATCATACATAATATATATTAATTAAACATCCATAATACACATAAATCATACTTATGGAGTCTAAAACACTCTCTAATATCTAATTCCCCTTTAAAATATCCAAATACCATCATAACAACTCAAAATATACTTCTCAGGTCATTTATAGAACATGGACACATACATAGTCAACTTTGGAGATTCATATATTTGAATTTATAAACAATTAGACATTATAAATAGGTTATATATATTCACCATGAAGTCATATATAAATTTTCCTTTTACACCATGATCAAATTATACAAATATAAAAATTTATTACACAAAAACTATAGACTGGTCTTCCCTTGCAAATTTGAATATTTGAATTCCAATGGTCACTAAGCAATTGTTAAACTTCAAACATTTTTACATCATCTCATTTCTTCTCATATATTTAAGGAATAAAAATAATATATACCCCTATAAATTATCTTGGTAATTACCTTTTATTACTGTTAATCATCGATCACTTGTCATCATCTCATTACTTCCTGATAATTTGGAATAAACACACTATATTGATCTCTATGGATTAACCAGGTCTTTATCTTATAGAATTCACCATTAATATAAGATATAAGATTCCAAAATTGTAACACTTTGTATCTCTACATTACTTATTCACATTTTAATCTTTTACTTTGACTCACACCATTGATCTTTTGATAGTACAAACACCTTTGAACTATTGATCTTTGATCAAAGCTTTGTGAATATGACACATGTCACTATCACATTCATTCTTTGACATATTAACTTTTAAATGAACTATTGGATCAAGATCTATGATTTAAAATTCACCATTATATCTACTAACTATATTACCTTAAAATTCAATGTAGTTTAACTTTATGGTCTCTGGCCCATCACACTCTGTAAGTGTAACTTTGAAGATTTATATCTCAACCTAGAAAACACTTCAGGACTCCAAATGTTCAGGGTACCTTCTTGGCACTAAATAAAAAATATAAATGAAATACTTTGACATATTTTGTATTTTTTAGTACCTAAATTAAATACACAATTTTTTTTTCATTCATATCTGCATGACGTGCAGTGACAGTCTGGCTATGTATAGACACTTATTGAAGTTTTGTTTGAGAGGCCAACTTTGCACCCACATATATTTAGCTACGATCAACCTAATGACCATAAATTTTAACCATATGATCTCATAACATAGGTTAATCCATAAATATATCAATATTATCTTTGAACCTTCACATCTATGAAATATTATGCCATCAAACTACTTACTCAGATTTTTTTGCCATAGAACCAACTATGCCTAGATGAACATAATGAAGAACCAAATGAAAACCATGCATTACCATAATAATTTTAATCACTATTTAAACCAAATATAACCTATAAGAAATTATCTCATCATCCATAAAATTCATAAACTTCTTATTTAATAATATACTAAATATTCTTGCTTACATACTAGGCTACCAAGCCTATGCAACCACACTATTCACAAGCTTGTCTTCTTTTCTTGACCTCAAACCACATCAACATGATAGTTTCAATATGATAATCCTAAAACAATACTTACCTTATCTCATATGAATCTAAATCCTACCTTTCAAAACTTTAGGCTCAAATTCATCATCATCATCATCATCATGACATCATCACTTTGTCATTACCTTTTACATTAATGCACACATGACATCAATCTTTGACATCAATGACAACACTTACCAAAAATAATTATCCTTTGTAATTTGAGGATATATTACATATAGGATCATAAATTTCCATGAAACCATCCAATAAGTGGTAAAATACACCATTTAGGGCATGTTCCTAAAGATCAATAGGAATAAACTTTATGACAGAGTGTCCTCGATCTTCCTAGATAAGATGCTATACAAAATTGGATTTGACACTGAACTTATGGGATTGATTTATAACTAAATATCCACACCCATGCTATTGATATTAATTAATGGAGTCCTCAAAGTCCTCTTCTCAGCTAGTAGAAGAATTAGGTAAGGTGACCCCCAATCCCCTTATCTTTTTACCATGATGATGGAGACTATAAGAAAAAGTTTGCATCTAGTAATATAGCCAAAAAAATTATCCCTATCACCCATGATAAATTCAAATATTACACCTTCATCCTAGGAGAGGCATCTATTACTAAATGAAAATACCTCAGGAGAATCCTTTTGGACTCCTTATTCTTGAACACCTTGATTGTTTACTAGAAAAGGCCAGTTGGTATCAAGGGATGTCAAATAAGTAACTCATTCTCAATATACCTTTGAATTCCACTATTCAAAGGAAGGATGAAAAAAATTATATGACATGTTGGTGGATATAATCTATAAGAAATTGGTTGGTTGAAAGGTTCACTCCTTTCCCAAGTTGGTAAGATTTAATTCCTTAAAATTTCCCTGTAAATCATAATAACTTACTTAATGTCCATATTCTACATCCCCAACAAAATTATAGAGAGAATAGACAAAATAAAATGTAGTTTCCTATGTATACGTATGGAAGACAAATTTAAATTCCCCCTAGTCACCTAGTAAAAGGCCTACCTCCCCTAAGCCATCAGAGGGATATAACTAAGATGAGTCAAAAGAATGAACCAGGCCCTCATGGTAAAATTTGTATGGAAAGTGATAAAATAAAATAATCATTAGACTAAAATCATTAAGTACAAGTACCTATTGGTAAGGGATGAAGATATACTCTGTTGGGAAGAAGGCCCCATAGATGGTTCCACCTTGTAGAAATCCATAGTGAGTACCAAAGTTCTATTAAGAAAAGGAAGTAGATGGTAGTTGGGAAATAGAGAAAAGGTTGATATCTAGGAAGATTCATGGCTCTCTATTTCTCATATATATTATTCACCTCCCTAAAATAACTTGACCAGGATCTTTAAATATTCTATAGCTATAAGGTTAAGGACTACTAGTCTACTACTGAAGGATTTACAAAGTGGAAGACCTTGACCCTATAGAAAGATAATGTGGAAGTCAACCAATAAATTCATAACTAGAATATCAAACTTCAACAAACCCACATCACCAAATATGCTAAGGAAGACTCACTCTTTTGTCTAGTACAAGATAATGGGGAATACTCTATGAAATATGGGTTCCTTGTCAATGTTGAAATGGAGGATAATGGGTCCTGTAAGAAAAATATTTCGATTAAGTACCTCACCCCAAAACTCAATAATTTCTTCTAGTTGGTAGCTCAGGGAAAAAATAATCATAGTATAAAATCTAGATAAGAGTGGTATGTTCATCCCTAACAAGTGTGTCCTCTATAAATTTACTAAGGAATATGTCTTCCATCTCTTATTTGTGTGTCCTTTTGGGTCATTTATTTAAGACCAACTATGCTAGCAGTTCAATGTGTCTTGGGTTAAACCTAGTTCTAATCTCAACCTTATTCTTCAATGAAAACCACCCTATAACATTCATTTCTTATCCTTCATGTGGTTCTTGGAACTCCCTTATTTCTTTTGTAAAATTTGGATAACCAAGATTTGCCACCTCTTTGAAAATAAGAAGAGAAATCTCAAGAATATTTCATAGGTTGCACACTATCATTGCTAAAAATTAGATTGTGGCTATACCTAATGAAAAAATATCTACCTTAGAGGATGAAAAAAACATACTTGATAAGTGGAACCTCTCCCCCTCATAGTCAAAACCTATCCCAAATCCTTAAAAAATGGACATTCCCCCTCATGGGTGGGAAACGTTAAACTTTGATGAAGAATCCAAGGGTAACCCAAATAGGATTATGTCTCCCATCTCTTATTTGTGTGTCCATTTGGGTCATTTATTTAGGACCAACTACGCTAGTAGTTCAATGTGTCTTGGGTTAAACCTAGTTCTATTCTCAACCTTATTTTCCAGTGAAAACCACCCTATAACCTTCATTCCTTATCCTTTATGTGGTTCTTGGCACTCCCTTATTTCTTTTGGGAAATTTGGATAACCAAGATTGGCCACCTCTTTAAAAATAAGAAGAGCAATCTCAAGAATATTTTTCATAGGTTTCACACTAACATTACTAAAAATTAGATAGTGGCCATACAAAATGAATAAATATCTACCTTAGAGGATAAAAAAACATACTTGATAAGTGTAACCTCTCCCCCTCATAGGAAAAACCTAGCCACAATCCTTATAAAATGGACCTTCCCTCTCATGGGTGGGAAAAGTTAAACTTTGATGGAGAATCCAAGGGTAACCTAAATAGGATTAGGGGAAGAGGTGTTATCATATATGAGTCTAATGTGGAGATTTATACCTACACAATCCCAATGGGCCTCCAAAAAAACCATTTTATGGAGGTCAAGGTGAATATTTGGGGCATCTAACTAGTTATCCAACTCAAAATATCTAATTTAGAAATCAAAGAAGATTCCTTAAACATTCTCAATTCCCTCTTAGATAAAGTTAACCCTTACCATACCATTATCTACTTCATCATTTACTCTATTGGCCTCCTCCATTCCTTTAATTCATTCTCCATTATTCACATTTTTTGATAAGGCAAATTTGTTATGGATGACCTTGCCAACATTGGTGTTTCAATCCTTGATTTTATTATATGACATGAGACCACCAACCTCCCCCTACCACCATTTTGATAAAACAAATTAAAAATATCTTCAAAATCCCCCAAGGGATGAGAAAAAATGTGTGAATGGGATTAATATCTAATATTGGTTTATTCCACATTATGTGTCATGATGAAGGCACACATTTCAAATGTTGGGCTAGCTGATGTCATTCTACATGGCAGCACATTAGTAATAATTGGATTAATGAAGAATATAGTATTTTGGAACTTTACTCAAACCACTATAATTCATCACACCACCTAAATAAGAAGAGAAGTGAAATAATTTTGGGACATAGGGATAGACTCAAGCCAATTTCCTATGTTGAGATCCAAATTAATAGAAAGGTGTGGCATAAGATTAAAAAATGCAGCCTCATAGATTTCATGTTTCATATTAAAGGACATGATGAGTTACTCATAAAATAATTTTCCATGGGATGGAGGCAAAGGAAAGTGACATTAACATGCCTCATGGTTTAGATTTTAGAGTAACTAGTGGGAGAGATCATGAAAATGTCATGCAAGGGGACCAAGGCCTAGAAAAATAAGAGAATGAAGCAATAACTTATGTACACATTATTTGAGTCTAACTCCATCTTTTAGAATGAGAAAAGGGCTTATTAAGGCTATACCTCCCTAGGCACTGGCCATAAATTTTTATATCAGTAATGAAATGACTAACACTTTAGGGTAAGTTTACCCATATTTTCTCTCATAATTTTCTAATCCTTATTCATTTTAAGGGATAAAAAATAAGTTTACCCTACTTCTTACTTATGTCCTTAGAAAATATTTTACTAGAATTTTAATCAAAAACCACTCTTACATAATCCATTAGAGGCTTATCTCTATTATAGTGAAGAAAGGGAAGAACCATAGGGGTATCAAGATTATTTTTATTGAAAGCAATAAGGAGATATAATAGAGGGATGCCTTTGAAAATATTGTAGAATATTATGAGGGTGACCTACCCTCCCACCCTATTTCCTACCAAGATCCATAATCCTATTCAGGATAAAGATAAGGAAGGAAAAAGTAAAAATCAAGATTCCCCCCCTTAGGGTAAGAAAATCTCTAAGAAAGAAAGTATAAGCCTAGGTGGCCCCTAGGAATTGATAAACCCAACTTTCAAATCCATAAGGTGAAGGTTGTAGAATCTAAGAAGCAATAAATTATTAGAGTCCTATGGGATAACCATGAAGGGCTAAATTATAAATTATATGAATTCCATGAGAAACTCTAGATTCTAGGGTGTGATCTAGTTTCCCTCATGGAGGAGTGAAACACTATAAAATTAGAACTAGACGAATTAGAGGAAACTTATAGCAACTTCAGGATGGCTAAAAGTGGTAGTTTAAGGTTGGAAGTCACTCCTAGTAGGATAACCAAGGAAACAATAAGGACAACCCCACCCAAAGTGACAACTTAATTAAGCATTAAAATTAAGGAGAAGACTAGAACTAAGAACCTCAATAACTTCAAGGGGATGATTAAGAAGGAAGGAAAAATGGTGAAAGGCCAGAGTGTTCGAACAAGAGGTAAAGCTAGTAGCCCCAAGTATAAGTAGATAAAAAATAAGAAATATCCCATAATGACTAATAAATAGGTAGGCTTCATGGAGTATTCAAATGAAATTTAATGTGAATTATGATTTTGTGTCATGTTAGGTTCTTTTCTAGTCTTGATGTCTTATCATAAAATTGGCAAAAGTTTTTGTTGGTTTGTTGGCCTATTTGGCCTATTTATTTTTAGTCTCTTTATTGGTTATACTTGTTTACTTGTTAAGATATTTAGTTTTAAGATCCCTGTAAAACCTAAATTTCACATTATCAAATAAAAAATGCCCGTAAATAAATATGTTTTGAAGTACAAGACAATGTTGGTAAAAATGAAAAATAAAATGGAAAATAAAGATATTCAATATATATTTAAGAAAAGTTTTCTTGTCCCAATACATGAGTCTATCTTATTCAATAATTTCAAATATTTTTATGACTTATGCCATATTATCTGAGACTGAGAAATGAAATTTATTGCCTTAAACAAGCTTAAGTATATATCCAACACACCACCTATATCAAATATAAAGTTTCATATCAAACCAAGCTATAAGGAAAAACATCTATAGGCTAAGGAGGGGAAAAAATGGTGAATTTAGTGTCAAAATAACCTAATCATATCATCTTACCGAATACACCTAAGATATAACTAACATGATTAACTAAGTCTCTAAATTTATACCTTAAGAAGATAGTGGAGTGTCATCTTATATCTCACCCTCCTTCTTTGTAGGTTGATACGAGTCAACCTATACCAAAGGGAAATAATGAAAATTCCTACTGTGACTATCACCAATGTGTTGAGAATTATAAAAATAGATGTTACAAGTTGAAGCAAAAGATGTAATAACTCATATATAGTGAAAATATCACATTTGATGACTATCCAAAGGATTCAAGATCTCAACATAGTGACCATCAAAACTAGAAGATATTTAACAATCCATTACAAGATCATCCTAAGGAATTACTAAAAGTGAAAATGACATATAGTGTGCACATTCATCAACCATGTTATGGGAACCCATTAGATGGGATTATTGGCACACTCACATATGAGATATCTTAAATGTTTTAAAGGCCTTAAATTACATTTTATAACAATGAAATTATGGATAGTGACTCAGATCTTCACTCATTGTTTACTAGATAGCATATTGACTATAAAACTCTACATAATGTTATGGTTGATAATGTTTCTAGTGATAATGTATGTACCATGACATTACTCACATATTTAGGATATACACATGATGGTTTACACACTTCAACCAAGATAATAAAATCATTCAACTAGAAATTAGAATAGATTTTTGGTGAGATTTATTCAACTTTAAAAATTGGTATAGCACATGTGACCAAAATAAAATTTAGTTATACCACATACATGATTATTTGGTGTATTGGTGGGATGACCTTGGATTCATAAGCTCCACATAGTACCATGCATATTGAATGGGTGTTTCAAGTATATTCATACCAATATAGTAATAACAATTTTAAGGGTTCAGTATGAGCATCCACTATAATAAGATAAGTTTATTACAAGATAATTAATTATAAAACTTATTAAGGATAATAATGAGATAAAGGGTTAGAAAAACGTAACTCCATTTCTTACGCAGCTGATACAAGATTGATCATTACATCATAGATACATAGTCGACTCTATAGATCCATAATCTATACCTACATGACCTAACCAATTATTGAGAGTATAAACATGTTTCAGAGAGGTACAAAGATTAAAAATTATAGTATCACCAAAAATAGACAAAGCACAAAGCAATGGGTTACATGAACCACTATAACTTCTGCTAATACTTCATGACCACATAGTCTTATGAGGCATATGAAGATTATTATAAATTATTTAGTTCTAGATTTCACACATATACATGATCCTTGATAGAATGACTAGTTAATTATACCCCATATTTATCCTCGACCACCCTATGAGCATCCCATAGATGGGATAGTCAACTAAACTTATTCTTCATAAATTCAAATATTCCAAAAATCCCAAAAAATTAAGTAATAAAGAAAATACAAAAACATTTAAATAAAGAAAAAATACTTAGAATTTACATGTTTACTAGATTTTACATATGTTTTTTATTTTATGTTCATATATCTGATATCATTTTGATTTCTATACAAACATAATTCTCATGAGTACTTGAGTGCAATGTATGCATACACTAGATCCATGATACATTAACCTAAAAATATTAGACCTTACCTCTAACCATGTGACAAAATATGTTGGGGACATATACTTATATTAATCATGATTGATACATGTGTTATTATTTTATGATCATTTTACATTATCATGTCGAGCTTATATACTAACACATACACATGTTTATCCTCATGTTTACATCTTACAGAGTGTGATAGATATTCTATGTACATGAAATTTTTATAACACATGTATAAAAGAATTCATATGATATTATTATTTTATTTATGTATATTTCACCATTAATATTATCACATGGCTTACTTTATGGTACTTATTATTTAATACCTTGTGTTGATTGTGGAACATTTGAACATGTTCCTTATGTTTTGCCCATAGTGCCATGAGTGTTTTTTTCTTTGGTGTGTATAAATTTAAATATGTCCTCCCCTTGAGTATGTTGAATCTAAACACACCTCTTGTTTTTGATCTCCTTTGACCCCTTTTTAATGTTATTGAGTGCTCTTGTTTATGTGCTTGGTTGTTTTTTGATCTTGTATTTGTTACTAATAGAAGTTGACATGATCTTTGTCATGCATATTATGTATTATTAAGATTGGATACTAATAGATTAATTTATATATATAATTTTACATTATACCAATATATTATTCATTAAAACATGATTGATACAAAAATAACATGGTATCTTATCATTTTGAGGTAAGGTGACTACTTTATTTCATTCCCCTCACCTCAAAAGTATGGTGGGGGTTATCAATGGGGGCATGTCATAGAGACATGAGTCCACATACACAAAATTAGTATAATTTGATAAATTCTACATTATTTAGATATACACTTATGTTTAGAATATTATGTATTTGGAACAAACTTTATAGATTTAGGACTGAGCTTTTTAGATTTGTGATAGATATTGTACATAGTTTATAGAACATAAGTTAAATTTTGATAGATACTTTAGATTTAGACACATTATACTGCATATGTCATGAAAATTCACCAAATCACATATAAATATTTATATCATATACACATTTATTCACTAACCTTACCAAGATGTAGTTAAAACTCAATTCCCTAGTCGGACTTGGAACTACTTCCAATTTTTATATTGATATGGTTACATCATTTGAGCTGGGAAAGATGGGATAGATTTTATAGAATATATACACTTGAGTTGTGTGATTTATATTCAGTGATCTAAATGACCTTGGCATAACTCACCCTTACACTAGATTGGTGACATGATCACCCTCAAACTATTCTCTTCATATGTATCAAGTTTATTTGTGAACATATCTCTCCATCAATTCAATAAGAATCATCATTAACAAAGAAAAATATTAATGGGAAACATGGTTACATCGACACATAAGTGTGATCCATCCTTTCTCTCCCCTCTTTAAATTATTAAATTTCATATTATATTCACTAATCAAACTATAATATGATCTTATTTTCAAGTAAAAAATAAACAAAAAATTCAAAACAGGCTGAAGAAAAGATACGGTGTGTTGTACAAACCATGATATGTGTTTCTTTCCTTTAAACTTGTATTTATGTCCTTATAAATTAGTAGATTAAATGGGGGTGCAATATCAATATTAAAATCTGATTATAAATGATAAAATATTATTTTACACTTGAAAAATATCACTCATTGATCACCATTCAATTCATGACCTCCCCACTCCTAAAAGGCTCATGTTCATTATCTCACTATGCCCAAATTATTATATTATAGTCTAACCTTGATATTATAATAACCTAGATCACTTATAGACCATAGTATACATAAAACCTAATTCATACCATACTATTGTAGTCACAAATATTCAAAAAAAATTTATCCTCCTAAACATTACTTCCTAGACTAGGACACAGGTGTCTTAAATTTGATGATCATGTTTGAAATTTACAAATGATCAAATTTGAAAATATTTTGACATGTATAGGTTACTCTATGGTACTATTTTAAACCTCCTATAAGATAATTTAATTTTTTTTGGTATAAATACAAAATAAAAGGTCATTGATTATCATATAATAATTACTAAGCAAAAACATGTCAAGCTCACACTTAATAATTTTCACAAATGAGTTGTATTTCCCTATTATTTCCTATTTCCATATTATTGATAGGATTAATATTATTATAGGTCTAAATATGTTAAAGAGTATCCCATGAAAATTATTCACACATAGGCCCACATAAAGGGGAGTGTATGCAATCAAAAACACATCATGTATATAAATCAATATTAGCTTGGAGAAGATAGAGTGCCCCTACACTTTTGATTTTGGATACACTTGTTAAGCAGGAGCATGACTAATATGGGGATCCACTAAACCCGATTAGGGGATCACTTATCACAACACATCATGCTATGAAGGATTTCAAAGACTAGTCTAATATAATCGCATAACCCTAATAGATTCCTAAGGTTTAAAGCATTTACTTATTATAATAATAAGAAAGTAAATTTAATCAAGTTCACCCCAAATATTGTGGCACAAAGTGGGGGCTAGAAACAATAAAAAAACTAAACTAAACATGTATTATAAGACATATACTCATGTCAATGTATAAAAAATCCTAATACATGAGGAATACAAATGCATTATCTATCTACTCTTACAAAGGAGAAATAAATTTATGAATATTTATCTTTGAAATTGAACCCACCAATATTTAATCTCTCCCTTAGCTAAGGTACTTCACAAGAGATTATTGTGGTATGTAAGGATAACCAAGATAAATCAAATATAGGCTATACAACCTATCTAAGCATCCAAAAGACTTCTCCACAAGACAAGATCCATATCTTAAAAGAAAGTATGAAATCCTAAGATTTATTCCTCAAGTAGAATTATCAATAAACAAATGTTCATTCACACTTATTTGCTAATAATTTTTCTCTTATGAAATGGTGGGAAATGAATTTGTATATATAGGTAGATCTTTCCCTAAATCCTCCTAGTAATGTTAGCTATATAGGGTCAACCCAGTCGACCCAGTGTGTTTTTGGGGATAAATCACTAGGTCTGAGCTAGGTTGGCTAAAAGGCTAACAAGCCAAGAAAGTGAAAAATACCCCTAAACTATACTAAGTCAACCTAGTTGACCTAATACATCTAGTTTTTAGAAAGGATGTTAAAGCAATAAAAATAAGGATGGAAAGAGGAAAATACTAGAATAGGTAAGACTGAGAAGAATAAGGTTAGGGTTAATGGTTTTAGGACACAAGTGTTAGATGATATGTGGAAAAAGGGACAACAATCTTATGAAGCACTAGTGGTTTACCCACTCTCGGTACACCCCTTAGGGCATGCACTCAGAGAGATTAAGACTCGATAGGTTCTTAAAAGATATAAAGTGTCTGAAATCAATAAAAGTTTGAAAATATTATTTGTATACATATTCCCCACTCAGATCTCATCACGTGTCATGTAAGTGCAATATGGGATGGTGCTTTGAGAAAAGAACATGATAACATACAACATTGATGCTCTGTAAAGTGTAGTAAGTAGTAAATAAGATAAATTAAAGGTCTAAATTGAAAAACACACACCTTTAACTTACCCTATTGTCATAGATAAATAAGTAGTCTGTAAGAGATGTCAAGGCATCTAACGTAGAGAACACTTTGACAAACCTGTAGAAGTTAGTGCAAAAAATAGCAAAAAATTGAAATTTTTGGAGATAAGCATGTGATAGTGGTTAGTAGCGACAAATATTTTAAGAAAATTTGGCATATTAGGATTAGTAAGGAAACTTTTTAGAATATTGAAGGCAAATAAATGATAGAAGAATGGAAAATAAATAATAAACGATTGGTTAATGAATGAAAAATGATCAGAAATAAATGACAAATGATATTGAATAAATGACAAATGATATTAGTAAGCATGTAAATCATGAATGGAAAAAAAGGAACATAATAAATCATGTTTGGAAGCATGTAAAACATGAATGAAAAAAGGAATTTCAATGCAAGAAAACTCTAACAAAGATATGTAAGAAATTTAAAAATAAGTTGATGTGAGATAGGGAAAAAAAGAAATCATGAAAGAAATAAAATGTAATGTAATTAAAGATGGAAGATAAACATGAAGAATACATATATTAAATAATGTAAAAAGGGTATAGACTCAACTATCCACAATACAAGGGTAGTACAATAATGACAAATTAAAGAAAAGAGTGATCCATAATTACTCAAACATGTTATTTTTCTCTAAGGATAGATAAAATTGAAACAAAGTAATGCTAGTGTGTTTTGAAGAGGTGAAGAAGAAGGAATTTAAAGAAGAGGGAAAACATATTTAAAATCATAATTTTCCTATCAAAGGGGGAAATGAAATGGTTAGATGGGATAATGAAATAAAAACTAAAGTATAAGAACTATTTATTGCAGTCAAGACACTCAAATTAGGTTTATCAAAACAAGAGGACTATCGACCTTAAGGAGTTTAAAGAAATTATCTTAATTACATAATTATTAGGTCAATAAATAAAGTATATAGATCATCCCATAAGGATAAATGCATGAAAATTAAAATTGGCCTACCTTCCCACAATGTGTTCCCCATTCCTTAGGACCCCTTACAGAGTTATCAATCTACTATGAAGATTGGGTACTTGTATTGGAAAGTAGATAACACCATAGAGTTTTTTGAAATCCCTATTCAAATCTACTATCCTACCATACTCAAAAGGACCTTAGCACTATGTGAGGCCAACTTTAGAGTTTGAGCTTTTATTGAAGATATGAAATGTGCTTGTAATCACATATTTTGGTGTGAATTGAATTTTAAGATTTTTATGTTGCCTTTTAGGTATCATTGCCTTTTATTTCAAATTATTTGTATTTTAACTTTCTTGATGGCTTTTTCTATTCCTCCTCCATACAGATTTGGAAAACCAAACATGGGTGCTAAAGATGAATTTCATTTGAATACTTAGGATAAGGTTTCTAAGAGAGATAAATGTTAAAGAGCATGGGGTCTAAGAGTCTCACAAATATTAGTGAAATAAAAGTGTTATCTTGACTTCAAACTTGTTTTATCCAATATGGATTGAAAGTAAAGGGAAAATCAAGAAGAGTGACACATAAAATAATTAGAATTACTTCAAATTATTAAAAAAAAATGACAAAGGGAAAAAAAGGATGTAATGATATAAAAGTGTGATTCCTTATCATAAGAATTAGCAAAATGGAGGAAAACATGATAGCATAAGTTGTTGTGTATATTTCATATATCAAAATAAGAAAAAGATAAAGTTGAGAACAAGCATAAAGAACATGAAAAGGTAGTAATTTTATGAGGTCTGGGACCTATCTATAGTCTTACACTACAACTTCATAAAATAAAACCCAAGGGGTGCAATAAGAGAAACGTAAAACATAAGTGAGAAAAATAAATAAAAGGATCGTAATTTTGTGAGGAGTGTTGACTCCTATCCATGGTATTATGAAGTAAATCAAAAAATAAAAACCCACAGGGGTGTTAAAAGATAAACAAGACTATGTTACATCAAGATGTAAATGCTAAAGGAAGGGGCAAAAATGATAATAAAGCTACTGAGGCAAAGAATGACAAAAATAAGAGAAAAATAAAATAAATATATAAGGGCCAAAATAAAAACAAATGTCAAATGTGATGTGTAATAAAATCAAAGAACGTAAAGGAAAAAAATGATGCTTAGGAAAGTGAAGTAAAATAAGGAAAGAAAATACACAAAAACAAGGAAACATGAGACAAAAGTAACAAGTAAGATTTATGCTAACATCTATATCAAATATGAGCATGTTAAATACAAGGCTATAATTATCAAAGGGTTTCTTGAAGTTAGATTTGGTTGTTATTATGAATTATAGAATATGATTGGGAATCATAAGATGCCCTGATGGGTAAGTTGATGTAGGGATGGGAATCAAAAGATTTCAAAAATTCTTAAGGGACATGTGGATATGAATCACAAGATGCCCCAACATGTGAGTTGTAATGAGATAACATTGGACCATTAAAATGATTTATGTTGGGTTGGCAAGTGTTTTTGGAGATAGGTAAATGTGTTGGAATGGTACATTTTAAGGATGTTGAATTTGACATATGATTTGTAGGAGAGGTATGAGGAGGAAAAGGAGGTAAATGAGGACAATTTATGATATGAGTTAGAGTAGGAATTTGAACTAGGTACTCTTTTGGTTCAGATGACATAATATTTTGAGGTTGAATGGATGTAATAATATGTTTAAAGTTATTCATGTGAGCTATCCTTTCCTTATTAGTGTAAGAAGAAGGATCAACTATGGTTTGAACAAAATTAGTAGATTAGGTTTGTTCATTAGGTAGATGATGTTAATGTGATTGTTTTTATTGAGATTGAGTTTGAGAAGCTTAAAGATAGTCTTGATAATGTTGTTTTTTGAGAATATTAATATTGAAATATGGACCAAGCAAGGAAAAATCAAGAAAATGATGAAGATCATGACAAGACTCATGAGAATGGCCTATAGTATATGCCACCAACAAAATTTATTAGGATTGTACCATTTTTGAGGAGGTTTGGAAGGATCAAAGCTCATGGTTTTAGAGGGTGTAAATTTCTACTTAAGCTATTCTAGACTCAAGGGAAGGTGGTTTGGGTTAAAATTGGTTGAATTGGATGCTCCATTTCTAGGTTGGGTAGGCTTATATGATTCAATGTTATGAGAATATGATTGAAAAGGTACATTAGTAGTTTTTTGAGGTGTTTAAAATTGAGTCATAAGAAAGTCTTGCCTTTTTGCTTGGTTTAAGGCTTCGTATAAATTTTGAGGTGAAAATATTTGAACTTTGTATTGAAGGAAAGGTTTAAAAGTAGTGACAAATATTTTTAAAATATTATCATCATTAATTTTATGATCCACTTTATGAGCAAGAGACTTTCATCATTTGATGAAACTATGAGCAGATTCATTAGGAAGTTTTTTGGCATTGATGAAATGACAAAGCTAATTTTTAAGAAAGTTATCATGTTGAAATTCCTTTACTAGAGCATTGATTAAATCCTCTAGTTGTGAGATGGAATGTCTAGGAAGCTTATTATACCATTAAAGTGCATCACCAATAAATGTTGTGGCGAAGAACTTGGTGGTAGCAAAGGTGTTAGTTTGGACCCATTCCTTATAGAGATTACCAAAAGATTTAAGAAAGATAGTAGGGTCTTTAGTTGCATTATATGTGATAGTTGGATAACTATTTCCAATATCTATGGATGAAATTAATGGCGCTAAAGGTTAATTTTTAAGATGTTTAAGAATTTTGTTATTTATTATAGGTTGAGGGATGACATTCCCATTAGAATCTCTAAGATGAGGAGGGACAACATTTTGATTTAGTTGAGACATGATGACTTGAGGTGGTTGACTAATCATGTTGCATAAATGTTGTTACATGTTCATCATTTGAGATTGATTGGTTATTTACATGATTTTCATTTCATTTATGACTTGTGAGATAAGTTGAGTTATATCAATAGGTGGGTTTGAAGGTGGGATATTAGTGTTGGTAGGATTTCTAGTATTGGTGGGAGGAGGATTGTTTGTAGGTGAAGGATTCCCAACATTGGTGTTAGTTGTATTAAGTATCCATAAGGAAGCTTATTTAAGCCACCATTATCTTGAGGAGTGTAAATATTAGTATCATCAAGGTTTTTGAATATTTGGGAACCATCTAGATTATCAATTTGAGTGGTTTCAACCATTTTACTTTGAGAATTGATAAGACTTGGTGATCTTGTTATAGGCATAACACAAGGATTATGAATATTGGTTGTAAGGGTATAAGTGTTGATATAATATGCATTAGTTGGTTGAAGATTCCAAAAATTGGTAATGGGAAGAGGATTAAGATGAATGAACTCAACTACATTACATTGTGTAGTGAGTGGTTTTGATTTAAGAGAAAGGGAAGGAAGAAATTGGATAGCTTCATCAAAAGTAATAAAATAAGTGAGATTATTATCCAAATCCTTGATTATCTAATTTTGTGGACTAAGAGAAGGCTGAAAAGATGTCATTTTAATGAAACAAGACTAGAAAATCACACAAGGAGAACAAAAAGTGATAGAAAATAGTATAGGGTTAACTGGGTCAATCATGTATAGTGAAAAATGGATAGAAAAAGGTCTATAAACAGTAAAAGGTCAAATGGGTTGATCATATATAGTAGATAGAGGATAAAAAAGGTTTTTATATAGTACAAGGTTGATTGGGTCGATCTTTGATAGTGAACAGATGTTAAAAATAGGCTTATTCCTTGTTTTACCTATATCTTTTTTTCTACTCATCCATTTTGTAAACTGTAAAATGTGTTGGATTAGTGATGACATAGCGAAGATGAAAAAAAAATTGAATTCAAAAAATATAATTTTTTTAAATTAATTTAAATAAGAAAGTATTTAAATGAAATAGACAACTAATTGGATTAATGTTGGCCAATATAATTGAAGCACACAAAACAAAACCTTGCGCTAATGCTAGATAATACAATTTTTTGTGCACACAATTGATAAAAGAGAATGAAATAAAATGTAAAATTAAATAGATAAATAATTATTTAACCTAATATATTTTATAAGATTATTAATAAATGATTTTTAATGTGATTGGAAGTTGGATTGTAAAGCAAGAAACTAGATAGCAATCTAAGGATGGTTTCAGGTAGTTTGGGATGAAATGGACTATAGTAGAAATGATAAAGGCTTGGTATTGGGTCCTAACCCCAAAATTCACACACCATAATGATAATGGTGTTAGGTGCTTATCCATAATATACAATTAACCATGTTTTATACTTGATTAGAGCATCAAGTCGGCTTCCCCCTTAGTGATGAAATCCAAGTAGGTTGGCCTAGGCTAGATAATTGTTAAAGTGCTTGTTTAAATTATGTTATTGGTCCATGTTTGTATAACATATAAATAGTGAAAATAAATGATTAATTAAAATACCCTAATTAGACTATGTGAGATATTCTAAGCATGCAATACATAGGAAAAGAAATGTGTAAACTAATTACTAATAGATATGAGGTTAATTCATATTTTAAACAATGTATATTTTTGACACTTATTAAAAAAATAAAGAATAGGGTTGAGAGGGTTTATCCTATACTATGGAATCAATGTTTCAAAATGAACTAGGTTGCTAGGGTTGATCCATTTATTTAAAACAACACACAAAACACAAAACTACGTCAGTAGGGTCAATCTAGTTAACTGTGCAAGGGTAGTTTTAAAGACTAAAAACTATGAAAGGAAAGAAAAAAATATATAAATAGAGAGGTATAAAATAACCTTGATCGATCATATGTGTAGTGAATATATATTGTTGATGAATAACCTTGAAGTATTATTGAGAAACCCATAAACTAGGTCTACAAGATCAATCAAGTTGTATAGAAACCTACTGAAAAGTGTTGAAACTATAAGGGGTTGAATAAGTCAACCTAGTAGGCTAAAATTTATGTTTGAAAGCTTGGAAACTTGTATTGGGTGGACTAGATCGATCTAGTTGATTGTTCCTAAAAACCTATGCACAAAGAAAAAATATGGGTTGATAGAATCAATCTAGAATGCCAAAATATTTGATAAAAATGATGATCAAAAGAATGAAAATAAAAAAAATTTGTAATAAAGTGCATATTTTTTGTACTTTTAGACTAGAGGGCCTAAATAAGCTTTTTGTAGATTGGAAAAATTATAATCTATCCTTGTAATTACATTTAATTATAAAGTGCCTAAAATAATTTATGAGTGGGATAAAACTAGGTAATTCAAGGGGGTTTTATTATGTGTTTTGTACTTTAATTTATACTTTGTGATAGTCTATTTATAATTGCATCATGGGGAATCCTAAGTTCCCACTATTAACAACATACAACTATAATACATGGAAATATAATACCTGGAATGCATGAATGATTTTAGGATATATGCCTTACAATAACTCTTCTTACTCCACCTAATAATGCAAAAGAATTACAACACTTTCTCTTTGAAAATAATAAAGTAATTGGATGCATTCAGTCTTACATGTCTTTAGATTTGAATTTCCATCTTGAAAAATGTATAACTCCAAAAGAGGCTTGGGATAAACTAGCATCATTGTTTGGTAAAATAGATAAGGTTCATGGTTACCAAATTGATAATTAACTCACTAGTTTGGATCCTAAAAATTATGCTACAATAGAAGACTACATCACTAAAGTCATAGATCTTAGAGCACAAATTTTTGAATGTAAAATTGATAAAAAGGATATTCAATTGATTTTTAGTGCCTTACATAAATTAGGTCCTAAATATTTATCTTTTATCTCTAGCTTTTAGACTCATCGACTCACATTAGGCACATATTATAAAGTTCCCACCTTTGAGTTATTCTCTAAGATTCTAATGGATAAAGAATAAAATTTAATATCCATGGGTCTAATCAAGTCATCCAAACCTCAAGATCTAGTTACAAGTCAACCTTAACATAAACAAGTTTCAACATCAGCATCAAGTACAAGTTTAAGTAAAAAGAAGCAAAATAATTAGAATAAGTCACAAAAAGATAAGAATAAAGGGAAACAATCTTCCTCATAAGAAGATTATAAATCCACTAATAAAAAATGGGATTCACAAAAAAAGACTGGCACTCCTTGACCTTATTGAAAAAAAGGGTTTCATAGTGAACAAGATTGTTGGAAGAAAGAGATTGATGAACTTATGGGTCTTCTCAAAAAGGATAACATCAATCAATCCTCTTCAAAGGATTATTCCACTCCTTCAAATTTAGGGAAAGGTAAAGCTATGGCACTAGTTGCACTGGCAAATTCTCCTAATTCATGGGTCATTGACTCAAGTGCTTTGCACCATATGGGTTCTAATCAAGAATAATTTTCTAGATTAAAACCAAGTTCCTTGCTTCATATTCTCATAGGTGATGACTCTAAGTTAGATGTTATAGGAAAAGGTACCATTCATGTTGATAGTGGTGTATTTGAATATGTCTTCTATATGCTAGAGTTATCAACTAACCTTCTTTTTGTCTACCAAATCACTCACTTTGATACTGATAGGAAAGTTGAGTTCACACTTGATTATGTATCTATCATAAAATTAGAGGATAATTCCTTAGTTATAGTTGGAAAATTTGATAGTAATACTCAAATTTATTCATTCTCCCACTTTGTGCCTCAGTCTTCCTCTACAACTTAGCTCTCACACGCTAATTTAGTGAGCAAGTTATGGCATGAGCAGTTTGGTCATTTGAACTACCGCTATTTATAGTAGCTTAGTCAGTAGGAGATGGTTACAGGACTTCCATGGATTTAATTTTCATGGGGTGTATGTCATGGTTGTACCTTAGGCAAACATCCAGGGGATAAGTTTGATGAAGGGAAGGCTTGGAGGGTTATACAAGTCTTCAAACTTATTAATAGTGATTTAGTGGGTCCATTACCTACTATGTCTTTTAGTAAAACCTATTATGTTCTCACATTTATTAATGATTATTCCAGATATACTTGGGTTTATTTTTTGAAACTCAAGAGTTAATTATTTGATAGATTTTTAGAGTTCAAAGCTCTAGCAAAAAAACAATCTAGGAAGTATGTCAAGATTCTCCACATAGATAATGGGAGGGAATATGTGAACAACAAGTTTGAAAATTTCTATGCTCTTGAAGGAATTGATCTTCAACATTAAATTGCAAACACACCTTAGTAGAATGGTGTAACGGAGAGGAAGAATAGATTCTTAAAAGAGATGGAAAGTTATATGATTCATGCAAAATCATTAGTACCTAAGTACTAGACAGAAGTGATTAATTATGTTGCATATATATATATATATATATATATATATATATATATATATATATATATAATAGAGTTCCTCACAAAGCTTTAAAGGGGATAACACCTTTTGAATATTGGTGTAATAAGAAGCCATATGTGCATCATTTTAGAGTCTTCAACAGTCTAGCATGGGCTCACATACCTTCAGACAAGCATCATGCTTTAGAAAAACAAAGCTAAACTTGCATATTTATGGGATATCCTAATGGTGCTAGGGGATATCATCTCATTGATCTAGATTCACATGAGCTTATCATAGCAATAAGTGTTTACTTTGAAGAAACTCCTTCAGACTTATCTTCTAAAATTTCTCATTCTTCTTCCTTAGAAGAATCAAATTGTAGTGATGATGATACTCCTGCTTCATCTACTCATAGGTATGATGAGGTAATACCTCCCCAACAATATTTTTAAAAATCCATAGGGATAGTTGAGTGGGATTTAGTGATGGAAGAAGAGTATGACTCATTGATTAGGAACAATAGTTGGGATCTTGTTCCTCTTCCTAAGGGAAGAAAATTAGTATGATGTAGGTGGATATATCAGACTAAGTTTGCAATGGATGTAAATATTGATAAGTATAAAACATGCTTAGTGGCCAAAGGTTTTTCCCAAGTAGAGGGCATTGACTATATAGAAACCTTTGTGCCTATTGCTAAGATGAATTCCATTCACTTGATACTAGATATTGGTGCAGCTCATGGTTGGGATGTACATCAGATGGATGTGAAGAGTGAATTTATTCATAAGGATCTTCATGAGGGGATTTATATGGAGCAGCCACAGGGGTTTATTCAAGATTCTTCACTAGTATGTTGCTTGAAGAAGTCTCTCTATGGTCTTAAACAAGCCCCTAGAGCTTGGTATTATAAGATGGACACATTTCTTCTCTCAGTTGGGTTCTTGAGATGTCACTTGGATCGAAATGTCTACATTATATGGTAGGAATATTCACTATTGTACTTAGTGCTCTATGTTGATGATCTCATTATTACAGGGAGCACAACATCCATCATCAATAGTGTTAAGACTGCACTTCATGACATGTTTTATATAACAAAAATGGGATTATTGCATTATTTTTTTGGGATTCAGATAGCATAGTCTTCTTCCAAGATTACACTTTCAAAACCCAAGTATGCCATGGAATTGTTAGCTTAGTTTCACATGGCTAATTATAGGCCTGAACTGACTCCTTTGTTATATGGAGTTAGACTTGAGGTTCATTGTTCCACTCCCTTAGTTGATGCCACATTGTATTACCAAATTGTAGACAACCTCATATATCTTACTCATAAATGACCTAAAATTTCATATTTAGTTGGCATGGTTTCATGCTTTATGCAAACACCACATGAGCTTCATTGGAGAGCTACCAAGTGCATTTTGAGCTACATTTAGGGCACTATCATATATGAGATTCATTATATAGTAGGTATAGGTTTAGGCATGGTGGGATACATAGATTCTGATTGGGCTAGTAATTATGATGGTCATAAGTCCACTTTTAGTTATAGCTTTCACTTCAGATCCAGCCCCATTTTTTGGTAGAGTAAGAAATAAAATACTATTGCTCTTTCATTTATAGAAGTTGAGTATTATGGAACTATTAATGCCACTACTAGGGCTATTTGGCTTTATAATAATCTCACTAAGCCTGGTGTTTCATTTTTTAAGCCATCAATCATCTACTATGACAACCAGAGCACTATCTAGATCTCAAAGAATATAATTCATCATCAGAGAACCAAGCACATAGAGATTCATATGCACTTTATCAAGGAGTTGATTCAAGTAGAGATCATTGATCTTAAATATTGTCTTACGAAGGAGGAAATTGTAGATATTTTCACCAAACCTTTCACTGAGATCAAGTATCTTCACTTGTAATCTCTTTTAGGCATACATGACATCAGTTCTTCAATGAACATCATTTCTTCAAGGTGGTCTCATAGACCTTCATTTTGAGGATTTTTTTCCTTCAAGTTTTCTCCTTTCCTCATCTATTTGTACAAATTACCTAATATGGCTACACATTGCTAGGACTCTTATTTGCATAGCCTTACCTAAGCTTCGCTTATGGGGGGGGTGGGGGTGTTCATGTATTTATTTTATTTATTTAATTTAATTATATTTATTATTTATTATTTGAGTGCACTAATTTCTTATTGTAATTAGTTTATTATGTTTATTAATAATTTCCACTAGATAGGATAAGCTTGCTTAGCTAGTAGTTAACTTAGACACTTATCTTGTTATAGTGGAGTTCCACTCCACTATTCAGGGTAAGATAGGATAAGATTATTTAAATAATATTCAACTTGTCTTGATCATTTACATAAGTTGGACACCTATTTTGTTAGTGTGGAGTTACACTCCACTATTCATGTAGACAGATATCAGTTGAGCTACACGTGTTATGTGATTTCCCTGATATTTATCATGCATGCCTTTCTCTATATAAGTATTGGTTATTTATGTATTCCATATCAAATTAATATTGAATTATCAGATTAATTCATCATATTTGATTTATTTATTCATTTTTTTATTATCTCAAATATATAATTATTATTTATTACTATTTTATCTCTTATTTATGCTTTATATTAGATTCATTATATCCTATAGTTAATTATAACAAATAAAGTTGATAGGGTCACTATTATAATATAGAATCAAGAGTCCTTAAGAACTAAGTCAACTAGGTTGACCTAGTATTTTAGATAGAATATAGAATATAGAACTAGGTCAACTAGGTTGACCTAGTTTACTATATGATTTTCATTTTAAAGACTACAAATTTTACAAAATAGAACTATAAGGAAGAACTAAATTGAAATAAATGAACCTTGGTGGGTTCGAAGATGCTAAGGACTATAAAATTCATGTTGAAGTGCCTTGAATATTGATTTCAATTTCTACCAAATGTGTTGACTGGGTTGACCTAATTATGTAATTACATGTTTGTTAAAACCTATTAAGATGACTATACTAGCTTGATCGACCTAGTTTGTTATCTAGAAGTTATTTGTAATACTAAGTCATCCTGAATTACTTAGTTTGTTATTTTGGAGCTGAATAAGAGACTAAGTTAACCTATTTGACATAGTCTATTATTTGGATGTGAATAAGAGTGTTATGTCAACCTGTTTGATCTAGTAACTTGTATCTAATGAAGACATGCACAAAAATAATAGAGTCATTTTGATGTGATTATGTGTTAAAATTATGCATATAAGTTAGAAACTATACTAGTCTTACTGACCTAGTATCAAAAATATAGAAAATAATATAATGATATAAATGAAAAGCATGAAAAGAAACCTATAAGGGTTAAATTCATGTCAAGTTTACCAAAATTCATGTAATGGGAAATGTAATAGATATACAAATCAATCCTAGCTTGGAGGAGATAGATCCTACCTATGCTTCCAATTGGGGTTAAATTAGATAATTAGGGTCATGACTAATATGGATATGCTATACCTAATTGGAGGATCCCTTACCACAATAAGATTACTAGGGAGGGTTACAAAGCCTCTAGTCAAGCAAAACTATTCAATAACCCTAATTAAGTCCTATGTTTTCATATTCACTATACTAATAAAAAGTAAAGTAATGAAATATAATCTAGTGATCACTAAATCTTATGGCACAAAGTGGGGGTAATAAAAAACAAAAATAAACATCCATCAGAGACATATACTAACGTAAATGTTTATGAAATCTTAATGCATGGAAGATAAGTATAAATTCATATATATCTACTCTTAAAAAGGAGGAACAAAGTTAGGAATACTTATCTTTGAATATTAACCCACTGAGCCTCAATCTCTCCCTTGTCCAAGGTGTTTTGAAAAAAGGTTTTTTGGTATGTAAGGATGAAAAGGATATATCATCCCTAGGCTATATAAGCTATTAATGCATCCAAAAAATTTCTCCATAAGACAAGATTTGTATCTCCAAAGAAAGTATGAAACCCTAAGTTTACTCCTCAAGTAGAATGGTGGATAAGTAGATGCACAATATATTACTTATTATTATCTTCTCTAAATAATGGAAAAATTATTATGTATATATAGGTGGATTTAACCCTAAATGCTTCTGAAAGTTTTAGTCAATAGGGTTGACCCATTTAACCTAGTATCATTATTGAAAAATACTTACTAGGTCATGGGCTAGGTTAACTAAGAACCAACCTAGACCCTAAATAACTTTTTATAATAAGAGTACAAGGTCGACCCAATTAACCTAGTCATGTAATTTATCAAAAGAGGTTTTAGGTTAGGAAAAAGGGTACTAAAAGTGGTAAAATATTAGAGTGTGCAAAAGAGAAGAACAAGCTTAGGGGAATGATTTTTTTATAAGACAAGTGTGTAGATAAAAAGTAGAAAATGTGATAACAATCTTATAAAACACCAATGGTCTACCCACCCCTTTCCTAGTGCACCCTTTAGGGTGTGTACTTAGAGACATTAAGATTCAATGGGTTCTTGTAAGTTAAATAATATTTATAATTGTTAAACTTTTTAAAATATTATGTGTATATATATTCAACACAAAGGAATCAGTGAGTATATCTCTAGCCTTACTACCTCCGAACACAACATTGGTATCTACAATAAAATTTTAGAAATTAAGCTAAACAAAGGCTAAAAAACAATCTTCTCATTCCTTTTATATTATAATAATTACTTCCATCCTAGTTAGTTCTATAGCAGTTATTCCTCATGCTTTAGATTCTTAAACCAAAATAAATAAGCCTTAGGAAAATGTAGGGATAATTTTGATAATACCAATATAAAACCTAATAATTTAGGCTATGTCACCATATATATAAACTTTGAAAGGACCTATTAGGGCTACTCATACATATATAATTGATTATTTGCAAAACTTGCTCAATACCCCTAATACTTATTCATTCTTTACTAATCCTAGCCCTCAATCTTATAGACTCAATAAATAGGTGCACATTAAGAATATAGTTTCCTTCACCATCTTTGATTCCCTAGTCACTCCTCCCTGTCCATCCATCCAATTAGACCTTCCAATTAGCTAGGTCATCCAAATAGATTCTATCACTATTACATAAGCAAGGGGGATAGAGAAAGGAAAACTGCTAATTGATACAATGGTCTGAAAGAAGGTCACTTGGTGAAGGAGGGATATTCCTTATTTTAACCAACTAGAAACATATTATCATAATCCCATGATTACCCCTAGGAAATATCCATCTTCCACTCCTATAGAATAGACATAACCTTCACAACAACTAGTTGCCTTGAATATTCCTGAATGGAGATAGAAGATACAATAAGCATAGGTAGGTAGGTAGTAATTGGTCATTATAGAGTAGACCATAGCCAAGTTTCATTTTGACAATTAAACTAATACTATGAGGTGGATAAAAATAAAAACCATAATGTCTAAATGGTAGTAAGTGGAATTAGAGGAGAGATAAGATGTGTTCTAATTAACTAAAAAATGTATAATTGTCCCCTCTAACTTGGATGGTTATATGGAATACCCATATATTTATTAGACTCTATATGGGGATTAAAAATGGATATTTTTAGGTGATATAATCTATCTATGGAGGCCCTATAGGAAAGGAGTACCATTCATACTCCAAAGGACCTCATAGGTAGTGTGCAGGGAGTAGCTTGAAAGCTATATATTGTTCTCTAATTAATAAGAGATAAAAATAAATAATCATAACCTAAATGGGGGGATGTTTTATCCCTTGTGAAATACATGAAGAATATGGAGGCCAATATTTATTTTCTTGTCTGAGTATCTAGGGACAAGGCCTATAGTCATCTTAAATTAATAATTTCACCATATGCTACATGGGCCTAAAACTATGTGGATGATAGAAGAGATAGATTGATTTAATGTGATTAGGAGACGAAAAATTTAGTATATAAAATCATTAGTTAAGATGGTAAACCGATAAAAAAATTTATGGGAAATGAGATTCAAGGTGTACTTAACCAAAGTGGAAAATTGGTCCTTAAACCATCTTTGAAAACGTCCTCTAGATATCAACAAATATTTTTATAGTAGAGGACAAGGGAAAAATATATAAGACCCATGATGACCTATAAAAATTGATAATTTTTTGTAAAAGAAGGGTCCTTGGTAAAAAACTCTTTATGTGGACATTGAAGTTGCATTGAAATCACATCAAAAATTAATGGACAAACTCCCCTAGATCTTCAAGATACCCTTGTTGGACTTTAGGATGATCAAGATATATTTTTAGGTGAGCCATGTTCTCTACTTGAAGCAAGTAAGTAGGCTTATTAGGCTATGTTACCCCTACTAAATATATTGAATACACCAACATTGGCTAGGACCACCATTGAAAAAATATCAACTATAACAAAAATGATAACTACATATACCCAAGCATGATGAAGTGCAATTACCTCCTCATAGGCAAGTTATTTTGTTATCGTATGCTAGTATTATAAACTATAAGTTTATTATAGCAATTTTCTTGTCTCTTGTAAGCTATTGGTGACATATTTTCCCATGTGTCATGCCCCCCTTTGTGAGATATTTTTGAATGGGATGCAAAATTTGAAAATGGCTTGAGTGGTGAGGTTCCCCCATCTAAAGCCTATATATGCATGTATCTCATACATTTTTTAGAGGAGGATAAATTTTTATACTCAATATAGATAGAGACATTCTATTTCTAAATTTTTTTTTGCATGACTCATTCTCTCTCTTCCATGTCTGTGTTATAGTGTTTATGAATTTTGATCTAACTAATAACTTAGTATATTTTGATATATGCAATAGTAGTTTCGAGTAAATTATAATCGATTAATAAATTTTTATCAATTGGAATGTGTATAAGAAATTTAGGCTAATATATCTTATTTTTTTATAAAAATATAGCTAAGTTACTCTCTAGAATTTATGTAGAAACATCATTTGATGCAAATTCATAGACTAATCCATAGTTATTCAAAGATGCTCTTTGGTATTAGCTATAATAATGAAGTTAAGATATGTTAGAATAGTCTTGAGAAAAAGTAACTTTTAGTTAATAACTTGAAGCTAACTACATCGTATTCCTTAAACATTTTCATTGTGTTTGTCATTTTTGAGCACTAAAGTAGCATTCTACCAGTATTAGTTTTTTGGAATTTGTCTTTGTTATGGAGCTGGTTAGAAAGGATTCATGTTATGTTTTTAGACCTTATTTTTTGCCTTGACTTTCCCTCTTTTTTATTATTTATTTGAAAATTTCCCACCTTAGGATAAATCCATCTTCATCACCATTCCATTCAACACAAGTATATCTAAGATCCATGTCCATCTGGGTTAATAATTACATTACTCATAGCTATTCCACCACTGGTCACTACAAGACCTAATACCTACAAACCCAAAAAGAAGTTAGCATTCATTGAGATCCCAAAATGTTAGAGGTTACCTCGTAAATGTTTTTTGCTGTGTATAAAATCTAGGACAACATAATATGGTCTTAAAAGGAGGGCCTACTTCCATTATCTAGACATAAATATCTCTTGAGTTTCATTAGATATATAAAACATATTAACTAGGTTACCTCTAGTAATAACCTACTACGTCCACCACTATAGACTCATAGAAAAGTTAGGTTAGACAAAGGTGATCTAAGAAGATCTTGATCTCAATCATATTCCAAAATAGATGACCACTACCACATCTAATGGCCTAGCCTTGGTTAATGGGTTGTACCTTTAATATTCCATGGGATGTTCATGATCTACTCAAAAATCCTAAGAAATAACTTCCTATCTTTTCTCCCTCTAGCGGTAGGACTAATGAAGAACATGTAAAGCTTTTAAGACTACTTTAGGAATATTAAATGTAGTTTATGAGGCTATATCTTTCCATCTCTTCCTTTTTACGTTGAAATATGCCACCTATGACTAGTTTTTTAATATCACCAAAGGATCAATAAAATCCTAAACCAAATGTTAGACCACATTTTTAGGATAGTTTTGCCAAGTCACTATCCCTAGTATTGTCTACCAACTATTTTATAGCATGAAAATGGAACTTTATAAACCATAAAAGTGTTTAATACAAGATTATAAACATATATATAACTTAATAGATATTGCATATAATCCAAATGTTGTAATAGATCCTTAAATGTAAAAAAATGCTCTATATCCCATGATACAACATTTGTACATAGGGTAGTCGGTGTCATAGACCTGACCCAAGCATATGCTAAGGCTACAAAGGTTGATAAACAAATGAAGCCTAAATCATAAGTATTGGTAGGACCAAATTCTTATCAAGCCTATCTAATGTTAAATATAGCTCAAAATTCTAATCAAAACATTGTTTCTCATAATTAGACATAGAACCATATGTAGTTTCCCTTATCCCATGTTACACCTAACCGGAGTCTAGGTTTCTTGAATAATTTGGTCCAACTAACTAATCATCATGGAAGTAAATATTTATTACCAATAAATACTTAGAATACCCAAGGAATTAGTTTTTATTATGATAAAGCTAAGAATGAATTCTTGACCATGCAAAAGTGTATAGGAAATACTAGTAGCTAGAACACCAGTCAGATATTATGTTACCAAAGATACAACATGACTTTCAATAGACAAGGGAAAAATACTAAACAACAATATAATAAGATTCCAAAGATGAACATCTTAGAGGTAGATTCACCCAATTGGTGTATATTTTATAGCACAACCAAACATGAATAACTAGATTGTGAAGAATTTTATGCAACCTTTGAAATATTTTAGAGAGAAATAGATAGATAATAGATACTATAAAATCCACCTGAGCCATCTCCTCCTTACACTTCAAGTCATTCCAACATGGTAATGGTCTTTGAGACCTACATCTTTCCATTCCATATGGAATGAGAAAAGTCTAGAAGATAACATGGATGGGATCCATGTGTTCTACTAGTTTCAAAGGAGTAACTATAATACAAGGAACAAACAGCTTCTCACTACTTTTATGCCTGCCAACAACAACACTACTCCTTTGTCATTTTCAAGGAGAAACAACAATATACCTCCTCTTCTAAAGGAAAAATATCATCCAATGCACATAGAATCACAAAAAAATGAGGATATAACATTTTATAAGACTTGAAGAAGATTAAAGCTAACATAACTCTACATGAGTTAGACTATATCACTAATCAAAGGGAGTTGTTACTCAAATCCTTGATCAAGATATCATATATAGCTAATAGGTCAAAGGTTTCAATCATAGATGTAATGATTTAGAAATATAATATAAAGGTCCCACCCTTTCTATTGATGGTAATAATGTTTGGCAATAATGTTCATAATTTTCTAGTAGACTTGAGAGCTTTAGCCAATGTAATGCCTATAACTATCTATAATAACTTAGAACTAACCCTAGATAATTCAAAAAGGGTAGTCTTACAATTGAACAAGTCCTTATTACCTTGTGTTTGGGAACTACTGAACATACAAATACAACTAGCCTCTAAGCCTTATATACGGTAGTGCATAGACATCCTAGTAATAGATATTCCAAAGGCTTATAGTATATTGATCAGTCAATATTAGTCCAAAATGTTAAACATATACATGTCCACTAATTTCTCACACATGTGGATCCCATGAAAGTGAATGCCTAATTAGATCAAAGTTAACAAAGAACCAAAGATGGAATATTTAATTATAGATTACAATGCTAGAAATGAGAAAGTCAACTTTACATCTTTGCATGTGGGTGTTTATACATTCAAAATGGAAAAAAAGATTCATGAACAAGAATTTGAAGGTTCATCACAACTATGGACTCTATATTTTGATGGATTCTAATTTATCCAAGGTTCTAGTATTGGTATGGCTCTGACTAATCTAGAAGGGAAACAATATTTTGTTACATCTAGATTATTGTTCCCTTACACCAACAACCAAGATAAGTATGAATCCCTTATCCTATGTCTCTAATTTGATTTAAAACATGGTGTTAAATAGCTATGAATACTTTATTATTCTAAATTAGTGGTCAACTAGATCATAATAAAGTACTAATGCAAATTTCCATATCTAAATAAATACAAGCACAAAGCCTAAGACGTGATTGAATATTTCAAAGCTTCCAAGATTAGGGATATTCCAAGAGAATAAAATTATTTATCTTATGTATTGGTAACCTCAACATCTATCTTGACACCACTCTAAGAATCCAAGATGCAAAGATTTTATGTGGAGCTAGTGTTTTTCCCCTCGGTCCTTGATAATGTAGAAAACTTCTAAGTCTTTGAAGATGATCAAAAAAATTCTAGTTCATTAATAATTTTGGGAATTTTTTAGACCAAGTTATAGATGAAAAGGAATTTAACTATCTAAAACTAGAATAAATCAATGATGATGGCATCATGAAACTTAATGAGAATAAAATACCCATGTTGATGTTGTCTTTAGAAAGGATCTTTGACTTATATTCATAGGCTAAAAGGTGAAATCAACCAAAAATAGATAAAAAGAGATGATTGATTGACCTATGAAGACTTGAAGACTTTTGATCCCAGAGTAATTACTTATAATATTCCTCTAGGTCAAGGAAAGAGACCCTTCAAATAATGTAAAATACCCATGAATCCCATTTTAGAACCCCTTATTCAATCTAATGTTCAGAAACTATTATATGTTAGGATCATATTTCCTATCATAAATTCTACTTGAATGGCAAACTTGATGCTAGTGAGGAAAAAGAATGATAAAATAAGGTTATGTATCAACTTTAAGAACCTAAACCAATATTTAGTGGAGGATAAATAACCTATACCTTCCTTGGAGGAGGTGACCCAAACTATTATTAGATCTAAAATGATGTCTTTCTCAGATGGTTTCTCGAGATATAATAAAATTCTATTGGAAGTAAGAGACTAGATGAAGATGACTTTCACCATAAAATAGGGAACATACACTTATAAGATGATGTATTTTGGCCTCATCAACATTGGGGAAATATTCTTGAGATCCATGAACCATGCATTCCAAGGACGTATTGGTAAGTCCATTATAATTTATATGGATGACCTTACTATATATTCTAAGAATAGAATGTGTCTGATAGATGCAGAAGATATGGAGTGTCCTTCAACCTAAATAAAAGTATCTTTGGGGTGATAGAAAGATTTTTTTTGGTCGACATCATCACTAAGAATAAAATTTATGTTGATCCAGAATGGATTTAGGCCATCTCAAACCTAATACCTCTAAATAATATAAAGGAATTAAAATCAATCTTTGATAAGATCAACTTTGTGTGAAAATTCAATTTTGGGTTTGCTAAAATTGTCAAACCATTAAATGTTATGTTGAATAAGGATGCAAAGATAGAATGGATAGTTAGGGATAATAATTCCTTTTGAGACATCAAGATTAACATTACTCAGGCACTAGTATTGATTAGTCTTGACATCACCAGGAATTTTTACCTGTATTCCTTTGCTTCAAAACATACCGTTATTGTATTACTCACTCAAAATGTAAATTACAATGAACACCCAATTAATTTTATGATTACTAATTTAAAATATATTTAACTAAAATATTTAATTATAGATAATCAAATTTATGTATTGATCAAAATTTCAAAGAAGTTTAAACACTATATATTAAGAAACAAAACTTATGCCATAGTCCCAAACTTAGTAGTTAAGCTCACCCCCAGTTAAAATGAGTTGAGTGAAAGAGGAGACAAATTTATGAAGAATTTAAAAGAGTTTTATCTAGATATTAAACTAGACAATATGGTAAGAGAGAAAATAATAGTCCATCTCATTAAAGAGACAAATCTATGCATCCATATTGAATAAGTCAATGAGGTCTAGATGGCTGAAAGTGAGTGGTATAACCAAATCATTCATTATCTACTCATAAGATCATTCCCCCTAAGTTAAATAGAGAAAAAAAGAAGAGATTTGAGGCTCAAATATACCCAATACATGATAAAAGGAGTCCTTTACTAAAAAATTATGAGGGCATCTACCTAATATGTGTTTCAAGAGAAGAAACTATGGATATCTTAGGTAATCTACACTAGAAACTAGGCATTAAACACCCTTATGGGACTATAAAAACCCATAAGATCTTGAGAATGGGGTATTATTAGCTAACTATTTTTAGAGATGCCCACACCCATGTTAGGACCTATCATGAATGCCAAGTCTTTGGAAAAAGAGATGTTAATGTTTCCATACCACTACACCCTATCATTCAAGGCCATCCTTTTACACAATGGGGTCCTAACTTCATCAGGTTAATCAATCCCAACTCATTAGTAGAGCATAAGTTTAGCCAAATTGCTATTAATTATTATACATGATGAACTAAGGTTATAAATGCCAAGATCTCTTAAGATCAATATGTCATCTAATTCATTAAATAAAATATACTAAATAGACTTTCTATCATTATATATTTAGTCAGTGATAATGGTTTGGCTTTCTAATAAGTTGAATTCACTGTGTCAACTTTAAATAACTATACTACAATAAAGTCCTCTTCAAACTATTACCCCTAATAGAAGAGAGTAGATAACTCTAGAAATAAGAAATTGGGGTATGTCATTAAGAATTATAACCATGATAAACTAAGAGAATGGGACCTAATATTGAAATATGCATTATGGGTAGATAGAACTAGATATAAGTGCGCCCTCAAGACCTTACCTTTCTTATTAGTATATTGATGATAGCCTATTTTCCCAATTTCTCTTAAGCTCCTGACCAATATTTTTATTCTATAATACATGGGAGATTATTTGAGGGTTATGTATAAATTATTAGTTATATTCCAACTAGAAGATATAAGAATTGAAGCAATGTAAAGCTTTAATAAACACTAAGAGAATGTCAAAAGGTGGTTTGATAAAATATCCAAGGTCAAAGCCTTTATAATTTTAGACCTAGTTTTTTTATGATAAAAATCCCATGTGAAGAAGGTACAACATGATAAGTTCACTCCCTTGTAGATTGAACCATATCAAGTGTCTAAAATCTTAGGCAACAACACTTTCTATCTAAAAGACCTTGAAGGTAAGGACCTTACCTTCCTATTTAATGGGTAGTATTTGAAGAACTATTTCAAAGCTACTCCTACTGAGGATGTTTTTAAATAAAGGAGGTTATAGTAAAGGTAAAAGTAGATTAGGTTTTGTTTCTTTAATAGTTAATTTTTGTTTTTTCTACCATTTTCTTACAATAGAGTAGATTTTATTACTTTCTAGATTAGCCCTTTTTTATTTCTATATTTTGTTTCCTTAGTTTAGTTATATGTTCTATAGAGTAGTTGTATTTTCATTTAGAACCACTTGTTACACTCATTCTTGAAGGATCAAAGTAATATGAAATCTACTACACTTATTGTACATGTTTGAGCCTGATTACCAAAACCATGAAAACATGTCCTAAAAGGGGGAGAATAAGTAAAATAGTAGGAGGACTAGAATAATAGTATATAAACTAGCTAGTTTGGAGACTTTTACACCTCTGTGTTTGAGATTTATACAATTTAGGTTCATTAAAAAATGTACCATGGTCATATCATAGTTAAATACTTTTATTATGTATGTGATAGTTATTTTCATTACTGCATTTAAATTTAGAAAGTATTTTCATCCCTTGGGCCAAGCACACTTCCTACTCTAATACTTTTTTTGATGTAATAACCACTAATACAGATGCTACTGATAGGGACATTTTGTTAAATAAAGTTTTTTATCTCTCTTACACCTACACCAATTCATGGTGGTTCCCTACCCTCTCTTCCATTAATATTCCCCTAAAAAAGGATTAATGTATCCTAAAAAGTGATCAAGTAAGCCTAAAATAAAATATAAAGGTGATAAAAAGACTCACATGATGAAATATGATCAATGCATCATGCATCATTCATAATTTTAAAATGAAGAAAAGGAGGAATCAAATGTATCTTTATCAGGGCTATAAATTCCTTGATAGTAGTAGAGCAATGTCTGAGCTCCCTAACATTTTTTTATGACTTAAGGAAACCATTGTGAAACCTACAATTTATTTTGATTCTTTCTAAGATTTTTAAAACAAGGATAAAATAAAGTCACTAATTCACACACATGAATCCAAGGTATGGGTAAGGCTACTATGTTGCATGAAGTTTTGGGTATTTATTTTATATATCTAGTTTGATTATCATTCTATGGTATGGTATATGTTCACTTTACAATTATTAACCAAAGATTATAGGTTCTTGAATACTCTAAATTATTTCACTTGTAAGTTGCCATTTGTATTCCCATTTTTTTAAAAGGGGCCCATTTCAGCCTAAAAATAGCTATTTATAATGAGGAAACCATATTTTGGTGTTCAATAGTTCTCAACAAGATGTAATTTTCCAATGTCCTTATTCCTAGGTACCTTGTTAAGTGACATTATCCTATTTATCCAAGTTTTCATTATTTATTTTATTCAGGCTAACCTATTAATGGATTTCAAGATTTTTTTTAAAATGTATGCTTTATGAGTTTATGTGGGAAATTGTAAATTAAAATTATTAAGTTTCAAACTTAAGGAATTACAAACTCTACAAGTTTTTCACTCATCAAATGAGTCTTTGACACTTTATATTATGTCCTTTTGTTTAGCATTTTTAAAATTTTCCTAAGTATGCAGGTTCTTTGAAAGTAGTTTAAATTATTACCTTTAGTAGTTTTGTTTGGTACACAAGTCCCTTGGAACTTTAGCCCATTAGATATTTTTTCCATTGGGTATTCTATGTCAACTTAGATATCCCAAAGCTTCATTACCTTCTACTTTTGATATTCCTTTTTAACATGGTTAAGTTTTACACTTTTATCTTAAGATATATTAGTGACATGTAGTGATATCCTACTAACCTATGACTATTAAAACACTTATAAACTTTTAAAAGACTTCTAGGTAAGTGGGGTACCATTATATTGGTTAGTGTCACAATCCTACTCACATGGTGACTGACAGGCTAAAAGTTTGAATATATGAAAGTTATGGGAAATTAAAGTGGTGAAAATCATCCATGTGTCATAATCATATAGACCCACTTCTACCAAATTGTTCTAAAGCTTTTTAAGTATTTTTGGAAAGCATCTCTCACTCACTCTGGTCTTACATACAAATGAAAGCTGGTATAATACTTCTAGGCAATCAAAGCATCAAAATGTTTCCAAGTGTCATCATCCCATAGGATATAAGAATTAAAATCCAAGATGAAAGAGATAAAATAATTGGTAAGCAATAAGGAAGCAAAATTTCACCATGGACCCCTAACATGACACAATGGTTGGGTAATAGAGAGGAAATACTACTAAAATAAGTAGAAAGTTCACAAGTGTCAAATGAATGGTGATAAAACACTCAAGGATAATAAGGGAAATTCCACCTAGAATTAAATATTGAAGATTATGCATCACAAAATAAATTCAAAATATGAAAATAGATAAAGGCAAAAAGGAGATAGGGTTTTTGAAGCCATTAATCCACATAAATGGGCCTCCTGAATGCATTTAATTCATAGACAACAAATTAAAAAGGAAATATACGCAATTAACTAAGTCAATTGTAATCACATTTCCATTGAATTAATATTTTTAAGCATGAAATCAAGCTCTATTATGAGTAGACAATATTCACATAGTTTCAAATAACTAGAGCTTAAGTACATAGTAATGGCATTTGCTTCAAAGTTGCCACTCCCCCTCTACATATTTGATTATAGGGTTTCATAAATACATATAAATACATAGATACAAAGTTTGATGAAGTTGATGTAATCATGAATTCAAGAAATAATCATATATATGGGATTAATTTGAAGCAATGGAACCCTATCACCATCAAGAAAAACTATTGGCCTTCACATGAATTTACAAACAAGACCTAGTGGAAATTAAATCAATGGGCTTACATGACGTGGTTGAAAAATCATAGATAATTTCATGAATCAACATAATTTACGATTAGTTTATAAATGGCCAATTTTATAGAAAAAGTATGCATCTTTATCAGAGTAACATGCTTGTGGCCTATGTTAGTGGGTAAGCCTTTGATATATATTACCAACTCCCTTACCTAGAGGCAACCTATAAATAAGCCCTCATCTACCAATGTATGTCTAAAAATAATGTGACTAATAAGTTTTAATAATGGGAAAGTGGCCCAACCACCTTCAAGGTTAAGGGATCATCTTTACCATCCCAATTTCCACTTTGAAGCTAGGAATCAAGATTGCCATGGCCATGTTACATAGAATTTATGGTTTCTAAACTATAACCTATGTCAATGAGGTTTGGATTCCCTTGCTATAAACCATCCTCACCTCCACCAAGGTTATTTTAATTAGGAAAATCATCAATGGTAACTTGATCCACTAAGTTATTAGTTTAGACAACCACTTGGATGACACTTTATATATGATGTCTTCTCTAGTGGATGTTATAATTGCAATAGTCCATTTTACTTTCAAAGAATCCTAGGAAACCTCCCTTCAATATCCCAAGAATAGAATTTGTGATGAACTTAATATTTTTCACATCCATAAATTCATGAAGAACATGAGTAGGTGAATAAATGCCTTTTATAAAATGGTATATCAAGCCATTTATGGCAATGATATGCCTAAATTATCTAACTATATCATAAGAGTGATTGGAAATATTGGTAGCTATGAGATCTACCCAAACTACACAGTAACCATAATAAAGGGAACCAAATCCCTTCCCATGTATCTTCATTAATTGGTACCATATAAGGTGGTCAAATAAGAAATTGAAACTCAATTGATAGATTATGTAGATGTCAATCTAAAGAATGCCAAAAATGGAGCAATCAATCTAATGACTATTAGCATTGTCTAATTCAATATACCATATGGGAACATTTACACCTGTTGGGTAGGACTAAAACATCCAATGATTTCAAATGGGCATGATATAGGTAATGGGATATAAATAAAAGGGTTTAAAACCACCTAGATAGGATCAGAGCTAGGGTGGAAATTGATTATGTCCATGTTTCATATCCACATGATGAGGTATTCCTAGATTCTCTAAATGATAGAAAATTTCATCTTAGGATGAGTAAGGAAAATATGTTGATCATGGTGGATAGGAATATTCATTAAAATATAAATAACACCAAGGAGAATTCTCGAAGAATTGAGAAAGAGATTTAGGATTCAAATCCCCCTTCAAGACCCCTCTCGTAAGCTAGAATTCAAGGATAGGAGTAAGTTGGTCCATCTAGAAAAGCTTCTATAGGGAGTAAATAAGGAATGACCTAAGGACTTCATCAACATCCCATCCCATTGGTCACCATTAAAAAAACCACTATAGTGTTTACTCCCCCTCACCCTACTACCATTACATTAAATAATCCAAGCATAGCTCAGCCTAGTGCACCATTTTCAATGTTGCCTTTTCATTCACTCACTATAGCACAGTAGGTGAGTATCCCATATTTCCTCCCCTAGTTTATTGTTTTACTCCATTTCCATCCCCAATCTAAACTATTGCATCATCACCTCCATAAAATTCTCCATCCCATGCACTGATGCATACTTTCCCATGTTCCCCTCTGATAACCACTATTGACATTGCCTCATTACCACCCACTACCTATCTAGTTTCACTTGATGATACCTACCCTTTTTCCATAACAACTACTACTCACACTAGGGCCCCTTTTATATACTAGATAAATTAGAAGACTCCTTCAATTTCTCCCTAGGGAACTCTAGCAAAGGGAAACTCTCAGGAGAAGTTAGGAGAAGAAAATGATAAAATAAAAGGCTCTAAGGAAGCAGAACCCATGGAAATCTTGAATAATGAGGATGAATGGTAAGTAAAATTCATGAAAAGATAATGTTCCACAAAGGACAAATGGGAGGATAAGATAGAGATGTCATTGTCTACAAACATTAGTGAGACCACAAAAAGTGACCCTGATGATGAATTTTTATAAGGGGAAGATAAATCAAGAGACATTAATTTTTTGAAGACTAGCTCAATCTCAACTAAACTATTATAGATTCTAGGAGAAGATAAGTGAGTTGAAGCATAGTCTATACATCTAGATTCAACACAAGAGTAGTCAGTGAGTATATCTCCAAGCTCATTACCTCATACCATAACAATGGTATCTACAAAAAAAAATCTCATATTATTTATAAACAAAGGGTGAGTACACAATATTCTCATCCCTTGTCTATTATAATAATTTTTGCTATCCTAGTTAGTTCTATTATAGTTGTTCTTCATGATTTGGACTTTTTAGTGTAAAAAAATAAGGTTGAGTAAACTACAAGACTATTTTTTAAAATACCAACCTAAACACCCATAATTTAGGTTGTGTCATCCTAAGTTAAAACTTAAAAATGACCTCTTGGGGCTACTCATACATCTATAACTGATTGTTTGTATAACTTGCTGAATACCCCTCCTCTTACTCATTCTTTGTTACCCCAACCCTTAATCCTATAGATTCAATAAACAAATGCACTTTGAGATTATAGTCTCCTTTACCATATTTTATTCCATATTCACTCCTCCTCAACTATTCACCTAATTAAACCTTCCAATTGGCTAGGTGGCCTAGCCAAATTTTACCACTATTAAATTAGTAAAGGGGTTAGAGAAAGGAAAGTTGATAATTAATACAATGGTCCCAAATAAGGTTATTAGGTGGAGAAGGCATATTGAATATTTTCCCAAAAAAGAAACATATTCTCCTAAGCCCATGCTTGCATGTGGTTAATCTCCATATTTCACTCCTATATAACAAATATAACCTTAACAATAACTAGTTGGCTTGAATATTCCTTAATAGATCTAGAAGATGAAATAAGTAGAGGTGGGTAGGTAGGGATTGGTCATTATGGATCGGCCCATAGTCATGTTTCATTTTGACAAGGAAAATAAGACTATGAAGAAGATAAAAAAGGAAAACCATAATTGTTGAAGGGAAGCATGTGGAGTTGGAGCAAAGAGAAGATGTAGTTCAATTAAATAAAAAATGTATAACTCTCCCCTCTATCTTGGGTGGTCATATGTAAGACCAATAAAATTTTATAGACCATATAAGGAGAGTAAAAAAGGATATTTATAGAGGATATGATCAATCTATGGAGTCCCTATAGGAATGGAGTACCATTAAACCTCAAAGGGACCTCATAGGTAATGTGTAGGGTTCAACCTAGAAGTTATATGATGTCCTAAAATTAATAAGATATGCAAAGAAAGAATCACAACATAAATAGGGGGATGTCTCATCCATTATAGAGCACATGAATAAGATGGATGCCAAGATTAATTTGTTTGTCTAAATAGATTGGGACAAGGCCTACAATCATTTAAACTTAATAACTACATAAGACACTACATGTGCCTATAACTATGTGGCCACTAGAAGAGATAGCTTGACTAAATGGAATCAAGAAAAGAAAAAATTAGTATGAAAAATCATCAATTATGATGGGAGAGACATAAAATTTTTGGGGTAAATGATATACAATGGTGTACTTAAGTAAATTGGAGAATTTGTCCTTAAGACTATATTTGAAGACCTCCTCTAGAAAGTAGCAAATACTTTTAGATCATAGGTCGAGGGCATAATATATAAGACCCATGATGACCTTCAAAAATTGATAAATTTTTCTAGAATCAATGTCCTTGGTATAAAAACTCTTTAGGTAGAGATCAAAAATGCATTGAAAACACACATAAAATTAACGGACAAGATCCCCTAGATCTTCAAGAGACCCCTATTGGACTTCAAGACAATTGAGATAGATTTTCAAGTGAGTCATGCTATCTACTTGTAAATTTAAGAAGGTAAGTAGGTTTCTTAGGCCATGTAATGCCCACCAACCATCTCAACTACACAAATATTTTTAATGGTTGAGCCCACCATTATAATGACTTCAATTACAACATCAATGACAACTATCAGCACCCAATTTTGATCAAGTGTAACTACCTCTTTGTAGGCAAGTTATTTTGTTATATTTTATTGGTATTTTAAACTATAATTTGTTGAAATAGTCTTCTTGTCTCTTCTAAGCTTTTGGCAACATCTTTTGTCATGTATCATTGCCCCACTTTGTGAGATATTTTTGAATGGGATGTAAACTTTCAAAATGGCTTGATTGATTAAGTACCCCCATCCTAAACCTATATATGCATGTATCTCCTATATTATAAAGAGGATGAGAAATTTTGATACTCAAAATAGATAGAGACCTTATAATTATTCTAAAAATATATGGTGTATGACTCATTCTCTCTCTTTCATATCTATGTTATAGTGTTTATGGATTTTGATCTAACTAATAACTTAGTCATTCCTAATATGTGTAATAGCAGTTCAAGTATATTATAATCTATTAAAAAAATTATCAATTAGAATGTTCAATATAAATTTAAGTTGATATATCCTATTTTTTGGTAACAAGATAGCTAAATTACTTTTTAAAATTTGTACATAGACACCAATTAATGTAGGTTCCTATATTGAGACATATCTAGTCAAAAGATGCTCTTTGGTATTAGATATAATCTTGAAGTTAAGATATGTTACATCATTATTGATAAAAAGAAATAATTATTTAATAACTCAGATCTAACTCTATAATATCCTTCAGACCTTTTCAGTATGTTTGTCAATTCTATGTGCTAAACTAGTAGTCTACAAACATTAGTTATTTAGCATTTGTCCTTGTCTAGGAGATGGTTAGAAAGGATTAATGTTATTTGTTAGTATAAATTATTTTTCTCTTTCCTTTCCATCCTTTATATGTTTTATTTAAATTATATATACCTTAGGATAAATCCATTTCCATCACCATTCCATTAAACCCATGTATATCTAAGATCCATATCCATATCTGAACCATCTAGATTAATAATTATGTTGCTCATAGCTATTCCACCACTAGTCACTACAAGACCTAATACCTTCAACACATGCCCTAGAGTGAAGTTGACCTTCATTGAGATCTTAAAATAATAGAGGTTACCTCGTAAGTGTTTTATGGTGTGTATAAAGTCCATGACAACACTATTAATGAATTTTAACTACATATATTGAATGTTTGAAATGTAGTTATCATGTGCATTCAAGTAAAATATAAAACCAACTAAGATAATTGGATCTACCTCCTTTCATAGATAATTAAATTAAACCATATAGTTTCACTAAAAACATATTTTTCCATAAGTGGAAGATATCAAAAATTGTAGTTGTAATGTAGATTAAATGTGCAAGCTCCATGAAAAGTTTAAAAAGTATTTGATCAATATGAAACTAAATAATTTGAATCAAAATGGATGTAACACGATCCATTTTGATTAAATTCTACTTATATTAAAAATGGATTAAAATATATTTATAAATATAGGGTTCTATAGGATATGATGAACATAGGTTAAATATAGGATAGTGTGATTAATGAAAGTCAAGGTGGATGAAATCAGGGCATGGTGTATGGAGCCCAAAAATTTAAGAAAATAAATGAGATCATAAATTATTCCATCCAATAAAAAATAGATAGACCTCCGAATCTATACCAAGAGGCAAAAAGGATTAGAATGGAGACAAGACTACTTAGAGAATGGATAATTAGGATATTAAATCTAATAATAAATAATATGACATGATTTTGATGATATATAAATTAAATAATAAAATAAAAACTCTAATGTAGGGTGAAATAGTTCCAAATAATAGAAAAATATAAAAAAATCATCCAAGTGTGGAAATACATGATAAAGACCTAATGGAAAATGGTAATAGACTAGAATTAGGCATCTACATAATGCTCCAATTTGATTTGTATATGAGAATGCATGTATGTGTCAAATTAAAGGAATAAATTAAAATATGTAACTTAATTTACAAAAATAAGTAATAACGAAAAATCTTAGAAGAATGGGAAAGAATCCACCCACATGTAATTACGTCTCCTTGTGAATCTAGATTACAACTAAAAAAAATTTAATTATCAATATAAAAATAGAAAATAGAAACTAAAAATATGAGCATAGGAAAAAATACACATGATGGTACATGAAACATGTTTACAATACTTATTAAATATAATAAACTTAATCAAATCATATGCTTAAAATATTAGAGTAAGTTCTATGAACTCAACTCTACTTCTTAATCACAAAAGCAAATATATGACTCTCCTATATATTTATTGGTGTTTCTAGGTACTCAATTATAAATTTATTCCATATTGAAAAATATGTATCTATATTTTTATTTTGAGGTCATGTATTTTAAACATGTTATTATAATCACTCATTTCAAATGGAACAGTTGTGCACACTAATTTATCATGTAATATGGTCAAATTTGTTAGAATCCTATAGAACATTATTTTAAGCATGTTTATGTAGCCAAAAAAATAGCATCATGGAAATTTCAATATTAAGATGCAACCTTATGTGAGGATGATAAATGGGTAAGAAATATCCCTTAATATAAAAATGTGATGGTAAATGAAGTTATTTTTTAATGTAAGATCCCTATGTGCAAGATATAGATAATTATAAATTATAGGAAATAGTCAAGGGTATGATGCCCAAAATCAAAAATAAATTTAGGTAAAATTAATATACACCTATTTATAAATTATCCTTTAATTGAGTTATATATAATAATAAACATACAAATAATAGTAGTATGTCCCAATAGATGCATGGTAAGAACCATGAACATATAGATAATAAACATAATAATTTAAAGTAGCTACATGCAAGATATGGGTCATGGTACTAACCATATTACATTAGATAGTATAGAAATTTGATTTCACATAAGTATGTAATTGAACATTGAAAATGTAACTACACACATATAATCATGCAAGGATGACCCAAAATATATCAATGAAAAAACATGACATGATAATCAGAGGATTGTATATGAATAAGACATGAAAAGACATTGATAGAAAAAATGTAAAACAATAATCACAAAAATGCATTCAATTGAGAAATCATAGGTATAAAAGATAATATGTAAGATATCCACGCAATAGTCATATGCAAGCATAAAATGTATATGATCTATAACATGCATGATTTAGGCAAGAAAAAGATATGTGTAATCAATGTAAGTTTATCTATATGATAAATGTAAATTAGGAAGGATTTCACTTAAGACCCACTATAAAAATATGCCTTTAGTATAAGGCATACCACCAATGTGAAAATTCATTAGGGAAGAACATGATGAAAATGTGTAGCATATATGAGCCCATGATATTATGTATCTTACATATCCTTCATCTCACCCTATTAAAAAAAATCCATTATAATAATGTCTGTAACATGTTTAAATAAATCCATAACATGAATGATATGTATTTGTTGACAAAGAAAATGGATTTTTTTTAATTTTTATGTTTTCTAATGTTTTTTCATTTTTACAATTTTATAGAAAAAAGAGATTGTACCACAAAGAAGCCAAGGGGGTTGTTGGTTAAATTATTAAAATTTTGTAAAACTCTTATATAGTTAAATATTTCATAGTCTCCTACATTGAAAATTGGTCCTTTAGTCTTTAATGAGGTCAAACATATGATTTATCTTTGTCATTTTTGTCTAGGTTGGTCGTATGTCATCTTAGGCCACCCTTTAGGTAATTTAATGAGACTATACAAATTCCATAAGATAAAGGTATCAATATGAAATTTAATGTACCACATGTCAAGAATGGTCAAATAAATTATTTTGAAACTGACAAATTATAGGTTTAACATCCATCCAAGGAGATCAACTAAAAGTAGGTAGTTTTAGGTAGCTGTATCGCTTGAGTGACACACTTGGAACATGGGAAGACTCAAAGAGAGTCCCTTAAAATACAAAAATTTAAATTTCATAATTTGGAAGCTTTGATAGACCCAAAATTTACAAAAACCAACCTCTCTCTCTCGTTACTCTCTTGGACAAGTCAAAGAGATCAATTAGTTTCCACTTCATAAGGACAAGAGGAGAAGAGTTCAAGTGAGTGAACTTGGTGGGTGAAATTAGTATTTTTTTAACTCCAAATTTATGGTCATAGTTCCAAGTTTGGTGGTTTTTTCTTCATCAACCATCACTAAGAGTGTTAGTGACTCTAGATTGCTTGCACATCCCCAATGGCTTCAATTTTCTTCTCTAATTACATTAATCTAGGTAAAATAGGTGTATATGATCTTGAAGATTATTAAAATCCTTCTCATATGATTTTTAATATAGTTTTTATTTGTGGATATCAGTGAGTAAATTGGACTATCTCATTGTGCTAGTAGAAGACACCATTGAAGTCTTTAGGATAGTGTGGCTAAGTTATAGAGTTTTACCCTCCTATAAATGGCTTCAGATCAATGGTGATATGTTTTTTTGAACCTATTAGATCATTGATTAGTTTATAATTTAAAGTTTTAGTCTTAATAGTATCATTGATGGAGTGAAAGGTCTAAAACATAAGCATAATCATGTAACATGAAACACTCACCTACATGACTATGTAGGAGCACTTGAACAGTCACGTTGATGAAGTAAGAAGATTTTACGATTGTGAGAATATTTTAAAAGTGAAAATAATAGGATAAATATATTTAAAGGGTTAAATATTGATTTTTATATCCAATTAAACATACACAATATTATATCATATAGACCTACAGGCAGTCTCTAATAGTGGTATGAGGTCAACCCAAAGGAGGTAGAATAGTGTTGAATGGGAGATGTTCAAAATAAATTGAGACCTTAAATCATGTCTAAGAGAATTGATAGGATCATTTTAATAATGGTGAGGTAATTATATGTATTAAAACCTAAGACCATGTCCACATGTTGAGAAAGTTTTAATTGACAATTTTTACCTTAACTTCTCCAAATGGGGTTTTTCTCATACTAGGTCATCCCATGGTGAAGTTTATTGACGTCTAGATAGGCCCAATAGATTATCTCTCATATTCAAGCCTATAGATAATTTCTTGACATAATAATGTGTTTGTATAATTAGAATATAGTGATGTTTGATTGGTTTCTAACTTAAATAAGCTTTGATCGAAAACACTCACTAAACACTATGTTAAGATGACTAAAATCAACATAACTTGTAGTGACCTATAGTGTACTAATGGTAAGGAATGAAAACAGGGTCTTAAATAAGAAAAGATATCACCCATAGATTTAATTACATAATTAATTAAATATATAACTAGGAGAGGGAAACATAGTTCTCAATCAAATGTATTCACCTAAAGGAAGGTCTCATATCCCCAAACAACATTTGCAGTATGAATATAGACCCACAATGTGTTAATGGTGAGAGATAATAAGCATAGACTATAGTAATAGATACTAATTTAGGTTTTATATGACCTTACTACCTTAGGATAAATCAAAGGAGTTGATGTATAGTGATTTTACATAGGTCATCACCTATAGGAGGTTATATTTCTCTTAAATTGCCACCTATAGTTTGACTCAGTCTATAGACTAGCCTAGGCTAGTGGACAGAGATGGTTTGAAAGGTTGGAAAATTTAGAATGTGGGTGAACACATTAAAATAATTTTCAAACTTGTCTAACACATATTCATGTGATTCTAATATGTAAAGAGATAGAGTAAATACTGGGTTTCAAACCTCAACCCACAGTCAGACCAAAACCCTATATAGTCACTAGGCTTGAGAAGCTAGTTTTAGGTTTTGAAGTGTTGAGATCTTTGAATAGGTGATATAACCTTGAAAATTTGTGCATATACCATCCATAATATCACCTTGGTTATAAAAATAAGGGAGATTACCTCTATTTTGTCTAAAACAAAGGTCACTCCACTGCCAAGACCACCCTAAAGGTATAGTATATGAGTGTTAAAAGGATAACATTAGGAGTCTTTAAGAATTATATAATGAGGTGAAAATTTTATATAAATATCAAGGATTGATAAGTAACATATGAAACTATTTTTAACATTCAGAGGTGGTTATATACCTAGATACATAGTCCATGCCAATTAGGCCTAGAATTAAGCCTAAACCCTCATGGTGCTTAGTTTTATTTCCATGACCACATGATATTCGTAATAAATTTGGTGACATTCATAATAAATTAAAGGATGGATTATAACAATGAATTTATATATAATAACATAGGATTGGTAATTTTGGCCTAAAATTGCTTTAGGGGTGTCTAGAATACACTCAAAATCTTGAATGGCCATTTTCTTATGCTCACATCTGTATAGAAAGTGTGCATGGTGCCTCAATAACTTGGGGAGAGTTGAAAATGTTCCTATACCCAAAATTTGTGGAATTTTTTTCAAAATTTAGATGTCCAACTTTTATGAATCATTTATAAGAATCTAAATGACTCAAAACCCTCCTAAAACTCTCATTTAAACCTGATGGATAAGATATGGATATTTATGCATATATAAGTGTCTAATTTTATTTTAAAGTTATTTAAACCTATTTATAACTCTCCTAGGATTCTTGATACCTAATTGAGCCATATTGTCACTTGTAAGAACAAACCTAATTTAGTCTATTTTATAGGAGTTGATGTGTTACACAAGGGTAGAAGGGAAACAGTAGATGAAATTCATTAAGAGAGGTTAGTATTTACTTTTCCTAGCTCCTCATACTCAAATCTCACCATATTTAATCATAGAAATTTATATTCTAAACTATTAACTATAGGTAGTCTTAGACATATAGTGAGAAGAAGCATGACTATCTAAATTAAGAGGTGAGAAGTGTTATGTTAAGTTTCATTGAAGTCTATATGATAGAATATAAGGCAAATAAGATATAATGAGTTGTTCAATACCAATTAAATGAACCTCCATATGTAACTTCAACTCACTTAAGTGACTAATGTGAATATTGAAGCCAAGAGGGATAATGAGTGTCTACTACAGAGTGAGTAATAATTAGCAAAGAAAGAGTTATCAATTAGAGAGGCATATATGAATGTCACCATCAGGATTCAATTTTATCAGAATAGTGTAAATGTGTCAAAGATCTCAATGGTATTTTTGGTTAGTCAAGTGGACTCATCATCAAACAAGGAAGTTTAAAGAAGGCTAATTGAGGTCTCTATGCCAAATTTAGGATAATGAAGTAATTATGATGGACACTTATCCATGATAGATTTTGGTCATATTTTCTACTTCATTCTCTTCAATTATAACTAGTTTCCAAGTCTTTACACTTGGCCTTGTGACCCTTCTAGTTATCTTCTTCTCTCTCCTCTCTTATGCTCTATATATACAAGCCTTTTTGGCTTTGTAATGAATCCAAAATTGGTATGATGAATCCCTATTGGTTTAAATACTATATTTACATTTGAAATAAATATTTCCAATCTAGTTTTGAGTTCATATATTTTTTGTCTAAGTGTGTGAAGTGATGAATAGTGAAATGACAAGTGATAACTATCTATCTTTGTGATTCTCTTTACTCTTTCATGTTTGGAGAAAGTTATTTCTTTAATAGGTCACATGATGTGTAAATAGTGTATTTATTTATCTCTAAGTGTAAGGATTAGCATTAGTATCTATAATATGACTTCTTTTTCACTCACTTTAAGAAGTATAATGCATATCACATCCATGTTTGAAATTCTTATGTTATAGTAATCTAGGATGTTGAGACTAGTATTGTGAGTCATGTTTCATAGTGAAAGTGTATGTTATTCTAGTGGAGATAAATCTAGTATATCACCTTATTAACATATGTTTCTTTTTTTTCTTTCTATCCCTTTTTATCCAAGCAAGAAAATAATGTAGGTGATAATCTATCAAATAATAATCTAGGGAGATAGCCCTATAACCTATAGGTTTACCTATAATATAGGAAACCCATAGACATAAATGTAATCTAATGTTTCAATAAATCTAGAGAAGGATTGAACAACCTCTATAAGGTGCGAGATTGAGTGACACTAGTTTTGTCTCACTCAGTGGGACAATTATCTCAAGTACATCTTTTCACGGTGAATGCTAGTCTAGAAAACATCACAACTACATACATATGTTATAATCAGAATCTGGTGACTAAATTAAAGGTAATATATAGTTTTAGACCAATATTTATCATTCATTTTGTTCATACTTAATGGTCCTTACTAGGTCAAATACAAGTAGAGGAAACTATCCTATAAATCCACTCCATCAACCTGAACTTCCTCTTGAATTTCAACACCCTCAACCTATCTTAACATTTAAAGAGTAAGAAGACTCTAAAATATAATAATATCAAGAGAGTGAAGAGGAACTTGAGGAAAACATGGATAAGCAACATTTTTTCCCATACTTTAACACTAAAAATACTATACACCTCAATGCATATGTTGATGTACCTCTGAATGCCACCAAGAGTGTTCCCACTTTCAATGGGGAATGTCCTATCACCCCAAGTGAGTATATTATGATCATTTCTAACTTTTTCAACTTTAATAATATCACTAATGTTAATATTACAATTAGACTACTTACCATGTCTCTTAGGGTAAAATCCATTGATTGGTAAAGGACATTGTTGGGAAGATGTATCATTACTTGGGATGAATTTGGAAAGTTTTTTATCCAAAGGTTTGAGGATAAAAGTGAGCACATTAATATTACTAAAATAAACACAACTTGTAGTGACCTATAATGGACTGATGGTAAGACATGAGAGCATGGCCTAAAGTAGAAAGATCTCAGCCATAGATGCAATGGTAATAATTAATTAAATATGGAACTAGGAGAGGGAAACATAGTTCTCAAGGAAAATTTTTAACCTATAGGAAGGTATCATATCCCAAAAGAACATTTACAATCTGATTGTAGATGTACAATGTGTTGATGGTGAGATATAAGAAACATAGCCTGCAAGAATAAATACTCATTCAATTTTGAGATGATATAATTAAATTAGGACCAATAAAACTATTTAAGGTAAAATTATTTACACATGTAATAACCTATAATAATCCTTGTTTCTCCTAAATTACCACCTACAGTTTGACTCAGTATGCAGACTAGCCTAGGCTAGTGGAGAGAGATGGTTTGAAATGTTGGAAAAGGTATAAGGTGGGTGAACACATTGAAAAAATTATCATAGATTTTTGAAAAATTATGTTATTATAAATTTAAAATAGATATACCAAATACTAGGTTTCAAACCTCAACCCATAGTCAGCCTAAAACCATATATAGTCAATAGGCTTGAGAAGCTAGTTTTAGGTTTTAGAGTGTTGAGAAATTTGAAGAGGTGACCTAACCTTTAATTTTTTTATATTTTATTTATTAATTATTAAATCCATCCATAACCTCAAAGTTTTCATATAAATAGGTTAAATTCCCTTTATTTTAGCTCAGATAGAGGGCACTGCACTATCAAGACCAGCCTACAAGTTTAGTAAATGAATGTTGGAAGGATAAAGTTAGGATTATTGAATGACTATAGAGTAAGGTCAAAGGTTTATATAAATATTAAGGATTTATAAGAATCATATGCATCTATTTGTGAAATTTAAATGTGGATATATACCTAAATACATAGTTCAGGCATATTAAGCCTAAAACTAGGCCTAAACCCTCAGGGTGACTAGTTCCACTTCCATGATCACATGATATTCCTAATTAATTTTATGAATTTAATATTATATTTAATGATTTATTATAATAATTAGTTTTCATATAATAATAAATGATTGGTAGTTTTGGCTTAAACTCATGTTAGGGGTGTTTAAAATTCAATCAAAAGCTCGAGAGGCCATTTTCTTATGCCCACATCTATATAGACAATGTTCATGGTGCCTCAAAAACTTTGGGAGAGTATAAGGGGTTAATATAACCCAATTTTTTTAAATTTATTCAAAATTTAGACATCTAACTTTTATGAATCATTGTTAACAATCTAGATGACTCAAAACCCTCTTATAGCCCTCATTTAAACTTGATGGAGAAGATATGGATATTTATGCCTATATAAATGGCCAATTAGACTTATAAGTGATTTTAACCTTATTATAAATCTCCAAATATTATTGAAACCTAATTTATACATACTATAACTTATACTAATAGGACTAATTCAATCTATTTTATAGGATTTGATGTGTCCCATAGGGGCAGAAGGGAAGGAATAGATGAAAGTCATTGAGGTATGTCTGTAGGGACTTCTCCTAGATATTAATAATAAAATCTCACCATATTTAATCATATAAATTTCTCTATTACACTATTCACTATAGGCATTCTTAGATAGACAACAAGAAGAAGCATGACTATCTAAATTGAGAGGTAAGAAGCATTTCATTGAGTTTTAATAAAATCTATATGCTAGACTAGAAGGAAAATAGGATATTATGAGTTTTCTATCACCCATTAAATAAAAATCCATTATTAACTATAATTCACCTAAGTGACAAATGTGAATATTGAAGCCAAGAGGGATAATGTGTAGTTAGTAAAAAGTGAGTAAAATTTGGCAAAGAGAGATCTATCAGTTGGAGAAGCATATTTGACCATCACCATTAGGATTCCATATTTTTAGTATAGTGAAAATGTGTCAAATATCCCTATGTTAATTTTGGGTTGTCAACTGGAGTCATAATCAAACAAGGTAGTTTCAAGAAGGCTAATTGAGGTCTTTATGCCAACTTCAGGACAATGCTAAAATTATGATGAACACTTGTCCATGACAACTTCCTAACCTATTTTATACTTCATTCTCTTGAATTTTAACTATTTTATAATTCTTGAAACTTGGCCTTATTACCCTTTCACTTCTCTTCTTCTCTCTCCTCTCCAATGCTCTATATATGCAAGACTTTTTGGCTTTGTAATGGATCCACACCAAGTACAACAAAGACCTAATGGTTTGAATATTGTATTTGCATTTGAAATAAAGATTTACATTTTAGTTTTGTGTTCACATATCTATTGTCTAAGGGTGTGAAGAGGTGAATAGTGGAATGATAAGTGATAACTATTTATCCTTATTATTCTCTTTACTCTTTCATGTTTGGTACAAATAGTTCTCCCTCTGACAAGTCACATGAAGTGTATCTAATGTATCTATCTATCTCTAAGTGTAAGGAGTAACATTAGTGTCTATAATCTAACCTCTTTTTAACTCACTTTAAGATGTAAAATGCATATCACATCCATGTTTTAAACACTTATGTTAGATTAATATAGGATGTTGAGACTAGAATTGTGAGTCATGTTTCATAGTACAAGTGCTTAGTAGTCTAGTGGAGATCAATCTGATGTATCGCCTCATTAGCATTTGTTAATTATGTGTTCTTTATATCCATTTTCATACAAAAAATAAATTAGTGTAGGTGATAATATATCAAATACTAATCTATGGAGCTAGGCCTTAAACCTAGAGTTTTACCTTTACTATAGGCAACCTATACGCCTAAAGGTAATCTAATTTTCTATTCAATCTAGAGAATTCTTAAACAACCTCTGTAAGTTAAAAGATTGAGTGACAATAGGGAGAATTTATGAAGAAGAAACAATAATTCAATCAAATAATAAAATAATTCAAGGGAAAAAATTAGAATTATCTAGGGAAGGCAATTAAATAGGCCAATTGGAAAAAATATAAAAGAAATAAGATGATGATTCAAAATAATTTACAACTTCTATCAGACCTCATTGCATGTTATAATATAAGGTATAAATATATTTGATATCATAATAAATGATGCTTATAAATTTTATGGAATGGGATAAACAATAAAAATGTCTTAACTTATTATAAATTTAGGGATCTAAAAAATTAAAAATGAGAGACTATTTAGATTTCACAAGATATATCATTAAATTTTAAAATTTAAATGTAAAAGTTGATTAATATTAATCTTATATATTATATAAATGATAATATAATATGCTGCCTATATTTATTTTATTGTATTATGATTTTTCTTTGTGAATATTTATAAAAAATAATCTATAATGGATCTTTGATTTCTCGATTTAGGAGACTGACTATCATAATCTATCAGGACACTACCAGTAATGCTTAGACACGTATAGTGACTAGATATGTCCAATTTATATAAAAATATCATCTATGTTTTATTATATTTTTTTATACCATATATCACTAAAAATACCTATTAAGATGATGCTTGTGTAATATTAGATGTTTTATCTTGTTCATAGATTCAAATTTTTTCTCATTCATTTTCAAACCCTAGCTCCATTTTAGACACCTTTTTGACCTATAAAATTAGGTGTGAAAGGATCGGTTGGGAAACCTAAAAAATACTTTCTATGTGTTTGAGTGTTTCCTACTTTAAAATACTCCAAATAGGGCCCTAACCACACATATCTTTCCCACCTATGTTAATGTGTGATCAATAGTGATCTTTTAGAATGTAATACAACCTACTAGATTTGAACTTGACAATATGAAACTTAAATTAGGTAAGCATTAATTTGAAGGGTTTTTTATTTTTTATGATTTAGGATATTTCCTCAATGATGTTCAAGTATATCGATAAATGTTCATTTAGTATTAAAGTATTAACAAGGTGAGAACTATATAAAAATATCCTTAGGATTAGTGTGTGCACTTGTGTGTGTGTGTGTGTGTGTGTGTGTGTGTGTGTGTGTGTGTGTGTGTGTGTGTGTGTGTGCACGCGTGTGTGTGTGTGCACGCGCGCGTGCACGTGTGTGCATGCACATGCATGTGTGTGTGTGTGTGTGTGTGTGTGTGTGTGTGTGTGTGTGTGTGTGTGTGTGTGTGTGTGTGTATGTGTGCGCGCGCGCGTGTGTGCATGTGCGTGTGTGTGTGTGTTTGTATGTGTGTGTGTGTATGTGTGTTTACATATACGTATATACATATATGTATGTGTATACATATTTACATACATAAATAAATACACACACACACACACACACACACACACACACACACACACACACACACACACACACACACACACACACACACACACACACACACACACACACACACACACACACACACATATACATACATATATGTAAATACACACACAATACTTTCATCCATAATGTAAACACAAAAATGTGTGGGCCAACCCAAGTGAGGGATTTGAATTTGATTTTTTTTGGATACTTTTAGAATTTACCAATGAATTATAACATTATCAGTAAGTATTAACATTTTAATATTTCTAACACTATTGAAGAAGGATGAAATATCCATCTAAAAGATGGTGATATTATAATTACGAAGATATAGTAGTGAGGAAAAGACTAGGAAGATCCTGCACATGAATGATGAATACATGGGAAGGCCAAGCCCATAGATAGATGAATAATTAAAAAATAATGTGAAAAAGAGTTAATTGTGCACACATAATTCATGTATTTTAAGGATAAATAAATATAAAAAAAATTTAATACCAAATTTATATGTTTACATAAAGTTATAGGCTAGTGCAACTTAGCAAACTACATAAATAGAGAGGCTAGAAGAATATTAATGCAAGAGAATGAAAGAACATTAATGTAAAATATAAAATACAATGAGGCATGAAATAAGATTAATGGAGGAATGGAAATGAAATGAATAACATATATAATAAATAATTAAAAGTAAAATATTCCATTATAGGATGTATCAATGAAACAAAAAAGATGGGATAACTGGATAACCAATGATCATGTCTATAATAACATATATAGGAATTAAAGAGTGAGATATGTATCTAAAATAATTTTATTAGATTAAATAATCATCCCAAATAGAGATATGATGATAAATGGTTAAAATAATTGTATTAGATTAAATAATCATCCCAAATAGAGATATGATGATAACATACTCTAATATCTATATTAACCTCTTATTAAGAACACATATTAATTTTAGTGTGTGTTGGTAGAGTTGAACTCTTATTAGGTGGTCTGGTATGAACCAAAGTAAGAAGTTGTAAATAAAAGTTGGGATGTAGATTATTAGGTAGTATTAATATATATCATGCATTTTTATAAGTTTTTACTCTAGGATATGTGACTTGAGATATAAAATCTACATATGAAAGGATTATAGGTATTAGAACAACATGTGGTTATATAAAAGGAGATACCACATTAGGTTTAATTATTTTATTTTTATAACTTTATGTAACATAGTATAAAATAAGACGAGGCATGAAAAAATATTAATGTAGGAATGGAAATGAAATAAATAACATATATAATAAATAATAAAAAGTAAAATATTTCGTTATAGGATGTATCAATGAAACACAAAATATGGTATAACTAAATAGCCAATGATCATGTCTATAATATCATATATAGGAATTGAAGATTGAGATATGTATCTAGAAGTACTAGATAAATGGTTAAAAGAGTTTTAGTATCTTAAATAATCATCCCAAAGAGAGATATTATGATAACATACTCTAATATCTATATTAACCTCTTAGTAAGAACACATATTAATTTTAATGTTTGGTGGTAGATTTGAACTCTTATTAGGTGGTCTAATATGAACCAATGTAAAAAGCTGTAAATCAAAATTGAGATGTAGATGATTAGGAAATATGAATATTATGTATTTATATAAGTTTTAACTCTAGGATATGTGACTTGGGATGTCAAATCCACATATGAAAGGATTATAGGTATCATAACTGCATGTGGTTAAATTAAAGGATATACCACATTAGGTTTAATTATTTTATTTTTAGAAGAAGTTTATGTAACATCTCATGTTATTTTGAACTAGGATGGATAAATAAAAATATGTCTCATGAATAGTATGTAATTTATCATCATACATACACTTAATGCAATGATGTAGTGTTGATTATATTACTCTTTTAACTTTGAAATTTTATTTCCTTGATATGTGAAAGTGGTAGAGTTAGAAATGTTATTTGTATAATTGAACATAATTTCCTTTAAAAAATTTATATCATAATTTCAAAACATATGGTAAATTTCATTGAAATATTAATAAGTATTTAACATAAAATTTTATTTGAGTGGAAGATGTATAATATTAAAGAAAATAAATTTTATTAGCTCACTAATATAGATTTTATGAGATATTTATTTAAGAATAGTCTCAATATAAGCACATATTCAACAATGTTATCACTAGGTCCTCACTTGAATTGTGTAATCTGATAAAAAACATAACCTATTAGGTAATTTTTATAAAAAAATATAGATAATATTAGGTCATTTAAATCTTTAAATTGATGTACAAATGCTATAGGTAAGGTTTATAAATAATCCAAGGAATAGTCACTAATACTTATAAGAAAAATCGTGGGCATCATTAAGTCATGATGATAAATATAATAATGAATAAAAATAGGATATAATGTGATGAGAAGGATCACCCTTGATATTGTATAAATTAAATTAAATCACATGAAAAAAATAGTAAAATTATGATTAAGGATATCATGATCCCATGGGATATGTAATATGTCTTGAGAGGTAATTGTTTGATTAGACTTGTGTGAGACACTTGATATAATTTTTGGACTTACAATTGCATACCTTGAATTTTTTTTGAGTACATTATATAATGTGTGGGATCCATGTTAGGAATATAAATGTTAGGATTATATTATTTATTAGTACATTAGTTAATGGATTATAAGTATGAATCACTAAATAAGAATTTATTTGGGTAAAAATATTATGACTAACATGAGGCGGAGTAATATATAAATTAGTAATGGTACTAGGATAAATAGACTCACCAAATAATTTAAATGTAGAGCATAAAATATGTGGATTAAAACAATTAAATATAAAATTATAAACATCTTAGGTGTGTTTTTATAAACACCTCATATTTTTGACTTACATATGATTTATCTTGAAAGACTATTTGGTGTATCAATCTCCCTCAGTGCAAACCCTAAAGAGTGTATCAAGATAAGTAAAGGATATTTCATCATAAATAATGATATATTTCCCCAATGATAATTTTTTATATTTGGTTATATTTATTAACATGTCATTTATTTAAACTAGCCTCCATTTCTTCATGTTTATAACCCTTTTTCCTACCAACTCAGCCCTATTGAGTTATCCCTATAATTTTAAATATATTTATAAAATAAATCATCCATAATAAGTTAATATTATCTATTAACATCCATTTTCATATGAAATCAATTGGGTTATTGAAATATTAGTCTTCAATTATTTCCATTTCTACTAACTCGGTTGGGTCAAGTTTGCCATCTATTGAGATAGGTGACTTTTAGTGATTTGATCCAAATATATAAGTTTCCAAAGTATAATTTATATTATGAAACACATATAATCTAATATTATTACATAATAAACTACACCTTTATAAATAATAATAAGAAATAAATTATATGAGCTTTTACGTGGAGATCTAGTTTACACAAGGTGTTTTAAGGTCATAAGAATAGTACATGAACAAATAAGGTACACCTAGTGATGATAGTCCCTAAATAATTATACTTATGTATTATTTATTACATCTTGATCTTCACATAAAAAAACTCTCATAAAGGGCCACTTGAGACAAGAGTAATATTTATGAATTTAAAATTCAATCCAAGGTAAGTATCCCTATCCATATACTATTTCTTTATTGAATTTTGTGGATACACACACACACACACACACACACACACATATGTATATATATATATATATATATATATATATATATATATATAGTTTGTGTGTGTGTGTGAGTGTGGGAGGGGGGGGAGAGAGAGAGAGAGAGAGAGAGAGAGAGAGAGAGAGAGAGAGAGAGAGAGAGAGAGAGAGAGAGAGAGAGAGAGAGAGAGAGAGATTTATGTTTTTATATTCCATTCTTATATTAGTATATTATTTTTAATATTTTTTTATCATTTCATGCTTTGTTTATTTTATTTACACCTCTTGGTTATAACCTTAGTTTAGATACATCTTGGTTACAATCATTAGTTTATATGCCTATTAGTTTTTGCCTAATAAAAATTATATATTTTTAGTTTACCATTTTTACATCTTGAATATAGGAAATAATTTGTTCATTATTTAGTTGCATAGACTTAATAATAATATCCTTAATGTCCTTATTAAAAAAAACTCTTATTTACAACCCCACCTTGATTTGTAGTGTATTATATTGTATGTATGCTATATCTAGTATGATATTATAAAAAAATTCCTATATTATAAGATATTTTTTTATTTTTTTATTATATACACCCTAAATAGATTCTATTAAACCTGACATTAATCTTACCCCACTCATATGCTAGTTCATTTGAGCATTTTCTTTTTTTTTCTTAATTTATTAATGCTATCATTTTTCATCACATAAATTTCATAATAATTACATTTAGGTGACCCTAACATGAATATTATCCCACTCCCATGTTGGGTCATCTTTAGAGTTGAGTTTTTGTATAACCATAATTTTAGATAAGGGATATTATCCTATCCTTTATGGTATAAGGGTTAAGAATATATAAATTTAAATTCACAAGGATTTACAATAAGCCCATTGGGTGTTAATCTAATGTTTAAGCATACAGTAAATTTATTATGTTGAGTATAGGATAAATATAAAAAATATAACTAAGATATGCATGGAAATGATAAAGAATTAATATACTTAGTTGTATCTGATTCTAACATAGTAGTGGATCTAGAAGAGGCATGAAATAAGATAGGAGATGGTTCTAGAACAAACATGAGATTTTGGATTTAGTTTTTTTAGTGCTATAAACACTAACATCAGCTTGGAATACTTGCATTGATAATATTATCTAGTTTTTATGCAAGTATCAATCTTGACATTGGGATAAAATGGGTTAGTGGGCACATGGTGTCAAACTGACCCCAAAGACCCCACTTTAGTGGGCATTGCCTACATCAACAATATTTTGAATAGGGACTCATATTGATGTAGTTATCCATTACATGTTGTATTATGTGTGAATCATGAAATATGTGATAAGTAAGTATAATAGTGACATAACTTATAACTTTGAAAATATAGATCTTGGGCTTATCATTTAGTAGTTTAGAGTTATAGATGTGTTATCCCTATGACTAATATGGAAATAGAAAAAAATAGGTAAGCTTTACTCACTTGAATTATTGATTGAATTATATTTGGTATGAATCCTAGGTTTTTTAGGTGAGGAATGAATGAGGGTTGATATTATACTTATATCAATCCCTTTGGATAAGTAACTCACATTAAATAACTTGGGCCAACCATTAGGATGTTATTTATCTGTAAATTAGATGACTTTAGGGAATTAGACACTTAGATCATGTCAATATACTCATGTTAATATAGGTGTCTATCCTAGAAGTTAGTGCCTAGGGAGTAATAATGTAGGTACAAGCTCAAAACTTTCATAGGTGGAAGATAAGTAAATTTTAATAATTTTTTGTAAGATATAAGGCCCAAGTCATGAACATAAGACAAGTTAGACTAAGAGATAGATAAAGAGGCATAAAATTGAGCAAATTCAAGACTTGCAGAAGTGGAAAAAGTCCATAACTAAGAGGAAAAACCAATATTTTAGTTTTCTATGTTTATAAAACTGAGGTGTTATATAATCCATAAATATTGACTACATTTTCCCCCCTTTTAATATAGTAATGAAATTTATAGTTTAAAGGAAAAGAATGCATACATGGGTGTGTCTAACACACCTTATATGTTCATGTACCCAACTCAAGTGATTTTTTAGTGACTAAACTACAAATAAGAGCATGTTACAATGTATATTTAGTGCATATAATATAGAATTGAAATTAAAATAGAAATATTTATGAATATAATTTTGTGTTGATGTAACTTCCTTGCCTATTAGTAAGTTGATTTTAAAAAGATGTATTATTGTAAGGATGTGAAAATGAAATTTATAGATACATATTTAAAGCACATATATCTAAGGAGATAAATAGATAGATAGATAAAGAGAGAGAGAGAGAGAGAGAGAGAGAGAGAGAGAGAGAGAGAGAGAGAGAGAGAGAGAGAGAGAGAGAGAGAGAGAGAGAGAGAGAGAGAGAGAGAGAGAGAGAGAGGGGCCCATGCTCCCAAACTTGGAAAAAAGTGAGTTTCTACTTGGAAGTTGAGATTAACTCAACCATTTAACCTAATGATACTTATACCTTAGTAAGGCTAGATGATACAAATATTGAGTGATTTGATCACCTAAACCATACCAAAAAATGAACCAACTATTATACTATATTGGCTCAATAAATTCTATAAAAGCCTATGGGGTATCAGTATGATAATTTTTTTGATATGGTAATAGTCCATAAGAGAGTTTTAGAATCTAAAACTGATTTATAGTTTATATTATTAGGCACACATTGCATAACATATTTACTTTAGATATGTCTCATGTTGAAACTATGTATAACAAGGATACCAATGTATAGAATTTTTCCACAACTGTGAATCTAAATCATATAATCATTTCCTTTGACCAATTAAAAAAACTATGTATGTTTGGAGAACATGCTTCCAAACCATGCCCCCACTATATATGAATAAATCTAAAAAGTGATATAACTACCAATGTGGAGAACATGTTTCCAAAACATGCCCCCACTTTAATATACATATGTTTAATACTGAATAGGTGTGGAAAACATGCTTTCAAAGCATGAACCCACTTAATCTAGGAACTTTGAATGTGTAGAAGCCATGCCCATATGGCATGCAACCACTAAGTATTCATATTGATATAAGTAACATATATTGAGTAAGTGTTGAGAATGTGCTTCCAAAGCTTTCCCCCACTGAATTTGGAGATTGTGCCAAGTGTGGAGAACATGATTGTATGGCATGACCCCACTGATATTCCCCCTTATGATGAGGTAAAGATAGGAAATAGTATTTTCCTCACATCAAAAGAATAATGTACATGCTTAATCTATGAATATAACCATGTATCATGTTCATAGAACCAATGTAATCACATGAAGGCCAAAGATGCCTGATAAAGATCATGTAATGCCTATATAATAAAAATACAAACTCAAAAATAAAGCAAACACACTCATAATACCACTCAAAATTAATTCAAAAGGCAATATTCCAAATAGACCACAAACAAGGGGCATGTTTAAATACCACATAATCAAAGGGACATGACTTAGTCAAATATCCATAAAAGAGAGGATGACATATTTAAATGTTAATGAAAGAATACATAGGCATAGGGGCCATAGTCAAAGTAGCATATTAAAATTCTCAAAGAATGCATATGCTAGGAAGGTAAGACATCAAGGAAGTGCATAGCATAAATTATAAAAAAAATTGACATAAATATATCATAGTAACCCATGGATCAATATGTTAGGAAAAAATGTCAAGAATATAGCATATCAAGTACCGTATGTAATATATAATCATGGATAAAGGCATGTGTAAGTATCTACATAATTTAAAACATGATAATTTAGAGTGATCATTAAATCATATAACCTATGTGTATCAAGATCTAAGAAGTATATGTCCCCAATGTCCATATGAGATTAGTAGAAGATCCCAACATATAAAAATAGGATTATATCATGTATTTATGTATGCCTATATCACACTCAAGTAAAAGTGTGATACATTTTTATGTAGGAGTAATTGAGTATTCCATCCATCAACATGGAAATAACACATAAATGCCATAGAGATAATAGAACATGTAGGTGTCGAAGGTGTTTTTGGATTTTAGAATGTTTTTGATTTTTTTTGGTATTTTAGAATGTTTTAAAGAGACTACTATATGATCTTCTCTAATGGATGGTCATAGGTATCTTGCACACTTAATTCCTGACAATCTTAAGTTGGATTTTTATATTATTTGCATCATGATTAAATATGTTAAAAATGTACATAGAATGTTCCTATTCACGTTTTGCATGTATACTAGAAGATGTAATGATATAATTTTGAATATGTATTAATTTTACTCCATGAGGAAAGGAAATACCTTATTAATTTGGATCAGTGTTTTATTCTATTTGGTATAGCCAAAGAGTTCCTAGCATAAGTGCATATGGAGATGTGGTTGGCATAATCCAAACTCATGTTTGAATCAATTTAGGACCACAAACAATTGATATTAGTGCATTTCCCAAGGAGACTTTCCAAACTCCTTTTTTTAATTTTAAGTTTGTTATATTTAATCCAATTTTTTTAAGCATCTTGCATGTAAGTATTTTTTGCTTATGTAGGATCAATATGGTTATGACAAAAATAATTACCACTAATGCATAAGTCAATTGATACATCTTGTTTGCATGAATGATTTGTGTTGTTAACTTTGATATTATTACATAATATGTGGACATTTAATTCACCCCATGTTAATTATAATTTATAAATTGGTCATATAAATATTAGGACTACCACATTATTATTCATAATGTTCATTAGGTAAGTTATCTCCATGATTTGTGTGAGGGATAAAGCTTTTGTATTTGGAAGGATATATGTTAAGCTCAATTGAATGAGTAATTATGAAGGAATCATATCTATTCACATCATTATATAAATGGGTAAATGAATCATATTTTTTATTCAATTCTCTTTCCTTTAATGGGTAAAGAAGGCCTCTACTATAGATAAATTGTAATTCCAACTTTAAGGGTCTAAATGCTAGCTCATATGATGTAATTTTGAATCAAATAGTATAATAATGAAGGGATTTAACATCACATTGTTTAAATTGTGAAATGTTCTAATGTAAGTTTTGGCACCTTGTGGATATTTAAAGCCATGAATAATTCATATTTTTAAGGTAATAAAGTGTTTAAGTAACCCTTCAATAAAATATGCAACTAATTGTGAATCTTGGTGATAATATGCATATGGAAAACCTTGAACAATAGTTTGTCATATTGTGACTAATGACCAAAATAATGTAAATAACTAATCATGTGGTCAAATGGGTCCTTATGTCTCAAAAAGATAATTAAATCTAGTAATTCAAAATTATTTGGATAAGGATATTTAAGTATACATTTTTCAAGAGGTTGATTATTGGATGAGGTTATATGTGAATTATTATTATGTATATCCATTTGAATTTGAATTATTAAACTTGACTTTGAGGATTCCCAATAGTGGTTATAATAGACATAAGATAGTCCATGAAAATTAAGGTGTTTGTCATGTGTGTTATCATTTATTTTAGAAGTATACCTTTTTTGAATGTAGGCATATCAGTATCATCATATTTATGTATAACAAGTGCAAGTTCATGATCACCAAATTTAGGATATTTTTTTAGTGGTATGGGATATTTTAACTTTGGTACTTTTGGTATGATAATTTGAGCTTTAACAAAATTTAGTTTTGATACCTCTTTTGGTATAGAATTTGTTTCTAATATGAGCGAACTAAGATTTTTTATAAGGGTAATAGATTTTGGGAATTTAGGAATTATGGGGTTATGAATTAAATTATGCAAAGGCATGCCCTTGTAAGTTATATGTAAATCTTTCATAATTTCTTGATCTATTTACCTAATTTTTGTGATCAAATGAAGGAGATTGTTGATCATACGTACGCATTTGTAAGGTAAAATGTGCATGAAGTGAATTCTTATATGTCTCCATTTTTTGGGTCTCATGATTTTTTTAAAAAACCTAAGCCTTTATGACATATATTATTTTTAGTTAATCTGTTGAAATATACCTTGCTCATGTTTTCCTAATCGTTAGCCTTTGTATCCATACTTTGACAAATATTAAAGACCAAAATCATATTATGATTTTCTAAGAAGTATGAATAAAGGCTCTTTATATTTGTTAATATGACTCAATACATCTCTTGAAATGGTGGGAGTATGGACTTGATTAAAGGTATAATATCTACTACCATTGAAGTCTTTGAAGTTCAAAGTTTTAATAGTTGGAAAAATATAAGAGTAATCAATTTTTTCCCCTTATTTGATATAAATTTTGACATTTTAATAACCATAGTAATCAAATAAATCAATATCATCCATGATAAAATATATGTAGTAAATAAATATTAGGATAAAGTAGGTAATAAACATATTATAGGGTATGCTTGGGTATAAATGATGTTCAAAGATCAAGTTCACCAAATGTTTAACCCTAATTTTAGATAAAGGGGATTATCCTTTAGTTTATGGTATAAGTTTTAAGAATATATAAATGACAATGCACAAATTTTATAATGATATTAACAACAGGCCTATTGGGTGCTAAACTTAGATATAATCATAAACTAAATTTATTATGTTGAGTATAGACTAAATATAGAAACTACAACTAATCGATGCATAGAAATGACAAATAATTAATATAATTAGTTGGTTATGATGATAACATAGTGATTATATGAAGTATATAATAAATAGTCTAGGATATGGTTCTATAACAGTTTTCAAATTATGGATCTAATGATTATAACACTCTGGACACTAACATCAGCTTGGGAAAGTCATGTGGATGCTACTATCTAGGTTAGATGCAAGTGTATTGTAAATAATACTTGATGAAAATGGATGTGACCACATTTATTATTCTTAGTTATAATTCAAATTTGCTCTTGTGCATTCATATTTGTGTCATGGATTGTTACTCATCATGAATTTATAGAACCCTAGTTCTACATCTTCATTGTGACCTTGAGTGAAAATGGGTTAGTGGTCACATGATGTGAAGCTAAATCTAAATACCCCATTTTTAGTGGGAACTAATTACATATATAATACTCTGAAAAGGGCCTCAGACTAATGCGGTTCTCACCTATGTGTTGGATTGTGTGTGAATCATGCAATATGTGATAATCAAGTACAAGAGTGACCTAGATTGTAACTTGCCAAATATAGCTATTGGGATACTAATTAAATACTTCAAGAATGTAGATATGTTTTCTATATGAATGATATGGAAATATGATAAAATAGGGATTATTTTCTCACTTGAGTGCTTGATTGAATGTTCTTTGGCATAAATACTAGGTTTTGTAGGTGAGGAATGAATGAGGGTTGATATTGTATTTATATAAATCCATTTAGAGAAGTAACTCACATTAAATTACTTATGATGACCATTATAATATGTTTAATTGTTTAATTAAATGACTTTAGTGCACTAGACACTTGCATCAGGTCAGGACAATAGTGCCAATGTAGGTATCTTTCATGGATGTTAGTGTCTAGGGAGTAATAAATTAGGTATAGGATCATAACTTTTAGAGGTGGAATACAAGTACATTTTAAGCATTCTAGTGAATATATAAGGCTTGGGTCATCAACATAAGATTGTATGGATAAAGAGATTGGCCAAGGAGCATAAGATAGATCATGTACAAGACTTGTAGAAGTAAAAAATGTATAGAACTAAGAAGAAAAACAAAGGTATGAGTTTGAAAAGTGTAAAACATTGAGGTGTTATATAATCCATAAATATCATCTATAGTTTTATATCTTCTTAGATTTTTCCATCATTTTTAATGATGTCTGCTCTTAATGTCTTTATAGTGAGTTTAAACCCATTTAGATTATATATAGGTAACTCAATTATCCATCCCATGTAAAACATTTAAAAAAAACATCATGGTGAATTTTTCCTCAAAATCTATCTCAATATTTTGAATGAAATATGGTTTCACTCTCTTATAATAGTGATGAAAAATATTGAATAGAACATCAAAGATCTAAATTTAAAATTTATTTATACTTCTTCCAAAGATGATAGCCTAAAAAACATAACAACTATATGATATCACCTATATCATTAAATCAAATTACAAATATCAACAATATTTCTCTCAATATTTTTCCTATAAACTTTCCTCCTATAAAAAATTATAGCAATAACTCTAGTCAACATCCTCATATTGAAAGTACAAAATTCCTTGCCAAGGTGTTAAATTAAATGGCCCTTATAAAAGATAACAATATTAATCAAATAATACAAATGGATAATACTCTTTGTAAAATGGATAATGAACCCCAACAAATTATTTATAATCAATCAATAAACACTTCACAAATCCTCCTCTTAAGGATGTTAATGATAATCCTATACCCCTAATTATAATTTTTAACAAGATGCTTCAAATACTCCAAAATGAATATATACATCCCTACATTATTTATATGGACATTGGAGGTGGTTATCCAAATTTAACATATGATGGGAATACCAATCCTACTCTACATTTTATAATATTTGTAAAAATATATAAATAATGGATTCAAACAAATATATACATTAGGTATTATCTAGACTATAATTGAGTAAAGATGTTACACATAAGAAATAATTGAAAAATGATGTAAGATCTAGTTGACCATTGAATATTGAAGTAACTATGAGAATGAATCCTATTGAATATTCATAGTTATCATGTAACAAAATCATAAAAAATATAAGTGTGAAGTGCTCTACATAAGAAAGATAAATAAAATGTAACCCCAACAAAGTCAACAATTTTTTATTCTAATTTTTTTAGCAGTTAAATAATCAACCCTTTTGCGTACTATAAAGGTTAAATCATAATCCTAATAGTATAATCATAGACTACATAAAAATTACAAGAATTAGTTTGAAGTCAAATAAAGGCAGTTTAATGTTAAAATTAAATATCTATTGTGAATCAAATAAAATTAAGAAATTTTAATAAATTGAATCAATTATGCAAAAATATTATCAACTGCATCATTAGAAGTAAAATTACATTCAAATAATTCTCTATAAAATATTTTAAATATAGTTTAAATAATTCAAGTCACATTACATTATTCCTATAAATACATCTCAAATTACTTTACAAAACATCTCATATCTCATTCTCATATCATCAATTTCATAAAATTTCTTGCTTTTATATCACATCTTTCTTTCCATATTTAAGAATGTTATTGACTCAATGACATAGTGGTACCTATGGAAGAAGTATCTTCTTGGAGAGATAAAATAGAACACTCAAATTTTTAAATATATTTTTGTGATCCTTTATCAACTCACTTCCTTCTTCATTCACTCATAATTTTGAGTTATATACTTCATTGAATATAATTACCATGCTTCAAAAAATGATTGTCAATAATCAAACAAAATCTCACAAGGAGATATGAAACCCAAAATTATGAAAAGAAAAAGGAAAAAATTATAAAAAAATGGAAACAAACACAAATTATCCAAGAAATCTAAAACAACCTAGAATGGAAACAAAAACAAGTGAAAACCACTAAAGGTATAAAAAATAAGGAAACATGCAATAAAAATTACACTTAAAATAGATGGGAAACTAGAAAAGTATACAATAATATATATGTCATCAAATTCCAATCCCTAAAAGTTTTACTTGCATTAAAATATTCAATTCAAAATCAATAATCATATATGTGAAAGATGGGAATTGATCTGGATTTTATTCTAAAAATATTTAGTTATGGATTAGCATGGTAATGAAATGTCATGTGAACAATCACATATAATAGTCATAATTTTATATAAGAGTGTAACTATTTTGATATACATGTGACTTAAAAATTTAATTTTTTTCCAAATGATAAATTTAAAGGAAATAAGAAGTAATCATACTGAGATTACATTAATCACTATAATACTTATGTCTTAGGCATTATACTTGATCACCATAAAATGTTTCTTTTGGTTTTCTTGCAATCCAAAACCCAACTCAAAAAGTGATCCATCACATAAGAATACAAACTAGATAAAAATAATTAGTTGTAGTTATTAGTACCCATGTAACCTCCCTTTGAAATTAAAAATCCAATATTTAATAAGTTTTCAAGTCGGTTATTAATTTTAATTTTAACTTTAATTAAAACATTTCATAATACAAGTTTATAAAAAAAAAAATTAGATTAAATTGGAAAACAATTTAAATAATTTAAGTAAATATAAGACTTGAGAATTTAAAAAAATACAAAAACACTTAGTAAAAAAAATGTGTGGGTGGGGATCCACATCCTATAACATGCTATCGTTAAATTTCTCAAAAAATATTAAATTCATTCTAATCCAAAAAATTAGGATAATAACCAAGAAACCAATGTTGAAACAAATAACAAAGCTAAAACATCATCACCATGATACATAAAAATCCAATAAAATAATAATTTTAAGTTTTATCATTGAGACACAAATTTTTAATACTAAAAACCTAATAATCAAGGTAATACACAATTTATTAATATGAATTTTATCAATTTAATTAAAGATAATACACACTTATCATTTATGCTTGAAAATTTAATTAAACTAGGCATATACTAATGGCTTATAATATCGATGTAGCCAAAATTAATAATAAATAAATGTGGACCCATAATCTTTTCTTTTGTGACCAACTTGTAACTAAAATGAATACATAAAATCATAAAAGCACAATATTTATCAATACTATCCAAAATTTATAATAAATAAATGTGGACCCATAATCCTTTATTTTGTGACCAACTTGTAATATTTTTTACTAGTTAAAGGTTATTTTTTCATTTGGGTGTGTAATAAAATGACACTAAAAATATTTTCATTCTTATTGAAAATATATCAAAAATAAAATTTATATTGAAAAAACTTCAATTCATTGGTAAAAAGACTATAATTTTTTTAGAAATAACTTCAACTACAACATAATAATCTCAAAAAGCTGAAACATTTGTAAGAACATTACCTTAAAAAACTTGTCCAAGATTTTCCCAAATGACTTCATAGCCTTAATTTCAAAACATTCATGACCTTGTGAAGAGATTGTCAAAATAAAATCAAAGTGAGAATAAATATTAAAAACATTCCTTTATAATTTTTGATTTTCTTAAGGCACATACATTTAATTAAAAAAATATTAAAGTAGAGTATTAATGAAAAGGTCACCCAAAGGGTATATTAAGGGTCAAATTCACATTGCCTTTACTTCAATATCTAATATGATTACTAAACTAAATTATATGACTTATCTATTTAATTTTTAAAAAAATCACCAAACCATATAATATTTAATATATTCTCAAATGTTATTCAAAAAATAACAGTCACCATCTCTCTAAGGATGTTTATGTAATTTTATTTCAATATAATATTTTTGAAAAAAATCTCAAATACATAATTATAACTCATGGATCCAAATCCTAAACCAAACATCTTCTTTTACACACACACACACACAAACAATATATATTAGTCACTTTTCTTAGGATATATATATATATATATATATATATATATATATATATATATATATATCCTAAGAAAAGTGACTAGTTATTAGTTAAATGAAAATTTAGACTACGGAAACATAGAGATAAACCCTGTCACGGAAAATAAAGAGAGTAAATAATTCATATGTTGAGGTAATTTAGTGTTTATTGTTGTAAATATAAGGGGTAGTGTGAAAAATATAAATAACACCAAATATTTCATTGCAGTGTTTTGGATATAAGGTACGGCTTCAATAAAAAATATGTACTAAATTATACTTGAAAGTGCAACTAGGTAATTATTTCTGAAGTTGCTAAGTGTGGACCCTATTAGTATTTTAAAAAAGTCATGATGCATTGTCTATTGAGTGTGACACTAAGAATGTGAAAGTGAAAAAATTATGAGAATGAAGGTTATACGGGCTAGGTTGGATTATCTAATATATGATATCTAATGAAAAAGTAATTACCCTAACCATAAACATTCAAATTATTAGTCTATAACAATTTATCTTATAATAAATCAATAATATTACTAGTTTGTGAACAACATACTTACAATGAGTATGTGGTCATAACTATATTTAAACCATAAATAGTGAAAATTATTAGGATACAACATTGCAGTGACAATGAATTAAAAAATATAATAAGCTAGACTTTAAAATTAAAAATAAGAAAAAAATAAAAAAAAATACAAAATAAAATAATAAAATTTATATACACACAAAGAAAAAAAATGATTTTATCCATTTCAAAAAATATTCTAGTGTGAAATGAGATAGTGGATAAAAAACATTTAAGAAAAACAACACAAATATTTTTATAATCTTAATTAGAGGTAAAAGACTATAAGAGAGAGCATTAATCCTAAGATGATTATATGATAAAAATATTTTCAAAATGGATATATTCAACATAGATTAGTGTATAATATTTTAAAATGACAAGATAACTTGAATTACACATAATATAACTTTATAAAAGTGAATTAAAGATATTTTGAAAATATTTTATATTATTATCACTACCATGTATACTATCATCCATTTTTATTTTTTTGAAATGGGAATGAAAGGCTATTAACTTGATTAAAAATAAAATTAGATCATTAATACTAAAATCATGGAAAGTATGGTTATCAAGAGATTTCATATGTTAAAAAATTATTTCAATATTAATATCTAAACCTAATAAGAATTTTTGAATATTTTTAAATTTAATATGTTCATTTAAGATTTTTATTTTAAGTTCAATAATGTCACAAAGGTTAAAATAATCAACTTTCATCATTAAATAATTTATTGGAAGATCATAAAATTCAAAATTTTCATTATAAATATCACTCATCCCATTATCTAATTCAAAATTAAGCATATCAAGAAATTTAAATTTATCATATTCACCCTCTATTATCATTTCATCCATTCTAGTATTTTGAATAGTTAATAAAGTGAATGTTTCATACTCACCTTTTACCTTTATTCATCCATTTAAACCTTCTAAAAATATGAAAACTAAAATTTAATACAATCAATCTCCATCAATTTTCTTCAGTATCATAGAATTGAGACTCCAACACATCATTAAAATATAATATCCTAAGATAAATTTTAGATTTTCCAGCACTTATTTAAAAGATTAATGTTAGTTTCACTTGAAAGAGAGGTATCACTAACATCTATAACTAAATCATAATCATGGGTAATGTATCCAATAAATAATTGAATAAATGATTCATTATTTAAATGATATCAATTATAAATATTTTGAAAAGTTGAAAAATATGAAATTTTATCTAAAAATATTATGAATTTTGATAAGATGAAGAATCTAGAAACAAGTCCTATTTTTTATGAATAATTTTTTACTATGACATGTCATGATTTTATCATAGATAAATAAAAAAATAAACATCAATAAATTTGGTTTAAAACTCTAACATCAAGTCATAAAATATTATGTATTTGAACATGTCATGTTCAAGTGAAAATAATTAACAAACCATTGATTTTGACTTTACATATGATAAAATATTATGCAAAGATAAAATATAAAATCCTTATTTTTATAAAGTCTTGATTACGACCATATTGTATAGTATTCTTCCAACAAATATAAAAAAAATCATGTATGGGTTTAAAAGAAATTACAATTTCATGAAATTTTGAAGGGAAACACAAAGAACTTCCCTAATGGATTCATGTTTATACCAAGGAATAATTAAATTGGCTATCAAATTTGGTTTAATTTATTTGACATTATATGTTTATCATATAACCATTCTTGGATTAAATCATTCGTTTTAGTTAGAAAAGATGTATTATTCATAGTTGAGATAGAACTTGAGTCTAGCCTATGGATTTGTAAGAATTCACTCATTGCACTTTTTTATTTCAATTCAACCAACCTCTAATATTGAGGTAAGATTTTTAAACATGAAATGGAATATTAATATTATATTATCCTAAAATAGATGGAAAGATAGTCTAAAAAGTAAAGTTGTGATTTTTTTTAAGGATTTGAACTTTTGTTAAACACTATTAATACATGTTTCTAGGTTTGGGCAAGGTTTAATATAAATAATATGAAATAAAAAATGCCACATAAATAAGGTATAATATGAAATATTATTAATAAAATAATCTATAGATGAAAAATTATTTAAAAAAGAATCAAGATATGAGTAAACAATGAATACTGAAGTAATAATGTGAATGACTCTTGGTTACCAATTATGGTCATCAACCAACAAATGATATTACAAATAAGTGTGAATTAATATAGGGAGGAAATATTTAATATGTATCTCCATTATATTCACTATTTTTTTATGCTAAAATTTTTATAGGTCAATTAACCAAACCTTTCACCTATTGCGAAGGTTAATTTTAAATCAGGCTAGTTTAATTATTAACTAACTAAATAATATAATAATTAGTTTGAAGCATAAATGTTTTAAGATAATAATAAAAACTTAAAAAGTTATAGGAAATTAAATTAATCATCTAAAAATAGTATAATTATAAATGATCCTCTTGATCGATCACTCAATGATCCACCTAACCACTAAATACGTTTTTTATCTTCAACAACTGACTTCATTCACCCCCATCTATCTCCATCAATCATACAAAATAATTATCAAATAAATCACTAAAATACAAATCACATTGAAATACTTATCTACAAAGTATTTTAAGTATGTTCCAAATAATTCAAATCACATTACATTATTCATTTTTGTACATCTCAAGTTAGTTTACAAAATATCTCACAATTCACATTCATATCTCATTCTCATATCATATTTCATTTTAAAATTTTAATATATATTATGATCTTTTATCAACTCTATTTCTTATTCATTCATTCATTCATTCATAATTTTATGTAATGTACCTTATTTTAATATTATCATCATACTTCAAATAATACTTGATACTCATAAATTGATGTATCATATGAACTTATGAAACCCTAAACTATAAAAAATAAAAATAAAAAAAATGAAATAAAGAAAATAAAGGAAGTAAACAAAACTATCTAATAAATCTAAAATGAAATGGATAGGAAATGAAAACAAGCAAGAAACCACTACAATACTAAAGGGAGGAATTATGTAAGAAAAATACATTATAAATACACATGAAACTACAAAAATATACAATAATATAAATGCCATTAGATGCCAATTCTTGAAATAATTATTTTCATTAAAATATTGAATTCACAATAAACAACTATAAATTTTAAAGATGAGAAGTGATGTAGATTTTATTTCTAAAAATATTTAGTTATAAATTAGTAAGGTAAGGAACTCCCATGTGAACAATCATATATATTATTCATTATTTAATAAAAGAGTGGAACTCTTACGATCTACAAATGGCTTAAAAATATAAAGTTGTCACCAAATGATAAATCTTGAGATAATTAATAAGTAATCAAATTGAATTTACATTTATCTATATATATATATGTATGTATGTATGTATGTATGTATGTATGTATGTATGTATGCATGCATGTATGTATGCATGTATATATATATATATATATATATATATATATATATGTATATATATATATATATGTATGTGTGTGTGTGTGTGTCTTTATATATATAAAGACACACACACACACACATACATATATATATATATACATATATATATATATATATATATATACACACACACATACATACACACACACACACAAACACACATATATATATATATGTATGTATGTATGTATGTATGTATATACATAAATATATACACACACACAGATATATATATATATATGTATGTATGTATGTATGTGTGTATGTATGTATGTATATACATATACATACATACATATACATATGTATTTATATATAGGGGTGTGTGTGTGTGTATACACACACACACACACACACACACACACACACACACACACACACACACACACACACACATGTACATATATACATACATATGTATGTATGTATGTGTGTGTGTGTGTGTCTGTGTGTGTGTGTGTATGTCTTAGGCATTGTAATCAACCACCATAAAAAGTGTCATTTGATCTTCCTACAATCTGAAACCCAACTAAAAAAAAATCATTCATAAAATAATATTAAATAGATGAAAAATGCATTTATATCTATCAATACCTATGTGACCTCCCTTTATAATGAAAACTCCAATATTTAAATAAACTTTCAAGTCAATTAAATAAATTTTAGTTATAAATTTAATTAAAATATTTTATAATTTAAATTAGTAAAAAACACTTTTTAAAATATAGTAATAAATCACTTCAAATCATTTATGTGAATATATAACTTTAAAAAAAAAAATACCAAAATACTTAACAAAATATTTCCATGAGTGAAGACCCACATATTTTAACATGATAAAGTTAAATTATCACAAAACATTAAACTAATTTCAATATATAATATTAAAAAAAAACCCAAGAAAACAATGCTAAAACAAATACTAAAATCAAACATTGTCACCATGATACATGGAAAGATATCAAAATAAAATTCCATGTTTTATCACTAAAACATATTATGTAATATTGAAAACTTCATAATCAAGGCAATAAACCTTTTTTGAATCCATATTTTATCAATTTATTTAAATATCATAATGCTAATAATAGTTTATATAGGAAAAATGAAGTAAACTATGCATATACAAATGCTTTATAATATTTTGGTAGCCAAAATCCATAAATAAAAAAGTCAAACCATAATCCTTTGTTAAGTAACCAAATTCTACTTTAAAATGAAGATAGTTACAAAAACACAAGAGTTGTCTCATTAGTATTAGATTTAACAATAAAAATCAATAAATATGGATTCATTATTAAAAACTTAAGACTTAATATTAAATAAAAATTATTTTATCCATTCAAAGGTAGTAAGAATTCAATGAAGATAACATAAATATTTAGTAAAACACGTGATCAAATCATAAATGAAATAATTTCACTTCTCCTTCCCTCTTATATTTCAATGTTAGGATCTATAAATTTCCATTGAATAATAAAATTTTAAACCTAGAAATTATTTAGATTAAATTCATACTTTGACAGAAAAAGAGGTTGTTCTTAAAGTGCCCAGTTTTATATTTTTTTGAAAAAAAAAAAAACAATCATAACATATGGAAAGTTTTACCAATTGAGTATTTTATGTAAAAAAGATTAGGGTATATATGGCATTTTTATCAGTTGGGTATTAAGAAAAGAATACATATTAATAAATAAATAGATGCCCTAATGAAATAGGGTCTAATTTTCAAGTGTTTGGGTTGGGGAACTCATGAAAAGAAGTTACAAGATTGGGTAATGGATCAATAAAAGATCAAGGCTATTTATGACATCATAGAGTTCCTAATTTGAATTTTTATAAGAAGAACAAAATGTATCTCTAATATGGGTAAGACTATATAACCTTCTAGCACATTTTTGGATGGAAGATATTATTTCAAGGGTTAAGATTATGAAATCTTTCTTTTCTAGTGTTTGATGTGTCACTAGAACTACTATTTAGTTTGGGATTGTCTCCTAATTCAGGTTGCTAAAAATAAGAGGGAAAAGGAATAATTTTATTACTATATAAAAATGTAAAAAAATCTTCCAATCCTGAAGATAAAGTGTAAGAATGATATCAAATTGGAAAAAGCCTTAACCCCTTTACAATATTAAGTACCAATATATATGATGAAATTAAAATTTTGGTTTCATTAGAAATTATGAAGAATAAAAAATATGAGATAGTTCTTAAAATGACTTGTAATTCCATTATAAATTCTTTGAATGGCCTCACTAAATAATCTATTTATACTAGTCAAAATGGTGTAAATTGATGGAATCCTACTTTCACCTCTATCAACACAACTAAGAGTATAATGAAATAAATGAGTAGAATCTCCTTAGAGAGACCTTGTGATGTTTAAATTCATTGGGAGGATATAAGTACCATACGCCCTTAGTTTGTAGTAAAGCACACAATGTCTAATCTAATGCAAAGGAACAACAACCCAAGTAGACTAAGAAAGTCATGCGTTCTACCAAGAGATTATGTTTTAAATATTTTTTGATGTTATTTATTATTTTTAAAGGTTTTAAACCATTTGGTTTTGATTAAACTTAATGATGTTTGGTTAGTGATATACTAATTATTTTATTAATAGAATTTGTTTTAATTTTTTTTAAAGAAAATATATGGGGGCTTGCCTAGTTGAAGATAACTCTATAAAATATGGGCATATTCTTATAAAAACACTAATATAAGATGGAATTTTTCACCAAGTAAAGGTTAATTTTTATTTTAGGTGTACAATAGAATGACATTATGAATATAATCATTTTCATTGAAAATATATTAGAAACAAAATTTATATTGAAAATATTAAAAAAACATTAGTAAATAAAATATATAAATTTATACACTAAAATAGTCTCAAAATTTTGATACATTTGTAACAATATTATCTAGAAAAATATTTCCAAGATTTTCTTAAATAACTTCATAACCTCAAGATCAAAACATTCATGATAACTATGTATCTATGTGAATAGACCTTACAAATAAAACCCTAATAGATAACTAATATGAAAAACATTCCTTTTTAAAATTCACTTTCTCTAAGCACTTATATATAATAAAAAAACTTAATTTATTATAGAGGATTATTAATGAAAAAGTCACCCAAAGTGTTACTTAATGGGTGTAATCACTTTTAATTTAAAAGTCTCATTTGTTCACCAAACCACATTATATAACTTATTCCTTCTTTTTTTAAAAATGAGAAAAAAAGAAAATACTATTCATTACACGCTTATGTGTTTATTCAAATAAAAATAACCACCATGTTTATGATTCTTTCAATAAAAGTTTATTTGAAAGTTTTCTCAAACATACAAATATAACTTGTGGCTTTAAATCCTCAACCAAAAATCTTGTAATTTATGAATATCATACATTTATCCCAAGAAAAGTTATTTGTGTTTTATCTCTTATAGGCTTATTCAAGAGGTGAATTATGTATTTTAATAGACAATCCTTAAATAGGCTTGAATTGATATCTCAATTTAATATGATATAAAGAGTTAGATTAATAATAAAGTTATACTTATTTTGTACCAAAAATACATTTTTAAACTTTATTTGAAGAGAGAAATTAGAAATTAGTGATTAATCAAATGAAACAATTAACTAAGAAAGCATAAAAATAAGCCCCCATCATAGAAAAAGTAAGGATGGAAATATGTTGTATGCAAAAGTAATTTTGTGTCAAGTTTTTTAAAAAGAGGGATAGTATAAAATATGGAAATAATTAGTTACTTCATGAAAATATTCATTGGAACCTCTCACCATATAATGGGATTGACACCTTGTATGAACATATTGATCTTTATCAAGGATCTAAGGATCCGACATCTAAAATAATATTTTTTCCTTCTAGGTTCATTCCTTCTACACCACATTGGAAGGTTGGTCATGTTCATGTTACATCTACTAGGTGTTATGATGGGAGTGAAAATATTTGGATATATTTAAAGTGGACTTAATTATATTATATAATTTTTGTGCCCATAATGTCTTAATTATTCACATGCTCCAATTCATTCAAGATATCATGTTCATGACGATGGTCATTAAGAGGATCTCTATTGAATAATGGATAACGAGGAAGATTTCAACATTATTCCCTAATTCCAAAATACTTCCACCCATAACATATCTCTAATGTGGAAGGCCATATGTCATAACTTACACATTAACTAGATGTTATAAGGAGTAGATCATCTCAACCTGTAATGGATGTCCCAGGAAAGTCTCATTTCATAAAGGTTGATAAGGAATATTCATATGAAGATGAAGATATTTAAATTTTTAATGTAAAAATTGAGGAAGGGGAGAACCCCATAGGTATATTATAACTTTTCCTTTGAATATAATATCAAAAATAATTGCAATTAAATGTATATCAATATTGGGGCTGATGATGAGCCAATAATCACATTCATTAGGGATTATTTCTTTAAGATAGAACTAGAAATGATGATTGAGCTTCTACGAGATTATGTCAAATTATTTCCTTGTGATTATTATGAGATGAAGAGGATACACCCCTCCTAGGTTAATATGAAAATATAGATAAATATAATAGATAAACTTGTTAAAAAGATACCCTACCACTTCAAACAAAAACTTTAGCCCATGGTCAAAGGATAAATACAAAAATACTCTAAGTGGTGGTGATATTCTTGGTTTATGAGTTAGAGTGGGTGATCCTCATTGTCATAGACATCAAGAAATATAGCCACATCCACATCTACATTGAGTATTGGGAACTAAACACTAAATTCACAACTAATCCATTCCCTATTCCAATTATAGAAGAAATTTTGGACGGTGTTACTAGTGCAAAATCCTACATCTTCACTAATAGGTTCTTAGGGTATCACCTAGTGTAAATCAAAGAGGAATACAATGAAAAGACTAAATTTAAATTGAGACAGGATATTTTTCATACAACATGATTTTGTTTTTCCTAAAGGGTTCCCCTAATCTCTATTTATCTACCTTGCCGACCTCTTATCTATATTTTCTAGTCTCCATATATCTTAGTCAATACCATATATTTTGTGCCTTCATCCTTCATGTACAATATTAGCTATCCCAATACATTTTTGAGCCTATTTTGTGAAATTTTTATTGTATATATGTGGCTGATATAGTTTTATGTTAGTTGACATCTTCTAAATATATTAGATAGGATGATACCATTTACTTAGAGTTTAGGGTTGGTTTTGGGTATTGAAACTATATATATATATATATATATATATGAGTCATAATTAATTAATATCATATCATATACCATTTATTCACTCTAATTTCAATTGATAATATTCCTTAAGTACCATGTGGGAGTGTTCATGTCTTATAACTTTATCTTGATGAGTTTTGTCTTGTGGTGTCCTTGAAACTCAACAAGAGGAGTCATTGGGAATTCCTAGTTGAGGATATATTAGGCCTTAATCAAACCATTCTATGTATTTAACCTAAAATATATATTTCAAAGTCAACTTAAGACAAGAGTAGATTTAAGAATTGATAGGTCAACCCCAAGATAAGTATTTATATCCTTACACTTTTTCCTTTATTTACTTAGTAGAGTAGATAACACTTTGTCATTGTATGTTGAATGAATATATGTGTATCCTTGTTTAATATTTATATATTCACGATAAGTTGGTTTAACTATATATTTGATTAGAATTGAAAAAAATCAAATTAATTTGCATCAAACTCCATTTGCTTGACCATTACACCTTTCCCCTTTATAATCATTCTAACCCATCCATAATTTAGCAATTCTCTTTACAAACATAGTATGTATTTGTTAAGTTCTAGTGAGAGATACATCCTTGTGACATATTATTAAGATTTAGAACACTTCCATCTTTTTTACATCCCTATTCATAGCTAAGTAAATTTACTTGAGTATCCATGGATATTTATAGTTGGTGATTTTATTTGATTATTATTTGAGTAAGTTATAAGTCATATACTATTATGTGATAGATATATTTTGATTTGATTACATTATTGCATTATTGCATTGATACGAGTTATCTATACTTTATATTCTTGACATTATGATCATGTTAATTTGTTACTTTAAAAATATTTTATGATATATATATATATATATATATATATATATATATATATATATATATATCATAATGTTATGAACTAACTACTTACTTATTATGAGAATCAAGTAGGAGATATTTATCCCTTAGATTAGGATAAAGAGAGAGCATCATCAAAGAGGGTGACATAGATGGAGATGTTGAATGAATGATAGAGGAATAGATATAACCCTGCACCATTACATTAAATATCACTCATTATACGCATTGATTAAATTTTTATCATTCGTAAATTCTTTATGTTACCTACATTTGGAAAATTTCATATGTGCGTGTGTCTGTGTTAGCTTAATTTAATACTTTTAGGTGGAATAAATCATGTGTGATCACATTGTGGATGTTTTGTGTAGGGTTAAATGAATAATTTCATATTTTGATTATGTTGGTGATTAGTTTAATAGATGTTTGATTTACCATTTTAGATTAAAATAATATAATAGATTTCATATGTATTAGCTTAGATACCAGTAAAATCTTGATGTTATTAGCATTTCTAATTTGGTAATAAATAAAGTAATGGTATTTTATTATACTTAGAAAAAAAAAATTTAAAAAAAAATGGTATGGTATTATAAATAAAATAAAACAATGTTTATCATTTTGGCTTAAGGTGAATTAGGAAAAAAGTAGAAAAAAACAAAAAGACAAAAATCATTCAAAAAAATGGTGAGCATGGAGCTATAAGAGAGGTGTAGCTAAGAAGAGAAAGGGGAAATATAATGGTATCACTAAGGAGGAAATATCAATCTAGGTAAAATATTATTTCCTAGATTGTGTTATTCTAGTTTGGGTGCAATAATAAGGTAGGTGATGTCATTAAATTTGTATGAACTTATTTGTCTCAATATTTAAAAAGCATGGTGATCTTGTTACATATATGGATCTATTTGTAGTTAGAATAAAAATTTGTGGATAAGTCTAAGTAAACCATTTAGTTTTGACCCAACATATATTTATCTATAGAAATATATATATAGTAAAGAATGAATATATATATAATGAGTATAAATAAAGTATACATCAATATTTGTCTACTAACATTCTAATTAAATAATACTAAATAGGTCAATAGAATTATATATTTAAGCATGCTAGATTATCAGTATATACAATAGATATAATATATATAGTAGATAAATAGTATAAATACAGTATAGCACAACATGTATATAGTAGATATTAGAGAGTGATTATATACAAATGTTAATTTTTAGATCATATATATCTAGATTTCTAACTTGATAGATATCTAGATAACTTGATTAAAATATATATCTAAGTGAGTATTTGTTATCAAGTATGTATATTTTAGGATGTAATTATCATAATACTCAAAGTGATTCACAAAATAAGGATTTCTTTTTATATATGTGGTAAGGACAAGTTTATATGTTACATCCTAGATGATACTTATAAAATAGTGAAGCATCAAAGTAAAATGATGATGTATATATAGCAGATATACAATGATCTATAGAGTATCAATGTCTCTTTCATTCTTATTTAGGCTAACTAGAAATATAATTATGCAAACATTTTATAACCATAAATATAGACTTGTAGATATATGTATCCTCTTATAACTATTTATTATAAGTATATATTAGGGTATATATACAATGATTTAAGTATGTATATAGTGTCTTATATACAATGATATGAATATGGTAAATAATGATTATATGTCAATTGATTTACATATGTTGATTTATATTATTGATGTATATACATATGGAGATTTAGGTATGCTATGAAATGAATTAAATTAAAAGAGAAAAATGAACTCAGTTATATCAATAAGAGTTATGTCGCTATTTTTTTGTAAATAGATAGTTGAATACAATTTTATGGGCCTAATCTTCATTGTGGAGATTACAAAATACATATGATACACTTTAATTTTAGTCTTATGTATGAATACAATAATTATGCAATGTTTCCCAGTCTTATGTATTCCCACGATGGGCCTAATTTTTTATGCTACATGAATTAACTAACACCAATGAATACATAAGATAGTGGTATCAAGATTCATATACACTTTTATGGTGTGTAGCCTTCAAAAAATAGGATACAAATACATATAATGATTTTTTAAAACCAACAATTTATACCCTCATATATTATTTATATTTTATGTCTTATAACTATATATACTTAGATATATGGTGATTTATATTTTATGGCATGCAGTAATTTATTTACAACATTCTGCATGTATGGGGTGATCTAGATATTTATGTTATTTGTTGTCACATATCCAATATTGTACTCCTAAAATACAAACAAGGTGTGTGTGTGTGTGTGTGTGTGTGTGTGTGTGTGTGTGTGTGTGTGTGTGTGTGTGTGTGTGTGTGTGTGTGTGTGTGTGTGTGTGTGTGTGTGTGTGTGTGTGTATATATGCATGGCTATGTATGTGTAAATATTACATGAAATTGTGAAAACATAGAGAAAAATGAGTTAAAATCATATGTCGTAAACACTAGGTTCTTATATATAATCGAACTATGCATAATTGTTTATAAACTATTATTATTTCTATATATATGAATAGAGAATGTATTGTTAAGCAAAAATTAAGGAAATATGAACTATAAGTTATGGACATTCAAACTAGGGAATATATATATATATATATATATATATATATATATATATATATATGTCTTTCCTGGTAGTGAATTAAAACTTTTATGTAGGATTAAGCAAGTCAAAAATAAGGTTTTTGGAAGTGTAAAAAACCCTATGTAAAATTGATGTCTTTTTAGTGAAAAGTTAAATAGTTTTTAAAATCGCATTAGTTTTATTTTGGAGAAATGAATAATACTATTAGAATAGTAATTATATATTAAAAACATATGCATTATGTAGTATATGTTATACAAGGTGCATAAATATATAAAAAATGTCTATATAAAAATTAGGGTACTACTATACATATATAAATTATATATTTACATTTAGATATGTGACTATAATTATAATTCTATTGATTTTTCAAAACTAAGTCATAAATTCCTAAAAGATAGGACACTATCCATATATGTATACCAACCTTCTAATATAACAAGATGTTTAAATAAAAGATTACATTTTTATTAGAATATTTCTTTCTTTATTATGGTTGGATGTTGAAATTGAGTACTATGTATAGTGTTTGTCATAGAAAATATTGGATTTTTATTTACTTACATAAATTGAGTATGCAGTCTAAATATAGGTTATACCTAGTTGGTATAAACTATAATTATTCTTATTATTTATGTGATAAATAATATTATGGAGGTTTATTCATATGTTTGACAGAATAAATGTATGCATTTTGATTAATCCTATGTTTAGTATATTTTATCCTTTCTAGTAGAAATTAATTTGTATGAATCTATTGGTTATATTTAAGTTAACCAAATCTCGTATTGTTGGTACTAAGTAAGAAGTGAGATGGACTTCACTAAATTGCTAGCATCAATAATATCATATGAAGGTAAATCAATCAAGTGATGTGTATGAATTTAACTAATCCTAGAGATTAATAACTAATGAAAACTTTTGCCAAATTAATGTTATCTAGACATTATCATTTCATATGTATGATTTACATGTTTGTGTGATATCATGTTAGAATGAATTTCTTTATGTTACACTACACATTTTTAGAAATCATATAGCACACAAGTACTAGCTTGTCTCTGTATATTTTTGCACCATCACTATTTTCTAATCCATGAAGGGAGGGTCATTCCTTAATGGGGGATTATGCAAGGGATCCATGGTCTATGATTGGTGTGGAAAACCTCTCGTATTATGCTTTCCCTCCAGATAAAAATACTTATTTAGAGATGATACTTGAGATTTCCATACATACTAGAGTCTAGGGAAATCAAGATTTATATAGATTTGTATCTTATACATTTTATTATTATTGGATCATTAAACTTGATGAAATATAATTATTTATTCATTATACATTAACATTAGTGCCTATATGTTTGGCTAGACTATGTAATTGCTTTATATATTCAAATATGTTGTGTTTTATATGATGATAGTGATTATTGATGGATATATGTCACATTATTATTTTACAGTTATCATATTTAGAGTATTTTATTAAGATCAATAATTAGATTCTCTTGGTGTAATATAATAAAAAGATACATTCTTTAATTTTTAAAAAAATCATATATTTCTAAGTAGATCCCAATGGGGATGTTTCATGTGGTATCAGAGCTACAACTTGAACTCTAAGACCTAATGATTCCACTAATTTTTTTATCCTTATGTTTACCAAAAAGGATAATGGTGAAATCTAAAATATCTATAAAGTGTCCTTCAAATGTCAATGATAGTAACCCTCCATTTGACCCTACCCAATTTTCCACTAAGCAAGTAGAAAAGTTGGATCAAATTATCATAACTATGAATGAGACTAGAGATTGAATTTTATCCATGAAGTATGAGTTTCATGGCCATGAAGAGGTATAACACTAGGATGGTCTTAAATATAATCATGATGAGTAGGAAAATCCTTAGGATTTGAGAGCTTAGGTAGATGTAGAGTTGGTTAGAGATATGAAAAAGGTAAATCCACCTATGTTTGGTGGAACCATGTTGGGTGATGAAGTTAAATCATGGTTAACTAAGATGAAGAATTGTTTTGATATTTAGAACTACTCTTATTTTATTAAAGTAGTTTGTGGAGCTTACCAGTTGGTTGGTGAAACAACTACATGGTGGGTCAATAAAATGTTAGAAATTAATCTTAACTTGACCACCACTACATGGGAACAATTTGTGACATTATTTAGATCATGATGGATTCCATGGTTATACTTTGATCAGAAGCTTACATATTTTTAGAATTTAAAGTAGGGAGACTTATCAGTGAATGAGTACTAAGAGAAGTTCATTAAACTTATAAAGTATGCACCTCAATATGAAGAAGATTAGAGGTTAAAAATTAGGAAGTTCTTCATCATATTGAAACCCTATATTGGTAAAGAGGTGGATGTTTATGGACCTTATACCATGGACTAGGTCTTTGAGAAGGTAGTCAATCAAGAACAAAAGTTGAAGTATCTTACAAAATTTAGGGACAAGTTTAAGAAAAAGTTTAGAAGTTATAAACTGACATTAAAAAATAAGAACTAGAACTAGAGGAGTGGAGGCTCTAGAGGGAAGTTCAAAAATCAAAATTCAAAATTCAACAATGCTTCAAGAAACAAGAAACTAGGAAATGGTTTCAAAGGTGGTTTCAAGGGAAACCAACAAGATTACAAGAAAGGACCAACTAGATGTTTATTAATTTGTGGAGTTGACCATTATTCTCATGAATGTAACTAGGATAAGTCAAAGAACTAATGTATTACTCCTCAAAAGGGAATGTTTTAGTAGAATATTCATGTGTTATTTGATTGTTGACAAGATAAATTCTAAGCTTCACCCATGTAGAACTATCAGGTATTTTGTTTGAATATCAAGTTTCCATTTTGATAGATATAGGGAATAAAATGTGTTACATTTCTTAATTTTCTTATGAAGTTATCAAAAAGATCTAGAGTAATGGAAAATGCATGGTCAGTATAATATGGGAATGATTCAAAAGTCATAGTTGACAAGTTTTTAGCTGAAGCAGAGATTAGGTTACCCAAACTCACAATAGTAGAGGATATATATGTAGCACCACTAGCATCATATGATGTGATCCTAGGATTCAACTAGATTATGAAACATAAGGCCAAGTTTGACTATTACTTGATGAAGGTGGAATGTGTAGATGATTTTGTAAATTAGACACAAGTTTGGGGTGAGAAAAGAGAGTTAAGGCTTGTGTAGATTTTTACAATGCCACTAAAGATGGACTAGGGAAAATGATTCCAATAATTTATTGTTAATATAAATTTGATGGAGGTATCTAAGGAACCATCACTCAATGATTATCCATTGCTTAGGAATTTTCATGATGTGTTTTTGGAAGAATTGTCAGGATTGTCTCCGAAATGTGAGTTTAATTTCTCTAATGATATTATACCTGGATCAAAACCTCAATCTAAGGCACCATACTGTATGATAACCACTAAATTGGTTTAATTGAAGGCTCAACTCCAAAAATTATGGTCAAAGGGTTTGATCAGGCCAAGTGTGTCACCATGGGGTGCACCAGTTATCTTTGTCAAGAAGAAGGATGACACCCTTTGACTTTGCATAGATTATAGAATGTTAAACAAGAAAACTATCAAAAATAGGTATCCACTACCTCTTATAGTTGATATTTTTGATCAAATGAAGTGAATAATGCTCTTTTTTAATATTTATCTTAGATCAAGAAACCATCAATTGAGGATAAGAGATGAGGATATTCTAAAGACAACATTTAAAACTCATTATGGGCACTATGAATTCAAAGTGTTACCATTTGGGTTGAAAAATTCTCTAGTAATGTTTATTTATCTCATGAATAATGTGTTTAGAGAATATTTAGATCATTTTGTTTTGGTCTTTTTTATGGCATTCTTATATACTCTGAGAATGAAGAGGAGAATCTTCAACATCTGGATCTAGTTCTACAATGATTACAGAATCACAAGTTCTATGGCAAGTTGTATAAGTGTGGATTTTTCCAAGAAAGAGTGAAATATTTGGAACATATTATCTCTGTAGATAGTTTTTAAGGAGATATAGAAAAGATAAGATCCATTATGGATTAGCTAGGACCAAAGAATGTGCATGAGGTAAGGAGTTTGATGGAATTAGTGGACTATTATAAGAAGTTTGTTCTAACTATTTATAAGATAATCAATTTGATTAATTCTTTGCAATGGAAGAACCAAAATTTTATATGGTTAGCTAAGTGTGAAGTAGCTTTTCAAGAATTGAAAAATGCCTAATTTAACACCATTACTAAGAGTTCCTGACCCAAATATTCAATTTCCAATGATCACAAATACATCTAGGGATGGACATGGAGGAGTCATTATGAAGGATGGTGGAGTGGTATCTTATGAATAAAATAAGTTTAATCTTTATGAGGTGAAATATTCCCTTTATGATCTGAAACATGAAATAATTGTACATGCTTTGCAATTTTGGTAGCATTACTTGTTAGGATAACTATTTCTCAAGATGGATAACTTGGGACTCAAGTACATATTCACCCAATTGAATATGAATGCTCATTAGAGATATTGGATAGAGTTATTTTATAATTATGGTTCTTCTATCATTATATCAAAGGCAAGGAAAATAGAGTAGTTGTTGCCCTTAGTCGTAGAAGGTAGATAACAATCATGGATACTATCAAGAGTACTTTCAAGGATTGAGTGATAAAATTCTCACCAAGAGATGAATTTTATGATTAAGTTAAGAAATAATTATTTGATAATTCTTAAAATTTCAAGTATAAAGGATTTATATTTAAGAGGTATGGTCATTTGCATTATAATAGAAAGATGTATGTGCTAGATCAAGACAATTTGTGGAGCACATGTTAAATAAACTAAAAATTTCTCCATATTAAAGACATATAGGAGTAACCAAGCTCATGGTAGAGCTTAGACCATTGTATTTCTATAAGGAAATCAAAAAAATGTGCTGGAATTTATGTCCTAATATCTAGAATATGAATGAGTGAAATCTAAACATGTGCACCTAGTTGGTTTTTTATATCTACATGATATACTAGAATCAAAGTGGCAGGTGATAAGTATAGATTTTATCCAAGGTTTACCATTGACAATGAACATGCCTGACATGATCCTAGTTATAGTTGAAAAACTAACCAAATTAGCTCATTTTATACCAAGCAATTTGACTGATGATGCACCCACTCTTACAAAAAGGTTTGTAGAGGAAGTGTATAGGTTACATGGATTTTTAGAGAATATTATTTTGGATCATGATCTTAAGATGAATTTTTAATTTTTGGTAATTATAAGTTCATCTTGTACATAATTAAATTTTAGCACTGCATATTACCTACAGATTGATGGTCAAACTGAATGAGTTAATTAGGTGTTAGAGGATCTACTTTATATGTATTACATAGATTAGTAGTACAAGTAGAAATATTATCTTCCATTGGTTTATCTCACTTATAACAAATCATAATAGTCATATTTCTATATGAAATCATTTGAAGCACTATATAGAAGAAGGTGAAGGACACCAATCAATTAGGATAGGTTAGAATATGGGGTAGACTTTGGACTTGAGATGCTTTCAAAAATGGAAGATCAAGTTAGATGAATTAGGTAGAGATTGGTTGAGTCCAATGATAGGTAGAAGAGTTATGTTTATTTTAAGAGAATATATAGTTAATTTTATATAGGTGAAAAAGTGTTATTAAAGGTTAAGCCATAGAAGAGCTCAATTAAATTTGGGAAGTCAATAAAATTATCACCAAGATATGTGGGACCCTTCAAGGTGTTATAAGTTGTCGATCCTATAGTGTATAGGCTTTAATTACCACCATACCTAGATTTATTACATAATATCTTCCATGTTTCTTATCCTAAAAATTATTGTATCTAATCCTTCACATGTGTTGGATTGGAATGATTTGTAGGTTCTATATCCCAGGTGGTCATGGTCAAACCAATCAGAGTAACTGACACTCACAAAATTCATTTGGGTAATATAGAGATGTCATAGTGAAAGTTCTTATGGGATAAATGCTATAAGGATAGTGCTACTTGGGAAGACTATGAAGATTTATATAGGCAATTTCCACATTTGTTTACTTGATTTGATACTTCATACTATGTTATTTTTCTACTAAATAATATTTTTAATTCATAGCTTATGTTTGAGTAAGTGTCATTGGAATGGCGACCAAGTTTAATGGGTATGTATGTTGCATCATGATTCCTCGCTAAGCAAATTTACTTAATGATCTATGGATATTTATATTTGATGATTTTATTTGATTATTATCTAAGTAAGCTATAACTCATATTCTATTATGGGATAGATGTATGTTGTTTTGATTACATGACTACATTACTATAAGGTAGTTGTAGTGTATATTATTTAAATTATGATCATGTTGATTTGTTATTTCAACAAATGTGTGTGTGTGTGTGTGTGTGTGTGTGTGTGTGTGTGTGTGTGTGTGTGTGTGTGTGTGTGTGTGTGTGTGTGTGTGTGTGTGTGTGTGTGTGTGTGAGACAATGTTATGCACTTACTACCTACTTGTTGTGAGTTAGATACAAAAGATATTTATCCCTTAGAGTAGGATGGAGGGATAGCATCATAGGAGAGGGTGACACAGATGGTGATGTTGGGGGAATGATATAAAAATAGACAAAATCTTATACATACCACATTAAATCGCACTCATTATATGCATTCATTGAATTATTTGCATTAATACATTCTTTATGTTATCTACATTTGGAAAATTGAATATGTGTGCGTTAGTTTAATTTAATACTTGTAGGTGAAATAAATCATGTGTGATTACATTATAGATCTTATGCTTATGGTTAAATAAATAATGTAAAAATTTGAATATGTTGGTGATTGGTTTAGTAGACATCCAATTTACCATTTTAGATTAAAATAAAATAATATATTTCATATGAATTAGTTTGGATACTAATATAATCTTGATGTTGTGAGCATTTATAATTTTGTAATAAATAAATAAATAGTATTTTATTATACTTATAAAATAAAATAAAATAAAAATAAATAAAATAATGGTATGCTATTATAAATAGAATAAAATAATGATTTTTAGTTTGGCTTAACAAGAATTAAGTAAAGAAAGTAGAAGAAAAAAGATAAAAATCATTCAAAAAATGGTAAGCATGGAGATTTAAGAGAGACACAATTTAGAAGATAATGGGGTAAGATAAGGGAAACACTAAGGAGGTGAAGAGATCGATCTAGGCAAAGTATTCTTTCTTAGACCATGTTATTCTATTTTGGGTGCCATAACAAGGTAGGTGATGTCATTAAATTTGTGCAAATTTCAATGTCTAGATCATTACAAATCATGGTGATCTTGTTACATATACGGATCTATTTGTAATTAAAATAAAAATTTGTCTATAATTCTGAGTAAACCATTTAGTTTTGACCCAACATATAGTAATTTATGGAAATATATATATATTAAATAATGAATATATACACAATGATTATAAATAAAGTATATATCAATCTTTGGATATTGGCATTTTAATTAGATAATACTAAATAGATCAGAAAAAATATATATTTAAGCATGATGGATTATCAGCATATACAATAGATACAATGTATATATAATAGATAAATAGTAGAAATACAATATAGCACAACATGTATATAAAGTAGATATTGGAGCATGATTATATACATATGTTAATATTCAGATTGTATATATCTAGATTGCTAACTTGATAGATATCTAGATAACTTGATTAAAATATATATCTGATTTTGTGTTATCAAGTATGCAGATTTTAGGATGTAAATATCCTAATACTTGAAGTGATTCACAAAACAAGGATTTTATATATATATATATATATATATATACACACATATATATATATGGTAAGGACAAGCATAGATGCTACATCCTAGATGATGCTTCTAAAATAATGAAGCATCAATGTAAAATGGTGACATATACACTATATCTTTGTAAGAGGCTAAATATATCTACAAGTCTATATTTATATTTATAAAAATTTTACATAATTATATATCTAGTTAGTATAAAGAATAATGAAAGAGCATCGATACTCTATAGATCGCTATATATATATATATATATATAGCAATCTATAGAGTATCAATGTCTCTTTCATTATTCTTTATACTATGTGTGTGTGTGTGTGTCTATATATATATAGATATATATATATATATATATATATATATATATATATATATATATATATATATATATATATATATATATATATATATATATATATATATATATATATGTATGTATGTATGTATGTATGTATGTATGTATGTATGTATGTATGTATGTATATTGGTAAGATGGCATTGGCACTATGTTTTTGTAGGCTATTTTTATAGTTGTATTAGGCTTATTTTCTTGGGATTATGTTTTCAGGCTTATCTTTATCAGGTATTTTGTCCATTACGTTATTCAAAGATAATAAATTCTTTTAGAAATTTTCTTTTAGACTTATTTTTGTGGGATTTATTAATGGACTTATCTTTTTTAGGGATATTGTTATGAACATTTATCCAAAATAATTCCCATGATATAATTGGGTCTGTAGGATTTTTGTTGTGAGCATTTTGGATGATGAAATATATCTTAGGTCTTAGAATTAGTTTATGCAGGATTTTTATTGTGAGCATTTATTATGATGTTGAATTTTTGTTTTAGACTTATATATCTTAGGTCTCATAAAATATCTTAGGACATAATTTAAATATGAATAAAGCCTAAGTCTAAGCTAATGTTCAAAAAGTGCTCATGTGTGTTCCACTTGGAAGTAGGGTATTATTATGGGGCTTTTATTTAGGGTAAATGTTTTGACCCTTTCTTGTAGGGCGTGAATTCTATTAGGGGAATTGTTTTGGAAAAAAAATTCACAATAATGATCTATTTGCATATGTTGATTTATATACATATGGAGATCTAGGTATGTTATGCATAAAATTAAGTAAAAGAGAACAATGAACTCAGTTATATCATTGTTTTTTTGTGAATAGATAGATGAATACACTTTTGTGGTCCTAATCTTCATTGTGTAGATCACATAATACATATTATACACTTTAATTTTAATTTTATATATGAATGAAATAAGTATACAATATGGCCTAAGCTTATGTATTCCTATTATGCTACATGAATTCACTAACACCAGTGAATACATAATATAGTGGTATCATGATTCATATACACTTTTACATTGTGCAACCTTCAAAAGATAAGATATAAATACATATACAAATTTTGGAAAACAAACAATTTATACCCCCATATACTCTTTATATTTAATTTACTATAACTATACATACTTAGATATATGGTGATTTATATTTTATGACATGCAAAAATTTATTTATAATGTTCTACATGTATGAGGTGGATTATATTTTTGTTGTACTTATTGCCATTTATCCAATATTGTACTCCTAAAATGAAAATAAGGTATTTATATATATGTATATATAAATACATGGTTGTGTATGTGTAAATATTACATGAAATTGTGAAAACATAGAGAATATTGAGTTAACATCATGTGCCATAAATACTATGTTCTTATATATAAGTGAACGATGCATAATTATTTATAAACTATGAGTGAGTGAGTGAGTGAGTGAGTGTGTGTGTGTGTGTGTGTGTGTGTGTGTGTGTGTGTGTGTGTGTGTGTGTGTGTGTGTGTGTGTGTGTGTGTGTGTGTGTCTGTGTGTGTGTGTGTGTGTGTGTGTGTGTGTGTGTGTGTGTGAGAGAGAGAGAGAGAGAGAGAGAGTGATGTATATTTGTCTTTCCTAGCAGTGAATTGAAACCTTTATGTAGGATTAAGTGAGTCAAATATAAGGTTTTGAGAAGTGTAGAAAACCCTATAAATACTTGATGGATTTTTCATGAAAAGTTAAAAAGTTGTTAAAAACACTTTAGTTTTGGTATCCCTAAAATTTTGCACTAAAATTTTTGGGATACCCCTATTTAAAAATTTTTCATTTTGTCTTATGTGAGTTTGTTGTCCTTACTAAGCCATTCCTCTAAATAAACCCTTAGTTTCTAGTAGTTGTTGTGTCTGATTGTTTTCTTTCTCCAATTGCTTCAAATTACTCTAGAAGGTTGAAGACATCTGCTTAAAGCCAATATTGAAAAACCCATTTACTCATCTCCCCCAAAAGATCAAAGAAGCTAAAGTATTTTGGCTCATTTAAAATGCAAATTAGGTTCTCCAAATTGATTTACTTATTTAAAATTAAGTAGAGTTGTCCCATAAACCAAAATTACACTACCTAGTTCAAATCAGAGTTATCAAGTAGTTTTACTTTGATGTTGAAGCTAAGTAAATAAGTCTCACAAACCCACCAAGTAGTGCACAAGTTAAAATAGGTTTTTGGGGTTTTTTTTACTTATATAAACCAAAAAGTAAAATTAGTGAGTGTTCTTAAACTTGAACTACTCATTGACCTAGACCAAGTCAAGTTTACAAGGGTACCTTAATTCAAATTCTAAAATCAAGCAAAGTAACCCAAAAAGCCTAGAAGAAAGCCAAGGGCTTACATGGATCTTTCTTGTGTGTCCCCAATTCATCATTAATCCACTGGTATATTTAATTTTTTTGAAAATCCACCTCATTTCCCACTTGGCATCTAAATTGGTCGATTAAGCTATCGCTCTTGCAAACCCCAACCCACACAATTTAAGCCTTTGGAGCATATTTGAGTAAATTTTCTTTGACCAATTTATGTTTGAGGCAGATGGATAGTTTTCTTATGATTTTCTTTGCTTCATTTTATCATTTTATTTTTATTCTTCTCTACTACTTTCTTTAAGCAATCACAGTAATTTTTACTATCATGTCTTGCTTATTTTAGTTTTACCTTTTGTTTTCAAGCATGATTAGGTAGTGTAAACCCATGAAAAATATTTCAAAGCTTAAAATTCTTGTGAAAACCTAACAACCAAATCTAACACCACTCACCTGGGTTTCCTAATGCTTTTTATTACTCATGTTCTCAACCTCAAGTAACTAACCTAAAGAAACCTGACCCTAAAGCACCTTAATCAATTTTATCATTTCCCATTACTTTCTTGGGGTCTCAACTCTAAGTTACTACCCTTGGAAACCATGATCCTCAAACAACTTTCTTGATCAGACTTATGATTACTCACTACTTACTCAAGTTTTCTCAATACAGTTACACTCCTTATTAAACCCAAAGTCTTGAGCTTACATAAACCCATAGAATACTAATAACTACCTAGATTCCTTTATCATAGTTAATTACTCAATTTTTCTTATCCTAAAAACTTGACAATATAAGCCCAATGTCAGAAGCCAAGAAAAACCCAAAGTTATTCATGTATATTCTTTGTGACCTACATGGACTTCTAGATGTTTAAGACTTGAGAATTATCTAGACCAACCTAGGGTTGTAAGATCCTATTACTTAAATATGATTTAATTAAGTATTTCAAAGACTTTTCTACTACTTAGAATCTAAAGCTTGATGGGAAATACTATAAGAACAACAAGTTGACTTTTCTCAATCTTTTTAAACCAGTTATAGCAGTTACTAAGTGTTTGAAAAGAACTTAACAAATTATTTAGATTAGGGCAGAGCCAATGTCTATATCAAAAGGATCAAGAAGATTAGAAGAATAAATAACTAAATTAGAAGAGGAATAAACACAAATTGAAGAAGTCCCAGAGTTGGCACTTAAGGAGATTCTAGAGCAAAGAAGGAAAAGAAAAGTAAAAGCTAAGAGAGCTAAGTCATAAGATCCAAAGATGAACTATGAATATAAGGGATACATAATTGAATCATGCATCACCTCCAAGCTAACATAGATAAGTGATATAGACATGGGTCATGTTTCTATGACTGAATTACTAGAGAGATAAAAATCCATAATCAATACTCCACTCATGTAGGCATGACAAATAGTGGGATTCTATAAGTTGTAGCTTTCCCAAACTTAGCTCAACTTCTAGAGTTTGTCTTAACATGTGATAAGTATTATGATTCTCTAACTAGGACTATAAGATATGTTGTTGGTAATGTAGTCATAAGATTAGATGTTTAGTATCTTAACTACTACCTAAATATTTTAACATCTTCAAAAGTAATTGATATATCTATGGAGAAGACTAATAGGCAATGGGAGATAAAGATAGTGGAATGAATAAATATAAGTTATCTAAAGAGGCAATGGGAGATAAATATAGTGGAATGAATAAATATAATGAATATAAGTTATCTAAAGAAAGTGAAACAAGCATCAATATTTCTAAATAAAATAGTAAGATCAAACTTTGTTTATGAAGTGGATGACATCACTGAACTTCTATGCAAAATCAATGGTGAGAAAAATGCCAACTAGTTCTCGACTTAAATGTATGCATATATTAGAACCATTGATGTGACCAGGAGATCTATTATGATCTAATGGATGAGAATGATTAGTGATAACATGGAAAAATAATTAAGCAGTGTGTTGTAGACTTTTGATTTCAAAATGGCTTCTTATCTGGTGTATGTAATGGCTTCAAGTGGAGCCTTTTCAAGGCTATGAACAAAAGGCACATAAGCATCTACACCAATATATGAGTATTATCCTCAAATAGTAATTTCAGAGTATTACAGACATTATATTATATTAAATGATGGATTATTTTATGAAATCATTTGTAAATTAAATGTTTCTCTAAAACATAGAAGAGTATTAGATGAAACATGTGATGTAGTTTCATAATTTGGTTGCATTTTCATTCAATTACTTAAACTTACATACATCAAAGTTGGCAGTTTCTTGAGTGCACCTATAAAATTACCTAGATACCAAAGTGATAAGTGGATTCTCATGGAATTATACAGTTGACTTTTATAAATGCATGACTTATAGTCAAAATCTCACCATCCAGTTATCAATTTTTCCATTATCATTGTTCATTACCATTTCCCAAGTATTTACAAAGATAAGAATGTGCAAAAATAAATGTACCATCATTACACCCAAATGCATTTTGAGTCCAGAGTCAATTTTGATTTTAAAGGGGTGGCTCAAAATATAGTTTTTCTAGAATACATGCATATTCTAGCACTTGGATTTTTAGACTGATTGCAGAGATGAATTTTATGTGAGAAGTTGAAACAAAAATAGATTGAATATTGAGAAAATTCATGATTTTGATCTGGCCACCATCCTTGAGGGTATGTAAGATGATGGGGTTACCATTAGTGATGATTTTCATGTAGTAAGAGGGATAATGTCCCACTTATAGTAATCATTTTTGGTAAATATAATGATAAGACTATTAAAAACATAACTTCAAATGTTTTGTCAATGACTTCCACATAGATTCTCAATAAAGGCTGCTATATGAAGGAGTTGATGAGTAAAACCACTCATGTAGGTCAAAAGAGAAAAGAAAGAGCACAAGGAAAAAGTAGCCAAATGCCTACAAAGAAGATAAAATTCAAAATGAATATTGATGATACATTTTTAGTGGTAAAAGATAAAAATCCAATTAAACCAACTATTTCTACACCACTATTCATCTCTTCTATTGATAATATTATTTTTATTGTTTCCACCATTCCTTCCATTCCTAGTTCCACTACACCTGTCATAGATCCATTAGTACTGATGCCACCCCCAAAGTCTCATGGCATCAAAGCTCCCAATAAATCCATTCAAAATGAAATTATTCCTCATCTTCCCCTTATATCTTCTCCACATCTTCCCCCTTTAATAGAGTAACCCACCATTGAAATGGAGCCTAAAAAAATAACCCCATATCAAGAAGAAATATAATAACAATAAAAAGAAGTAGAAAATATTGAAAAGGATAAGGAAGAAGTAGTTGCAAAAAATCTAAAAGAAGATGAGATAAGAAAAGAACCTAAACAATAGTAGAGGCAGTGATAGAAAAAATTGTTGAGAAGCCCAAGGAGAAGGAAGTTATAGTTGAAAAAGTGGTAAAAGAAGAAAATAAATATGATATCAAAAATGAAATAACAATTGATAAACAAGTTGAAAATGATATAGAGAAAGATATCTAGAAATATATAGAGGCCCAAGAGGGTTCTTTTCAAGATCTAGTGGTGAGGAACAACTAGTAGTAAATGGTAACTCATTCGAACACCCTCACTAGTACAAAATTTTCATCTTGGTTAAATTTATAGACAAATTTAGAAGATAAAAAAGTGATAAATCTTGAGGAGATAGACTTGAAACTCTTGATAATTCTTGACTGAAAAGGTAAGAAGTCTAAGTCTACAAAAGTAACTTTAAAATTGATAATTAAATATTTAAGACAAAAGTTTGTAGAGGTAGAAGTTCCACCATAGGGGATGAGCAAAGGAGAAGTCACTGAGAGTGACTTCAAAATTTCAAAGATACATCCTAGAGAAGTAAATACTAAAGGTTTAAAGAAAGACACATAGACCTTGATCAACACTCTTTTCAAGAATATTGATGAATAAAAGGTAGTCAAGGCTGAGTCAAAAGAGTAAAATGCCAAATTATGTGAAATAATTACCAAGATAGAAAATTTTGCTCCTCAACAACCATTACTTTCATATGTTGTAGTTACTCAATAAATAATTACACAAGTGGAAGAGACTAGAGATAAATCAAAATCTATTGATAAATGGGTAGATCAGATGCATAAAATTGTTTAGAACCTCTTCCCTAGTGTTCTAAGTGCCCATGCTGATATTTTTAAGAAATTGGTAGAAGTTAAGGTAATGATGAAAGAGATAGAAAATGAAAATGGAATTTTTGAGTTACAATAGGAAAGTATACAAACAATAGGTAATTTGAATGAGAAAATTTTTATCATGGAAAATATTGCTCCTAATGGATCTGTAAAGAAGATAAAGCAAGAAGAGTACCCAGTATCTTTTTGTATGCATATTATACAAGTAATGAGTGAAGAAATAAATATTTTTGAAGAAGATGCATGTGGTGCAAAGATAAATCTAGAGGATTCCTTTTTTAGTCTTATTGGTATTTAGTCTGATAATGTTTGAAGGGCATATGAGAAGTTATGGGAGAAATTAAAGAAATAGATGGACAAATCTACAACTCCTTTCATATCCAAGTCTATCAAAGAGTTAATCCAATATCAATAGGAAATAAAAAGACTTGAACAAATAATCGAGAAGATAAAATCTCATAGTAGAATAATTGAGAGGGAGATGCTAAGATTTGAGATAGAAAGACAATCATTAGCTAAATCTGATGATGTAGTAATACAATTGATGATGTCTCAGAACTTCAAGTAGAGAGAGAAATATAGATGTAAAGTTCATTAAGTGGAATAATTATTTTTTCCCTTCTTTCTAGTAGTTTCATTCTCCCTATTCCTATTTTATTTCATCCTATTCATTCTATTTATAAATTAAATTTGTTAAAAGAAATTAGTTTTAAGTAAAGATGTTTAGTAGAGTTACTTGTTGAAGTTATATTACTTTGTAAAATTTTAAAACTCAAGTAACTTGGTTGAAACACCACTACTTGAAGTTATCTTGTAAAAGTAAATTACTACAATGAACTTTGTGTTACATGAAAAGTATTTATATTCAATCCAAACAATGAGACCAGGAAGTGCTACATGTCACTAGATGCTTCATGCCATATAGGAGAATTATGAGGATGCCACTCAATGGTATCCAATTTTAGTGAAATTTATGGGTATTGAAGAACTTGTTTTCTATTTGAATTTGGTATCTAAAATTGTATAAGTGCATCTTATGTGCTTGAGGATGATAATTTTTTTGTAAGCAATCAATTTTAACCATTGTACGGGAAAGTTTAAGCAATCTAAAACTTTGTATTTAGATATCTTAACATTTTAGTATGAATTTTTCTAAATGTGAATATGAAGAAAATTGGTTTTCTATAGAATTTTTTGTTTGAGGGAATCATTGTGTGTGTTCTATGAGGATAAAATGGTAAACTTTGTGTTATATATTAATCTAAATTTAATTCATTACTTTTTTGATCATTTGTTGAAAAGATTATCATAGTTATATGTTTATATGTTTGCATGTATTTAATAGACTCTAAAAAACTTTTTACTATGAAGTGAATTTCTCTTATTTCTCTTATTTTTCAAGTATTACATTCATTTATTTATTCTCCAACCTATTTCGAACTCTGCTCACATTCATAGAATTATCTACTTGTTGTAAAATCCCTTTGTTATGGCTCATGAACATAGTGATTAAATTAACACCCTTAATTATAATAACTTGCACATAATTTGTATACTCTAAGAATAAGTGTAAGTTATTAGTAATTAGAAATAGATAGTAATAAATGTAGAGAAGATTCACTGATAAATGAAGGGGATTTAATCCCATGACTCCTTAGGTAAATTTGATCATCTATAAAATATCTAGCCAATAGTTTCTAACAACTTCATTTGGGAATGAAAAGATAGACTTTCAAATCGTAAAAATAGAATATTCCTTCAAGTTGTGTTAGATGTAGTTAATGTTTAGTTCCCCATAATTTGTGTGTGTTCTAAACTATTTTACAAAAGTGTTGCATGTTGAGTCAATTGCACACTTCTAAGTAAAACATGACACTACTATAATTAACTTTGATTTCCAAATAAAGATTCATCACTTTTACTATATTTGTTGCATATGTTTTTGTTTAAACATTTTGTTTGCCTTGATTTTTTTTCATGACTATTAGCCACCATCCAAATCTTTATCTATAAATAGAATTGTTAAGCATAATCATCATAATAACTTATGTGTCTCAAACTAGAAAATAAACCATTTAACATAGCAAGGAGAGCTCAAGGCCAAGTAGATGGTGTTTTTGAGTTACAAAAGTAGTTCAATTTTAGTTTTGTTGTTCAAGCTAGAACATGAAGTGCTAATCTATCATATGTGAGATAGACACCAATTGTTGATAATTAGTTACAACATAATTTTGTTTGAATAATTCAACCTATGAATCCATAGTTACTCATTCCTAGAAGAATGACACAACCACTTCCTATCCATTAGGGGGAAGTAAATGGACCTCTGAACTTGACTCACCCTCTCCATGACTTGCCAAAAGGATATAGAAAGAATTTTCCTAAGTTTATTGGTGATGGTAAACAAAATATAGATGAGCACTTGGTTTCCTTCTTTGTAGCATGTGGAGTAATTGGTGTCGAGAATGAATACGTCTTAGTCAAAATCTTCATTGAGACCTTACATGGTTTAGCTGGAGAATGGTTTTACCATTTTCTTCCTTAAACCATAGTCAATTAGGCTACCATGTGTGACTAGTTTGAAAATAGATTCAAAGCTAATGAAGATGTAGTTATACCACTTACCCAACTCACTTAGCTTAAGAAAGAACCACATGAGCACATGAATTATTTTATTACCAAGTTTAATATATTTCGCTAAATCATTCCTCAAGCTACATTATCCACTGTAGACAATTAAAAGTGTTTCTTCATCAATGCCTAGCTACCAAAATTTAGCTATCATCTATGAAGAGCATGACCAATTGATTTAGCATCAACCCAAAACCTTGCCATAAAGGTGGAAGATGATTTGATAATGGTTGGAAAGATCAAGAAAACAACCTCTAAGGGATACTCTTCTACTTTAACAACATCATAGATAATTGATCCCCTATTATAGAAGCTAGCAAACAATTTACTTCAAGTCAAAAGACAAATTGCTCAAGGTACTCATACTACTCTTACTATGAATGCACCTACACAGAATTCTAATAATCATAACAAGAACCATATTTTAAGTCATACACAAATATTGGAAATTGAATATGCTCCTAGAAATCAAATTGAGATGAGTGAGGAAGATTAGATGACTAATGATACTCATCAAAGTTCTAGTGATGAAGATGACTTTATAGATCTTGTTAATGACTCCAACATTGGCTACCAAAAATATCAATCTAAAAGTGACTATGAAGAAGCATTTGAAGAAGATCATAGTCATTCATTTTAAGTTTTTAGAAGCTCACAAACTCAGCAAGTTGGTGAGAAATATTCTAAAGAACAAGAGAAAGATAAAGGATATTCTAGAGCAGATGTAAGTATTCTTAAGAGAGCAAGTCCTCTACCTTCCTCTTTGGCACCTAAAGATTAGTATACAAATTAGACTCATAAGACAATAAATCAGTATACTAAAGTTAGTCATATTTTGTCTACTTTCATTCCCTCTTTTGACATAATTGACCATATAAAGAAAACCAAAATTTAGATGTCAGATGTTGAGTACTTGATATCCTATCCAGATCAGTTGAATAGATTAGTCAAGTATGTTCAAAGCAAAGGGTCATATAATTCAGTAAATACCTCTAAAGGTATCTTTCCCACTCCCAAATAATTTCCTTCCTAAAACAAATGTTACTGCTACTTCACCAAAACCTACTTCTACATCCAAAAAGATAGAGCCATTTTATGTTTCTCTTTTGATTAATGGTTACAAGTTAAGCAATTGAATTCTAGATTCTGGAGCTTCAGAGAATGTAATGTTAACTAAGGTGGTTGATGCTCTTAGTCTCACATTAACTAAGATAATAGGAAGATGTTACTCTATGGAGAGACAAGTTCCCCTTATTAGATAAATCAAAGATGCTCAAGTAGTCTTAGCAACCTTTCTAGATAAAATACTCAAAATGACAATTATAGTAGTAGACATTCCTATTTCCTTTGAATGGTACTAAGCAGAAACTTCTACAAGGATTTGGGTGGAGAAGTAAAGATGGATTGGTCATGTGCTCACATTCTAATCAAAGGAGTGAATTAGAAGCTCAAACTTGAAAAGAAATCCAAATACACAGTTTCTAAATCTGATGACCCAAGGTCACAAATTCTTTTTTAATAATCTAACTTGGATTTTATTAGCTTTAAATGGGCAAATAAATCCAATAATTAGAGCAAGAAGAAGAAAATGATAAGATATGGAAATTAGAGTTTAATGGCAGTTGTAATTTTATTGGTTTAGCTGAAAGGGTAGTATTGATATCTCTTAATGGTAAAATATTTCCTTATTCTTACAAAATCATATTTGAAAATACTAAAAATATAGTTGAATATGAGGCACTCTTGCTAGGACTTAAACAAGAAAAGGAAAAAGGAGTAAGACTCCTTAAAGCACAAGGGGATGCTAAATTGATAGTAAGATAAATTAGAGGATAGTATCAGGTGAATAAAAATAAGTTGAAACACTATCATGACCAAGTTTTAAGTGCCACACATAACTTCTCTGCTTTCTCAATCAACTCAGTTCCTTGAGATCAAAATTATAGAGTTATTTCACTTGTTATTACTACATCTCTACTCAAGAAAGAATAATATCCAACACTTTTTAGAGAAGGTAATTATAAGGTAGAGATGGTCTACCATCCAAATTTCCTAGATAATGTTGAACAGTTTCAAATTTTCAATGATGATAAGTAAATAGCTACATTTCTTGAATAACAAGATAAATTTGAAGGCTATACTTTAAAGGAAGTAGTTCACATCCATGAGAGACAACAACAGGTATAATTGATCCTAAACTTACTCATAGTCAAGATATAATTTAGTTGAAAGGAAATAAAATTCCTAAAGGTCTAGTCTCTTTAGAAGAAATTTTTGATAAGCATGATAATTGTTTTTTGAAAAAGAAAGACTATGGAGATAGTTCTTCCTCAAAAGTTCAGCAAGTTAACATGGGAAGTGAAGAAAAGCCTAAGATGATCAACATTGGAAAGTGTTTCTCTTAAGAAGAAAAGGAATAATTCATCAATATTATTACAATGTATATCGATGTGTTCACATAGTCCTACAAAGACCTCAAATCCTTCCAACCAAATGAAGGGAAACATTATATTCCACTCTAACAACAGGTGAGGCCCTTCAAGCAAAAGTTATGCCACCATAACCCAACTCTTTTAGGTACTATTTATACTAAGATAAAAAAAACTCCTTGATGAAAAGATCATTTATCTTATCCATCATTTATAATGGTTATAAAATATTATTCCAATGAGAAAGAAAAATGGAAAAATATGCTTGTGTTGATTTTTGTAATCTAAACCAAGCCTCTCTAAAAAATAATTATCCATTGCCCATTATGGATCACACATTATAAGTGGTTATAAGTTTAGATATGTTATCCATGTTCTATTTTTAGTATATAATTAGATAAAAGTACCTGATGAGGATCAATACAAAATAATGTTTATAATGACATGGGGAATGTTTGTTTATCAAAAGATGCCTTTTTGGGTTTATCAGTACTAGAGAAACATTTAAATGAGCTATGGATATAGATTTTTCTCATTTAGAAAAAAAATGTATTATGGTATACCTTGATGAATTAATGGTATTTTCAAAAAAGAGAGGTGATCACCTCATTGATCTTGAAGTTCTTATGTAATGTAGGAGACATGGGATTTCCCTGAATCCTGAGAAATTGATATTTGTTGTGACTGAAGGAAAAATTCTTGGCCACACAGTCTCAAAATATGGGACCAAAATTGATCCAGAGAGATCCAAATCTATTCATATTTTACCTATGCCTATGTCTAAAAATGGAGTGCACTCATTCTTTGGTAAGGTCAATTCTTTTAGAAGATTTATTCTTGATTTTGCTGAGTTAACTTGCCACATCTCTAAAATGATGAAAAAGAATCAAGAATTCAAATGGAATGTTGAAGGAAAGTTAGAATTTGAAAGAATTAAAGTAGCTATAGATGAAGCTCTAGTGGTAGTTTATATAGACTTCAGTAAAGAATTCATTCTTTACTATTATTCCTCTGAACATACCATGTTAGCTATACTTCTGTAGAAGAATGATGAAGAAATTGAATCTCCTATAGATTTCATGATCTAGCCACTAAAAAGCTAAAAATTGAAGTATGAATAAATGGATAAACATGCCTTGATGTAGTTAAAGCATGTAAAGTTTTTAGGTACTACATTTTGTCTTCAAATACTAAAGTTTATGTACCTAATATTGTAGTCAAGTCAATTCTAACACAACAGGAGCTGATATTACTAAGAGACACTTGGGTAGCTAAGGTACAAGATTTTGATCTTGATATCAAACCTATGAAACTAGTGAGAGGAAAAAGCTTATGCCAGTTTATGATAGAAAGGAAACTTAATGATGTAGATATAAAAACATCTTCTCTCCAAGCTAGATTGGATGGAGATTTACCAATGGTGATTTTTGTTAATCTTGTAAATGAATGGTACAATAAGATTGCCTACTTCTTGACTTATGAAGAATGCCTAACTAATTTGACATGTAAATAAAAAAGTACCATCAAGTTAAAGTCAAATTATTGTGTTCTTTGGAATAATGGCTTATACAAAAGAGGAATTGATGGTGTTTTTCTTAATTGTGTGGACAAAGAGAAACAAGCTAGACTATTGGAATAGTTTCATGACAAGGCATGTGGAGGTCACTTCTCACCTAGATTCATAACACACAAAATCTTATGAGTAAGGTATGTTTGGCCTACTCTATTTAAATATTCTTTAGATTGGGTTTCTAAGTGTTAGGCATGTCAACATTTCATAGGATGACTCAAGTTATCGACCTTGTCTCTAAAACCAATTGTTATTGATGAACCTTTTTGTTAATGGGGCATGGATTTTATTGGTATGTTGAATCCTTCTTCAAGTGATAAACATTTTTATGTTTTGATTGCTATTGATTATTTTAGTAAATGGGTAGAAGCCATTTATGTCAAACATTCCAATTTTAAGGTTATATGTGACTTCATCAATGAGAATATTATATTAAGGTTTGGCATACCACAGAATATTGTAATAAACAATACAACCAACTTTTATTTTGTAGAATTAAATGAGTTTTATTACTTATATGTAATTGACCTAGTTCATGCTTCAAATCACTATCCTCAAATAAATGGTCAAGTTTAATCAAGTAATAAGAACTTGATGACCATCATTCATAAGCTAATGGATAATAATCAATGAACCTAGCAAAAGAAGTTGTTTGATGCACTATGGGTTGTCAGGATCTCCTTAAAGAAATCCATAGGTATATCTCCTTTTATTTTTTATAAGGAATAAATGTTGAGATACCAATAACCATAAAGATTTCTACTTTTCAATTGTCTAAGGCCATTAAAGATATTAATTATCAATATTTAATAGATAAAAGAATCATATTTTTTTACTAAACTACAAGAGGTTTGTGTTCAAGTTGTTGATTGATTGGTTGATCATTAAATGAAAACAAAGAAGATCTTTGATCAGAAGGTTTAGGATAGGTATATTGAAGTTAGTGATTTCGTGTTCCTTTGGGATAATCAAAATGAATACAAAGGGAAGCATGGTAAATTTGAATCCTTGTGGAAAGGGACCTTTACTATAAAAAGCATTGCTAGAAAATATAGATTCATCCTAGATTATCAAGATGGGATTGCACTATTGCTTCTATTCAATGGGCAACACTTGAAGCTCTATAATAACTAAGTAATAAGGTAACACTTTTATGTATATAAATAAAGTTGTCAGACTTTCTTTTAGTTTTATTTTTGTTTTTGTGTTTTTTACTTATTTCATAGTTTTTTTATTGAGTTTTTGAAAAGAATCCATGCCCAATGGATAAAATTCAAAACCAAAGATACTGGGATCTCACCCTTATTTCTTTCTTCATGATAGAAATAAATATGTCCCTAGTTAGAACCAGTTGGTCTCCCTAAATTTTCACATCAAAATTTTTGGGATACCCCTATTTAAAATTTATATATTTGGTCTTATATGAGTCAGTTGTCCTTGGTAAGCCATTCCTCTAAATAAAACCTTGGTTTTTAGTAGTTTTTGTGTCTAATTTATTTCTTTCTCTAATTGCTTCAAATTTCTCTAGAAGGTTGAAAACATATACCTAAAGCTAATACTAAAAAACCCCATTTACTCATCTCCTTGAAAGATCAAAGAGGCTAAAGTATTTTGGTTAATTTATAATGCAAATCAGATTCTCCAAACTACTTTACTTATTTAAAAGTATGTAGAGTTGTCCCATAAATTTGAATTACACTACCTAGTTTGAATCAGAGTTATCAAGTAGCTTTACTTTGATACTAAAGCTAAGTAGATAAGTCTCCAAAACATGTCAATCATTGCCTAAGGTAAACTAGGTTTTTGGAGTTGTTTTACTTGTATAAACAACTAAGTAAAAGTAGTGAGGGTTTTCTAACCCAAACTACTCATCAACTTAGACCAAGTTAGGTTTGTGAGGGTACTTTTATTTAAATTCTAAAATCAATCAAAGTAACTCAAAAATCCTGATAGAAAGCCAAGGGTTTATGTGGCTCACTCCCACATGCCCCAAATTCATCATTAATGTACTGGTATATATAAAAATTATGGAAAGCCACCTCATTTCCCACCTGACATTTCATTTGTTTGATCAAGTTGTCACACTTGAAAACCCTAATCCACATGATTCGAGTCTCTAGAGCATCTTTGAGCAAATCTACTTTGACCCATTTGTGTTTGAGGTAAGTGGATCACTTTATTTTTTTTCATTGCTTCATTTTATCATTTTATTTTTATTTTTCTCTACTATTTTCTTTCTACCACAATTGTTGTTTTTACTATCATGTCTTATTTCTTTCTATTCTAAATTTCATTTTTGAGCATGATTGGGTAGTATAAACCCATGAAAAATATTTCAAAGCTCAAAATTCCTATGAAAACCTAATAGCCAAATCTAACATCACTCGCTTAGTTTTCCCAATGCATGTTGCTTACTTGGGTTCTCAACCTCAAGTAACTACCCTATAAAAAACTAACCTTAAAACACCTTACTTACTCAGGTTTCCTACTTCTCATTACTTACTCAAGGTCCTGACCCTAAGTTAATACCCTTGAAAACCCCAACCATCAAAGAAATTACTTGCTCAGACTTAAGATTTCTCACTACTTGTGTTTTATCACTGTAATTACTCTCCTTATTAAAACTAAGGTTTTAAACTTAGATAAACTCATAGAATAATAAATAACTACTTGAATTCATTTCTCATAGTTACTTGGATTTTCTTATCCAAGTAACTTGACAATATAAGTCCAAAGCTACAAGCCAAGAAAAACCCAAATTTATCCATACATATTCCTTATGACCTACTTAGACTTCTAGATGCTCAAGACTTGAGTATTATCTAGACTAACCTAGGGTTATAAGACCATATTTATTAGATATGAGTTACTTAAGGATTTCAAAGACTTTTTTTCTACTTAGAACCTAAAGCTTGTTGGGAAAGACTATAAGAACAACAATTTAACTTTTCTCAATCTTTATAAACTAGTTGTAGAAGTTACTAAGTGTTTAAAAATCACTTATTAAGTTCTTGACAGTAAGTCAGATCTAATGTTTGGATCAGAAGGATCAAGAAGATCAAAAGAAGAAATAGCTAAATTAGAAGAGTAAGAAACATAAATTGATGAAGTCCCAAAGTTGGCACTTGATGAGATTCTAAAGCAAAGGAGAGGAAAAGAAAAATCTAAGAGAGCTAAGTCATAAGAGCCCAAGATGAATTGTGAATATAAGGGATACCCAATTGAATCATGCATCACCTCCAAGCTAATAGACATAAGTGATATAGACATGGGGCATGTGTCTATGATTGAGTTTATAGAGAGATCAAAATCCATAATCAAGACTCCACTCATGCAGGGCATGAAAAATAGTGAGATTATATAAGCTATAGCTTTCCCAAGCTTGGCTCAACCTCTATAGTATGTCTTAACATGTGCTAAGTAATATGATTCTATAACTAGGACTGTAAGAGATGTTTGTAATGTAGTCATAAGATTAAATGTTCAATAGTTTAACTACTACATAAATATTCCAACATCTTCAATAGTAATTAATATATCTATGGAGAAGGCTAATAGGCAATAGGAGAAACGATAGTGAAATGCATCAAGATAATGAATACAAGTTATCTAAATAAAGTGAAACAAGAATCAAGATTTCCAAAGTAAATAGTAAGATCAAATTTTGTTCAAGAAGTGGATGACATTACTCAACTGCTATGTAGAATCAATGGTGAGAAAAATGCCAAGTGTTTCTCAACTTGGATGTATTCATATATTAGAACCATTGATGTGACTAGGAGATCTGTTGTGATCAAATGGGCAAGGATGATTAGTGATAATATAGACTTGAAATTAAGTATTGCATAGACTTTTGATTTCAAAATGAGTTCTTATCTGGTGTACATAGTAGCATCAAGTGGATCCTTTTCAAGGCTAAGAAAAAAAGGTACACTATCATATGTGCTAATATATGAGTATTATCCTTAACTAGTCCTTTCAAAGTACCACAAACATTATATTATAGTAAATGATAGATTATTTTATGAATTCATTTGCAAATTAAATGTGGCTCTAAAACATAAAAGAGTACTAGATGAAGTAAGGGTTGTAGTTTCATAGTTTGGCTAAATTTTCATTTAGTTCCTTAATGTTACATACATCAGAGTTGGGGGTTTCTTGGGTGCATTTGTTAAGTTACCTAGATACCCAAGTTAGAAGTGGATTCTCATGTAATTATATAGGTACATTTTCAAACTACATGACTTACATTCAAAAGCTCACTATCTAGCTATCAACTTTCCCATTGTCATTGGTCATTACCATCTCCCAAGCATTTACAAAGATAATAATGTGTAGAAATAAATGTACCATCATTACACCCAAATATGTTTTGAGTCTAGAGTCAATTTTAATTATAGAGGGGTTACTTAAAATATAGTTTCTCTAGAATACATGCATATTCTAATACTTTAGGACTTTTGGACTGAATATAGAGATGAATTTGATGTGATAAAAAGAGATAACAATAGATTAAATGTTGAGAAAATTCATTATTTTGATCTGGCCATCATCCCTGAGGATATGGAAGATGATGGGGTTGCCATCGATGATATTTTTCATGTAGTAGATGGTATATTGTCCCACTTCCAATAATCATTTTTGGTAAATATCATGATAAGACTATTCCAAATAGAACTTCAAATGTTTTGGCAATGACTTCCACCTAGATTCTCAACAAAGGCTACTATAGGAAGGATTTGATGAGTGAGCCCACTCATGTAGGTCAAAAGAGAAAAGAAATGACATAAGGAGAAAGTAATCAAATGCCTACAAAGAAGATAAACTTCAAAAGGAATATTGATGATACCTTTTTAGTGGTAAAAGATAAAGAGCCAATTTAAGTAATTATTTCTACACCACCATTGGTCTCTTCTATTGATACTATTTTTCCTTCTATTTCCACCATTCCTTCCATTCCTACTTCCATTTCACCCATCACATATCCATTAGTATTGATGCCACCCCTAAATTATCATGGCATCAAAGCTCCTAAGAAATCCATTCAAAATGAGATTCCTCCTCCTCTTACCCATCCATCTTCTCCACCTACTTCTCCACCTCCTCCCCCTTTAATAGAGAAACCCACCATTGAAAAGAAGCCTGAAAAAATAACCCCATCTCAAGAAGACATAAAAGAAAAAAAGTAGTAGAGCCTGAGAAGGAGAAGGAATAATTAGTTGTAGAAATTCTAAAAGAAGTTGAGATAAGAAAATAAACTAAAAAAGAGGTAGTGGTATTGATAGAGAAAAATGTTGAGAATCCCAAGGAGAAGGAGGTTGTAGTTCAAAAATTGGAAAAAAAATAAAAGAAAGATGATATGGGAAAGGAAGGAACAATAGAGAAATAAGTTGAAAAGGATATAGAGAAAGATATCTAGAAAGAGATAGAGGTACAAGAGGTTTATTCTTAATATCTAGTGGTGAGGAACAACTAGAAACAAATGGTAAGTCATTTAGACACCCCCAATAGTACAGACTTTTCATCTTGGTTGAATTTGTAGACAAGTCCTAAATCTAAAGAAGTGATAAATATTGAGGAGATAGACTTAAAACTACTGAGAAGTCTTGACCAAAAAGATAAGAAGCCCAAGTCTACAAAAATAACTTCAAAATTTATAATTGAATGTTTAGGATAGAAGTTTGTAGAGGTAGACGTTCCACCATAGGGGATGAGCAAAGGAAAAGTCACTAAGAGTGACTTAACAATTTCAAAGATACCTCTTAGATAATTAACTACTCAAGGATTAAATCAAGACACATAGACCTTGATCAACACTATTTTTAAGAAGCTAGATGAAGAAAAGGTAACCAAGGCCAAGTTAAAAGAGAAAAAATCCAAATTATGTGAAATAATTGCCAAGGTAGCAAAGTCTACTTCTCAACAATCTATACTTTTAGATGTTGTAGTTACTCAAAATGTAATTACAGATTGGAAGAGACTAGAGATAAATCAAATGTTGTTGATAAGTGGATAGAGAATATGCATAAAAATACTTAGAATCTCTTATTTAGTGTTCTAGGTGCCCATGCTAATATTTTAAAGAAATTGGTGGAAGTTAAGGCAATCATGAAACATATAGAAAAATAAAATGGCATTTCTGAGTTACAATGGGAAAGTCTACAAATAATAGGTAATTTGAATGAGAAAATTTTGATTGAGGAAAAGATTTCTATTGATGGATCTATAAAGAAGATAAATAAAGAAGAGTACTTAATATATTTTCATATTTGTACTCTACAAGAAATGAGTGAAGAAATGAAGATTTTGGAAGAAGAGGCATGTGGTACAAAGACAAATCTAGAGGATTCCCTTTTTGGTCTTACTAGTATTTGGTCTGATAATGTTCCAAGGACATCCAAGTGGTTATGGGATCAAATCAAGCAATGAATGGACAAAACTACAACTCCTTTCATAGCCAAGTCTATCAAGGAGTTAATCCAATATCAATAAGAAATAAAAAGACTTGAATCAAGAGTCAAGAAGATAAATGCTCATATAATAAGAATTGAGAGGGAAATGCTAATATTTGAGAAGGAAAGACAATCATTAGCTAAATCTGATGATGCAATAATAGAGATGATGATGTCTTATCACACCAAATACAGAGATAAATGCAAATTTGAAGTTCATGTAGTGGATTAATTATTGATTCCCTTCTTTCTAGTAGTTTCATTCTCTTTCTTCCTATTTTCTTACATCCTATTAATTTTATTTATAAAGTAACTTTTTAAAAAGAAATTACTTTTAAGTAAAGACATTTATTAGAGTTACTTGTTGAAGGTATATTACTTATTAAAATTGTAAAACTCAAGTAACTTGGTTGTAATGACATTAATTAAAGTTATCTATTAAAATTAAATTAATTCAGTGAACTTTATGCTACATGAAAAGTATTTATATTCAATCCAAACAGTGAGACTAGGAAGTGCTACATGTCACTAGCCACTACATGCCATACAGGAGAATTTTGAGGATTCCACTCAATGGTTTCCAATTTTAGAAAAGCACATGCCTATTGAGTAACTTGTTTCCTATTCTAATTTGGTATCTAAAATTATATAAATATAAGTGTAGGCTTGCATTCCTGAGGATGATAAATTTTTTCAAGCTAGTAATTGTAACCATTGTACAAGAAAGTTTAAGCAATCTAAAACTTCATGTTTAGATATTTAGACATTTTTGTATAAATTTTGTTGAAAGTAAATAAGAAGGAAATTGGGTTTTTAGAGAAAATTATGTCTGAGGGTATCATTATGTGCATTTTATGAGGATAAAATGGTAAACTTTGTGTTATCTATTAATCTAAATTAAATTAATTATTTTCTTGATCTTTTTTTGAAAAGATTATCACACTTATATGTTCATCTATTTGCACATATACAATAAACACTGAAAAACTATTTATTGTGAAGTGCATTTCTCTTATTTCTCAAGTATTATAGTCATTTATTTATTATCCAACCTATTTCGAACTCTATTTAGATTCCTATAACTAGATGTTTGGATGCTAAAAAATCCTTTTGTTATGGCTCATGAACACAGTGATTACAATAATACTCATAATTAGAATAACTTGCACATAATTTGTATACTCTAAGAAAAATTATAAGCTATAAATAACTAAAAATAGATAGACATAAATGCATAGGGGCTTCATCATTAAATCAAGGGGATTTAAACCCATGACTACCTAGGTAATTTTGACTACTTACAAAATATCTAGCTAACAAGTTTTATTTTTGAAAAATGAAGAATATTATTAGAATAATAATTATATATTAAAAACGTATGCAGTATGTAGTATATGTTATATAAGGTGCATAAATATACAAAATATGTCTATATAAGAATATAGGTATTCCTCTATGTGTGTGTGTGTGTGTGTGTACATTGGGATGTGTGCCTATAATTATAATTATAATTCCATTGATTATTCTAAACTAATTCATAGATTCCTAAAGGATAGGACACTATCCATATATGTATATCAATATTCTAATATAACAAGATGTATAAATGAAAGATTCCATATTCATGATAATATGGCTTTCTTTATTATGTCTAGTTGTTGAAATTAAGTAGTGTGTATAGTGCTTGTCATAGAATATATTTCATTTTTGTTTGCTTACGTAAATTGAGTATGAATTATAAATATAGGTCATACCATATTGGTATAAACTATACTTATTATTCTTATTATTTATGTGATAAATAATATTTTTGAGATTCATTCATATATTTGGTAAACTAAATGTATGAATTATGATTATTCTTATGTTTAGCATGTTTTATGCTTATTATCAGGAAGTAATCTATATGAATATGTTGGTCAGATTTATGTTAACAAAATCTTGTATTGCTATTACTAATTAAGAAGTCAGACAAACTTCACTAGATTGCTAGCATCGACAATATCAGATGAAGGTAATCTAGTCAATTGGTGTGTGTGAATTTGACTAATATTAGAGATCAATAACTATTAAAAAAATTGTCCAAAGTAATGTTAGTTAGACATTATCATTAATATGTATGATTTACATATTTATGCAATATCATATTGACAAATTTCTTTATGGCACATTGTATGTTCTTCGAAATCATGCAACATAGGATACTATCTTGTCTCTCTAGATTCTCGCACCATCACTATCTACTCATCCATGAAGAGAGGGTCATTCCCTAATGGGGGACTGTGTAGGGGATTAATTTTACATGGTTGGTGTGTTAAAGTGCTTAAATGTTCCACTGTAGTACTACTTTGGATATGACACTTGAGATTTCTATAGAAATTAGAGTTTGAAGAACTCATTCTCCATGGATCTTTGTATCTCTATACACTGTATTGTATTTAATATTATTATATCATTATACCTTATGATATGTAATTATTTACTTATTTTACATTAACAATAGTGGATTTATGTTTATACTAGCCATGTTTGGACATCTATAATTACATTCTATATTTAGTTATGTTATATTTCCTCTGATGATAGTGATTAGTGATGAATATATGTTACATTATTATTTTATAGTTATCATATTTAGAGTATTTTATTTGGATCACTAATTATATTCTTGTGGTGTAATCTAATGAAAGGATACATTTTTTTTAAAATCATGTATTTCTAAGTATATCCTAGTGGGGATGTTACACTCTTGACATTTGTGTTATAGGTAACCCTTTTCTATATCCAAGGAATTCATTGGTCATTAATAGATCATGAAAGTATCACAATATTTATTTCATTGGTCTTATTTGAGTTATAGTCTATTGAAATAAGATAGTTGTAGATTTATCCTAGCCCTGTGTGCATTCTAGTAAACCCAATGTATTTTATTTAACCTCTATTTGTATCACATTCCTATTTTTCATTCTATCAACTTAGAATAATTTTAAAACCTAGAATATATATATTTTTAATCTAATTACATCATCCAATGTGGTACCTTTCTCTATATACTTGAGAATTATATCATCAAACTTGATATAGTTATGTGTGTTTCCAACTGAAGCAACAAGGATGATATAATTCATTTTATCCAAATATGAGTAGCACCACCTTTTTACTATGTTATATCATCCAACTCAATATCATATATTCTCCTATCTAAATATATTGTCCTATGTATTTTTCTAGACTCAGTAACTAATTATATCAGCTAACCTAATACCATATGTTTATCTGTTAATTACTTTAACATGTGATTTTTAGTCTGCTTCATCATGATGGCTCCTCTTAGGGTCTTTCTTGTGACCCTTAACCCACTATTATTTTTCATGGGTCACCTTTTTCTACCTTATATAACCATTGTTGAAGGCATCCCCTCATGGTAAAATTATGATACACATTTTCTAATGACTAAAGATCCTAATTATGATCTCCCCTATTATGATAAGTACTATAGTAGGACCAAATATTATCAATATGGTTATCCCATTAATGATGATACCTATGGATATCCTAATGTAATCACTTTTGACACTTATGATACTGACAAAGAATATAATGACGATATTCCCCTCTATTTTATTGATGATCCTTATTACCAAAGTGAATAATCTAATGATGATACTTATATTGGGACCAAAGATTACCAAAATGGTCCAATCCTTGATGAATATCCCTAAGAAAATAACTATGGTGACACTTATAGTGGGACTAAATACTATTAGTATGGTCCTTAAATATTTGATGATCCTATCTTCACCACTTCTCACATGGTTCAAAATCAGTTCTAATATTTTCCTAGCCTTGATTATGATTCTGATGGAGGTGAAGACCATAGTATGATATTGGATGTTCCCATTGATGACATGTATAACATAGATTAAAAAATTTCTTATGATTTTACCATATATATAAATCCAAAATTAAATCAAGAAATGATGAGCAGGGTTTCCTTGATGTTTACCTACCCTCTACCCCACCCTTGAAAGGCCTTACGATAAATAGTTATCAAACCTCCACTCAAATTCAACCCATTTTTATAAAATCATTAGTTTATGAAGGACACTTAATTCAAATGCATACAAAATTATTCATTTTAAATATTTTTGATCATCAAAACTATATGAACATTCATAATTATCATATTTTAGTCCCTCTAATATCACCACAACAATCAATTATTACCAACTATATTGGCTAGTTTGATGCTATCCTCAACCAACATGCTACCATTCAATTATAACTTATTATTTTCACCTATATCAGACAACCCACTATCTTTTCATCACTTATAGTCAACTACATTATCTATGACACATGTTGTGTTGATACAATTATACCTCTTATAGTCAATTACACTATACGTGACCTAAAATGTTCAAATATAGTTCTTTTTATCTCATCCAACTATCCATACCATATTATAGAATATGTTGATACTTTTATTTTGAACTTATCCAATTATACCAACCTTGATTCAAAGTATGTTGATATAATTCTTTATATCTCATCTAATGAAACATGCCATGTTGGAGAATTAATCTTATTTGGGCCCTGTTATATCCTAAATTTTCATCCTATAAAATTTAATTATACCTTATCCAACTTGGTATAATATGGAACTATCTTTTCAAATAGGGAAGCTACTATAAGAGATATATCTCTAGATTTGAAAGGTCTAGCTCCCTTGATGTATCCTTTAGGCTCACACACTACACTAGACTAATCATTATTGGGGGTGTAAAGGGAGTAAGGAAACATAAATCAACCTAAAATAATGAATGTGATACACCAAAGATAATTACACAAAACACACTTGAATCTTCACTAAGAAATAATATTGTTAAAACTAAATTCAACTCAATTTTCTTCTAGCATAAGTGTTTCTACATGGAGGGTGATTACTATGTATATTCAGAGGTGGGTAAAAATGAGGTATGATATTAGACACTAATAGTCTCTCCCACATTTCAAAACACACTTAACAAATACATACAATTCATGATACCTATTATAAGAGATGTTATTACTCACATATTGCATACAAGAGTATAATAGAAGCAAAGAGAAGACATTTATCACTTATCATCCAAATACGCTATTTGACATACTTAGGAAAGAGATGTAGAGAAAAAATAAACTTAAAAAATTTATTCAAAGACAAATCAATATTTCAAACCATTAGGGATTATCCATATCAATTGTGGATTCCTTATAATGCCAAAATGACTTGCATATATAGAGCATAAGAGAGGAGAGATAAAAGTGAAGTTGGAAAGTCACAAGGCCAAGTTCTGTGACATGGAAATTAGTTACAATGTAAGAGAAGGATTTGAAAAATAGGCCATGAAGTTTTCATGCATAAGAGTTCATCACATTTGCATCATTCTCCTAGATTTGGTGAAAGGACACTTTATGGTCTTCTTAAAACTACCCTTATTGAATATGAATTCACTTGATAGTCCAAAAATTCCTTTGAATTATTTGACACATATCATATGAAATGATAATATTTAAATAAGATTAGTTCAGGTCCTTATATGCTCCATAATTGATGAACTTCTCTACACCACTTGTCATTCATTTTCTTGCAGTCACTCACTAGCCTTATAGGTTTGTCTTCACACTTGTCAATTAAGTGAACTAAAAATGTTCAAGGATATTAGTTTTATATATCCATTAAAAACTTATTTATCCTATGGTATATCAACTTCCATGAAACTCAATAAGACATTTCTCATCATCAACTTAGGCAGTCACTTCTCTTCTCACTATCTTGTCTAAGACTGCCTATAATTACGAACATATAAAAGGGGTTTTAAAGAATTACCAAGGTGAAAATTGAGTTTTAGGAATTAAATTAAATCCTTACACACCTCTCACAATAAATTTCACCTATCTATTCTACTTTTTACCCTTTTATCACCTCAAAACTTGCAAAAAATAGAGAATTAGGCTTGTTCATATAAGTGATGCTATGGAACAACTAGATGTCAAGGATATTGAGAGAGTTATATCCATATTTAAAAAAATTAAAATTCAATTTACCCCTCTTAGATGCATTTCCATTCATGTTTTCTCCATCATTTTCCTTAGAGGGTTTTAGGTCATTCTAGTTCTTAGTGATGATTCATAAAGGTTGGATGTTTAACCTTTGAACCAATTCCACAAAGTTTGAGTTCATGAAAATCCTCAACTACCCATAAGTTATTGATACACCATGTAGTTTTTTCATACATATATGAGTGAAGGAAGTTGGCTTCTCAAGCTCTTACATGCAATCTGGATAGGCCTAAGATATATTTAGGCCAAAATGACGAATCCTAAGCTATACTTTCAAAACTAATGGTTCTTATCAGTAATACACTTTCCTAAAAATGTTATTAAATAAATTGGAAATGTCATGTGATCATATGGATCAAGTTAAAGGCCATGAGGGTTTAGGCCTAGTTTTAGTCCTAGTAGACTTAGACTTTGTATCTACATATGTGGCCACCTCTAAGTGGTATTATTAGATGTATGTATTCCTCTATACTTTTCTAACTCTAAATAAAGAATATACATTATCTATAAATGCCTTTTAGACTATTCATTCATCTATTCACCATCTATGTATGATGCTTACAGATTATGTTACTTATAGAGTGCCTTTGGTCTAAGACAAAAACAAAGACACTTACCCTATTAGTATGACAAAAACAATACCATTTACTTTTATCTTATTTAATTAGGACCTTATTTATAAATTTTCAAAACCATATCATACATCTAGGGCCTTCAAATAATTCAAACTATCCACACTAGCTTTCTAGACTTATGACTATGCAAGATTTTGATTGACTATAGGTTGAGATTTTGAACAATTTTAGATCAACTTATGTTCTATTTACCATACCCATGAAATTCACATGGAATTTATATCATCACTTTTTAAATGTATTAAACATGTTTATCCACATTATACCTCTACCAACCTTATCTTTTTATAGCCTAGGTTAGTCTGTAATTAGACTGTAAATGTTTCATTAAGGAATACAAAGGATTCTTTTAGGTGGTGATAGATACTTGAAAACTTTAATTCATGTCATTTATCTCTATTGATGTCACTAATTCCATTACACACTCTAATGTATTCATCTCTACCTATATAATATCATCTCATCTCTTTATCACCAACATACTATAGTGCCATCATTGCATTACAAGTTTCTAGGTTCATTTGAATTCACAGCATTGTGTTTACTAAGCATTTTCAATCAATTTTTTTATGGATTGAAAACCACTCACCCATCACTTCATTTGACCAAAAAACCTTTTTGTTATTCTCAGGTGTTATCTCTAGTCCTAGCTTGTAATAAAGGAACCATCAAGTTTATCTATACCTCATATACCCTTACTAATAGATGACATTTTGTGGAGTAGAGTCCCTTTTTGGAGAGATTAAGGTAATCCATCTCATTTTAAAAATTTCTCAACTCTTACAGACCATAGGTGTCAATTAAGTGGTCTTAACTATGATAATGAACCTGTAATGACTTGATAAATCCATTCAAGTCTTGAGATTGTACACATCCTATCTCTTGGGCTTTGGATAGTCCTATAATTCTCTGTACATTCTTATAGTTGGCTATACGTGACTATATACATTGTGGCTTTGGTTAGTATTTATTTATTGCCTTATAACCATATATTAATCAACTTATAGGTCCTTAAATGGATAATAATGAATAATCCATGCTCTGAGGGAGATGAAAACTAACATGTTAGCATTGACCTTAAGTCATTTATAGAGATATAAACTCTGAAACTATGGAAAACCTATTATGAAAATGATTGATATTCATTACTAGCACAATGAGATGTTTTTTCCTATCAATTCATGTTTCACATATGAAAAATATATTTAAATCCAAATATTAATTATGATCATACTCTAAAAGTATACTTACAACATTTGGTTCACACATAACATTGCAAATAGATGAGAAAATTGAGGTTTTGGGAATGTGCAGGTAGTTTGGAGTCAATAAAATTCTTAGTTATTATTCATGAATGATTTACCACCAATATTGAAAATATGTCCATGGAATGGAATAATAATAGCCACTAAGTGCACTCACTTAAACTCTCTTCCTCTTATTTGTACATAGTGCAAACTTTTTGACCTTGTTGACCTACCCAAGAGAGCGATGAGAGAGAAGAACTAGTTCTTATCAAATTTGGAGATATTAACAACACATGATCCTATAAATTAATTATGTGGATTTCAAGATTATTCCCTTAAGCAGTTACACATGCCAAGCGGGTTACATCAGTCTGTACAATAATTAACATTACCCTTTTTGTAATTATCTTCTTGTTCTTACATTGAACCTACAACATTTTAGTTTGGTAGTCATCCTCTGACATTCTATGACATAACACACATTATCCTGATCACATATAGCCTATACACATTTTCCCTTTAGTTTAAAACCATACAATTTCATCAAATGGCCAAAAGGTGGCCAAAAAGGACAATAGGACAAATGAAAAATATGACCAAGGTAAAACATAATATGTGACTTCATTAAAATTGACTTAACCTCATCTAGTACCATGGTGAAAATTTTATAATGAGAATGACCCTATGAAATATTTAATAAGTAGTGGGGTTTGACTTAATTTGACCTAGGGTAAAATTTAGTCAACATTTTGGTGATTTCTTAAGGGTAGCATGCTTGCTATGCTAAGGACCAATTACGTTCTCCTATCCTTGATAAGTAGAGTTATCTATACACTACATTTGACACTAATATTCATCTATAAAGACCATAAAAACCACACCAAATAATAAGGAAACAAACACATAAATCAAGACACCAAAACACATACTTTTGCTCTCTAAGTACTTAAGGAAAATAACTAGAACAACTCAAAGGAAACAAGACTATAAACAAACTAACTTGAATCAAAATATCTCCTCTTGAATCAAAGGGGAATATTGTACCATTGTTTGTTTCATGAGATGAAGGAATGAATGAAGCATGTTACCGTTTGAGACTTAAATTTTATGTCCTTAACTCCTTCATAATTTTCAATTTATTTGGCATGATCTCAAATGAAAAGATGACAACTACAAATATGTCACCTATGAAGGTGAACTTTTATTTCACTTCAACATCCTTCTCATGAACCTACTTGGTGCTTGTGCTTGTTTCAATCATGAAAACTTCTTGAATTATAGGTTTAGTCTTTATCTTGGTACTTTGAATATTCTCATGTTGTAATTTAAAAGATAAATCAGTTTCAGTAATGTATTCAACTTGGATAGTAGAATGTATAGGCCTTTGAATAGACTCAAATTCACTACATACCTCATTAAATCTTTGTAATAAGTAATCTTTTTCCATGGGTTCATCAAGTGCTTAACTTTATTTTTTATTTTTAGATGCAAACTCATATTCATTCTCATCAATATCAACCAATTCAGTTGATGTGATGTCCTTCTCAATCACCTCTTCACTCATGTCTATATCAAGCTCTTTGTGAATAACTGCAACATGTTTTACATATTTTCTTTATTCACTAAGTAAAATTAACTTGTGATTATCTTCACCAAGGGGAGTCCCTATGATTAAATCTTCTTCATAGATACTTGAGTCATATTATTGAACAACTAAAGCTTAATCTTGATATTCTTCACTAATCTCCCATAGGATGGGTTCTCCTTTAATAAGGGATGAGGTGGGAGGGTGTTGAACATGTTCATGGGTTGGGGAGGGAATATGAGGTGTGATAGAATCTAATGAATGGGCATGGGTATGTAAGGATTATACTTTCACTTTGGGGATTTAGAAATGAGATATTCTTAAATGAATTATTGAAGAGAGAGAAGGTTAATATCCATTATAAGTTTTCCATTTCTTCATCAATCACCTCATCATTTTGATATCATTCTTAAGGCTTTTGAAAAACTACAAATTCATCTCCTACCTTCTTAATTAAGGCATCCTTTTCATGTTGAAACTCTTCTTGGATATACCTCCAAGATGGACAAGATAAATGTTCTTCGATAGAGGGTAATGAATTTTAAACAAACATAAGGTTTTCTCTCTTGACATTATCTTCTTGGTCCTCACTATCTTCATCTTTATTTCGCTAGGACTTCACTACTTAGTTCCAAGTTAGAGTTTTGGGACTATAAGGCTCTTTTGTATATTGGATTGGATCTTCTTGAGGATAGTGAATTTTTTAATGAGGATAAGGACCATGATCAAAATGATATGGAATAAAATATGGTTCTTTATGAGGGATAGGTATAGCTTGAGGACGATTGCCTCCAAGAAGTTGACTCTTAAGAGTTTGAATTTTTTCTTTAAGAACCTTAATTACATCTTATTGATATACTTTTTCATAGGCTTATTCATAATTATCTTCATAATTTTATTCTTAGGGTTTCTCAACAACAACATATTCATATGGAGAAGGAATGTATTGATCATAGAGCTTACATGGCTTTTAGGATTGGTAACAACCTTGATAAGGTTGTTGAGGGACATAATATACGTCATGACAAGATTGGTAGGGAGGAGTATAGTAGTAAATATTTTGGAGATAAAAATAAATGTTTAAATTATGTAATATTGTTCTTAACTTGGGCATGAAAGAGTGAACTAGTCTACAACTAAGATTTAAATGTTGGATTCACCAGATACTGTAAGAAGTTGACCATTACAACCTTTTTTTGTCAAGACCAACATCTACCTTAAATAAACTTCTTGGACTTCATATCCCATTGGGCATGATAGAAATATTATATCCCAAATCGTAACCCTATATAACTTCTCAAATTTGGGATAACATGGAACTATCTCTACAAATAGTTAATCTACTACAAGAGATAGATATCTAGATTTGAAATGGATATCTCCCTTGATCTATCTTTTAGGATCACACACTACACTAGAGTAATCACTATTGTGAGTGAAAAAATAATAATGATACATAAATAAATAGAAAATAATTAATTTAATACACAAAAGATAAGTCCACAAAACACACTTGCATCTTTACTAATAAAGAAGATAGCTAAAACTGACCTCAACTCAATGTTATTTTAGCATAAGTATTTTTACATGGAAGTAGATTTCTATGCATATTTAAAAGTTGGTGAAAATGAGGCATGATATTAGAAATTAACAATCTCTTTCACACTTAAAAACACAATAAATAAACATATACACTTCATGAGACCTATTAGAAGAGATGCTATTACGCACAAAATTCATACAAGAGTATAATGGAAGCAAGGAGAAGACATTCATCACTTGTCATGAAAATAAACTACTTGACATACTTATGCAAGGATTAAAAAGAAAAAATAAAATTCATAAATTCATTCAAAGACAAAAAATATGTCAAACTAGCAGGGCTTCACCATACCAATTATGGATTCCTTACAATGCCAATATGGCTTGCATATATAGAGCATATGAGAGGAAAGAAAATATGTGATTTTGGATAGTAACAATGCCAAGTTTCAATATTTTTAAATTATTTACAATGAAAGATAATGATTTTTAAAATATGTCATTAACTTGTCATGGACAAGTGTCTATTAGAATTGCCTCATTCTCATGGAGTTGGTAAAGGGATACTCCATGGTATTCTTGAAACTACTCTTATTGAAGATGAATTCACTTGACAGTCAAAAAATAAATTTGAATTATATGACACATAATTTCACATGATAATATGTAAATAATATAAATTTAGGTCCTTATACATTCTATAACTGATGAACTTCTTTACACCACTTATATTTCATTTTCTTGCAGTCAGTCACTAACTTTCTAGGATTATCTTCACACTCATCACTTAAGTGACCTAAAACATTGAAGGAGACTAGTTTTAAAGGTTTTAGACACATTTTAAATACTTATTTATCCTCTATTATATCAAATATACCTCCATAAAACCTAAAAAACATTTCTCATCTTTAACTTACGCAGTCACTTCTCTTCTTACTATCTTGTCCAAGACTGCTTGGAATGACCAACCTAATAAAGGGGTTTATAAGGATGAAAAAGGTGTTAATTGAGTTTTAATAATTATATTACATCCATAAACACCTTTCACAATAAATTTAACATGTATATTCCATTAGGTACCCTTGGATCACCTTAAAACTTGTAGAAAATAGAGAATTAAGCATGTCTGTACAAGTGATGGTATGGAAAAACTAGATGTAAAGGAGCCTAAGATATTTAAAATAATGTAAAAAATATTTTCAAATTCAATTGACCCCTCTTGGATGAATTTTAATTCTTGTTTTCTCCATCAGGTTCATAAGAGGGTTTTAGGTCATTCTGGTTCTTAGTGATTAATCATAAAGGTTAGACATTCAACCTTTAAACCAATTTCAAAAATTTTAAGTTCATGATCCTCCTAAATTAACCCTAAGTGCTTTAGAAACTGTGAATTTTGTCTATATATATATATATGAGTGAAGGAAGTTGGCTTCTCAAGTTCTTGCTTGTATTATTGACAGACCTGAGATAGATTTAGGCCAAAATGACCAATCCCAAGTTCTTATTTGTAAAATAATAGATACTATCATTCCTACACTCTCCTATAAATGTTATAAAATTAATTTTAAATTTCATATGATCATACAGATTAATTTAGAGGCAATGAGGGTTTATACCTAGTTTTAGGCCTAGTAGACCTAGATTATGTATGTGCATATGTGGCCACCTCTGAGTGGTATTAGTGATTTTAGGTGTTTATTTATACTTTTTAAACTCTAAATCAAATATATACATTATAAAAATATGCTTACAATATTATTCATTCATATATTCACCATCTATGTACTATGTTTGCAGGCTATGTTACTTGAAGTGTGTCTCTGGTTTGAGATAGAACAAAAGACACTTAACCTATTGGTATAACCAAAATAAAACCATGTAGGTTCAAAATATGTTATTAATAAATTTTTTATAAATTTTAATATCCATATCATACCTTTAGGGCCTTAAAACACTTCAAACTCTCCACATTACCTTTGTAGACCTATGACAGTGCAAGTATTTGAATGACTATAGGTTGAGGTTTTGAGCAAGTTTGCATCAACATATGTTCTATTTACCATACCCCTAAAATTTACATCAAAGTGATATAATTACTTTTAGGATGTATCAAACATGGTTATCCAACTTAAAGCTCTTCTAACCTTCCAAACTATATCTTTTTATAGCCTACATTAGTCTATAGTCAAACTATAAATGTTTCATTAAGGAATAAAAAAGATTATTATAGGTGGTGATAGATATTTCAACACTATGATTCATTCCCTTGGTCTCTCTTTAGGTTACTAATACCATCACACACTTTAATTTATTCATCTCTTCCTGAAGGTCTTGCTCTCATCTCTCTATCACCAACATAATATAGTACCATTGTTAGATTATAAGTTTTTAGGTTCATTTGACTTTAGAGCATTGTGTTCACTGATCATTTTCAAGCAAGATCTATCTATATTTAAAACCACTCAACAATTACTACCTTTGACCAAATAACCTGCTCTTTGTTCTTATGTGTTGTCTCTAGTCCTAGTCTTGAAATAAAGGAACCATCAAGTTTATCAAGACCTCATATACCTTTGCCAATAAATGATATTTTGTGGAGAAAATTCCTCTTTCAAAGAGATTAATGTAATCCATCCCATTCACAGCTTTTCTCAACTCTAACTAACCATAGGTGTTAATGAAGTTCTCTCAACTATGCTAATAAAACCTGAATGACTTGATAACTCCATTTAAGTCTTTATATTATACATAACCTATCTATTAAGATTTATATAGTCCTACAATTCTCTATGCATTCCTATAGGTGATTATAGGTCATTGTGTATATTGGGGCTATCTTTATTTAGTTCCTTATAAACCTATTTCAATCAAATTTTAGGTCCTTCAATGGAGAATAATGAAAAATACATGCTCTAAGGGAGTGAAGGAGATGAAAACCAACATTTTAGTGTGGAACCTAAGCCATTTATAAAGATATGAACTCTACAACTATGAAATCCCTATTCTGTAGACCATTGATATTCATTACTAACATAATGAGATGCTTATGCCAATAAATTAATGTTTCATACATGAAAACTATATTTCAATTCACATGACAAGGATGATCATACTCTATAAATATACGTAAAACACTTGTTTCACACATAACAATACAAATAAATGAGAAAACTGAGGTATTGGGGATGTGCAAGTAGTTTGGAGTGACTAACATTCTTAGGGATTGGTCATGAAGCATGTAAAACCAATCCTATAAATATGGACATGGAATGGAAGTACAAATGTACTCCTAATAAACACTAAGTAAACTCACTTCAAATCTCCTCCTCATGTTTGTACCAAGTGTAAATCATTTGACCTTGTTAACCTACCCAAGAGAGTGATGAGAGAGAAGAACTAGTTTTGATCAAATTTTTAGTTGTTAAAGCCACCTGAGATTGGAAATTAATAGTGGGGATCTCAAGATACTTTCCCAAAGTAGTCACACATTCCAAGTGGGTTACATCAATATGTATAGCAATTGTAATTGCCATTTTTTGTAATTATCTTCTTCTTCTTGCATTAAACTTGTAACATTTTAGTTTGGTAGCCTTCATATAACATTATTTGACATAACACATGTTATCCTGAGCCTTGAGACATTTTTCCTTTAGTTTAAAACTATTCAATTTCAACAAATGGCCAAAAGGTGGCCAAAAAGGTCACTAGGACAAATGAAAAATATGACCAAGGTAAAACATACTACGTGACTTCATTAAAGGTGACTTTACCTCATCTAGTACCATCATGAATATTTTATGACTATAATTACCCTATGGATGATTGAATATGTAGGGGGGTTGACTTAATTTGACCTAGGGTCAAATTTAGTCAATAGGCCCTTTAGTATAGTTTTAGGTTTATTTTAAGTCTTCTTTTATGTGTGCATTTATTATATTTACTATAAATGCACTTTACCAAATTTATGAGGGGTCACTCACCTCTCTTATCCAATTATGGGATTTGGAGTTACTCTCATAATTAAATCCTATCCCCATAGGTCAGACACATCCTCCTCACTTGTAAAAGGATTAAGGAGACTTGGCACACATAATGAATCTTTTTCATGTAATTCCTTATTCATTCTATATCTATTTATTGAGCTATTCTCCTCCTCTATTCTTTCCTTTTGTAACTCAAAATAATATTGCCTATCTAGTATTGCTCCTATTTTATTTATTCTCTCTTATCATAAAGTCATTATTCTCCTAACTTATTCATGTAATTTTAATAAACGATTCATTTTTTCAAGCTTTTAATACTAGTATGGGGTTTTTCTCTATGTGACATTTTCCCCACTTATCAAATACATTGCCTCAACTTTGTAATTACATTATTATTTAAGATTTTTTATTGTTTATTCAACATTTTTAAATTTGTTCTTTCCTCTCTTGTGTGGAGATATTTACTAATTATTATAATTCCTTTTTGGGGTAAAAAAAGAATTAAGTGTTAAATTGGGGCACACAAGTTTTTATTTAAAAGAATAAAAACCCACCACCATTTCATTATGAAATTATATGCATATATGTTTTTATAAAAGTGTGTTTTGATAACTTAGATTTATTTAATTAGATTGACTTCTTTTTTAACTAAAGCTATTTAAGTTTTTATTTTCCGTATATATATATATATATATATATATATATATATATATATGTATGTATATATGTATATGTATATATGTATATGTATATATGTATATATATGTATATTGTATATATCCAAACTCAAAAATAAATAAACAAAAAGTGGAATCTTTTTCAAAAGATAAAAAAAAGTCATTCATTTATTTTCTCTCATGGATGAGAATTCACTTAAGAATTTTTTTGGGGAATGTAATTATTTGTTACTGTATATGAATTTAAACATTAATAAGTTTTTTTATTTTTTTCATTAAGATAAGTCATATTTGTTATTGAAAAATAATTGATAAATTCCTCTTATCAACAAACTACAATGGTTTTTATAACACCATAGATTATTTAAAACATTTATTTTAGAATTTTGGTGTGGACTTACATCTACAAGTTAATTATCTTAATCACTCTAGGTAAATAAACCTTGTGAAAGTTCATTATCTTTTTAAAAAAATTGTCTTTTTTAAGCTTTGATCTTGCATAATGCATTCAAATTTTCCTTTTTTTAAGCATTTAAACATGATTCACATCAAATAGATTTGAAAAATGAATAAATTTGTACTCTTAAACATGTAATTCAATGTTGAAATGACTATATTATTACCTTTCATAGTTTTGTTATTTCACTTCAAAATGCTTTTTAGAACCAAACTGTGAACATGTAATCTTCGTTTGATACCCTAAATGAAAATTTGTGTCTTTAGCACATAATACTATTTAACCCTAATTTTGATGTGGATCTTCTTGGGTAGATACGGTTAATAATAGATAAATCATAGTGAACAAGAGTGAATATTAGATCTATATTAGGCCAATTAACTACTTAACTCAGATGTAACACACAATGGAAATATTAAACTAAGATAAGTTGTTAATAGAAAGTAAAAATATGCTAGATATAGAAAATATCATAAAACAAGATACCTACTTGGATCTACTATTAATACATATATATATATGAAACAAGATAAAATCAAGAGGGAAGATAGTTTTGTAATAATTCTTATATTCTAGATATGGTGCCTCTAGCTATCTAGATAGTTATGTCAGCTTGGGATGGTTATATCAATGTTGTTGTCTAGCTTCAATTCTAGTGTCCTATATAGAATATAAATTAAAATAGGATGAAACCACATCGATGTTTTTGGGTTTTACTTTACCTTCACTTTGGTGAATTCAAATCTTGGTCATGGCATGTCCCTCCTTATGAAATGGAAAAACCTTAGCTTTCCATTTTTAATGTAACCTTGGGTGAAAATGGGTTAGTGGGCACATAGTGTCAAGATGACCCCAATGACCTTGATATCAAAGGATATTTCCTACATTTCCAATAATCTAGAAGAGGGCATCATACTCATGTAGTTACCCCATACATTTTGGCTTATGTTTGAATCATGTAATGTGTGTAAAGAAAGTATAATGGTGAGCTAGATTGTAACTCAATACCTCAAAAAAATACATATAAAAAATTTATTTTACATAATGTTCATTACAAAATTAATTATAGACTTTCACTTAGAGCTTAAGGCTTCAATATCAACTCATCAAAATACTCACTTAGAACTGCCAAAATACTCAAAACACAGTCGTGAAATATTTGACCTCCAAAACTTGTATGAATAATTTAAAATACTAATAATGTATTCATAATATTCTTTGACATATTAAAAAAAATTAAAACACAAAATTCATACAGTTTAATAGCAAAATATTGGTCTTTCAAACCAATTTCATGACCTTATACCTCACAAACCAAACTTAACCAAACAAGCCATTTTGGCTTCAATGTTTTCATCTATTTTATTGATCTCCAAAGCTTCTTCAAAGAATTAACATGGAATAAAAGTATTTATAAACATATACATATACTTGGTTTCATAATTATACCATGAAAAAACACTCAGATTCATCTTCTCATCTTTGCCTAGATTTTACACTATTTGTTTCATTAGACCTATCAATGATTGGCTTACTTAGATTAAAAAATATGAACACATAAATCCTATAATATATAAAAAAACAATAATTTAATTCAATTATGTGTCTATAAATTATTTAACAAATAATTTATATTCTTTGACCAAGTCAACTTTTAATTGCTATAATAAATTCTTCACAAACAAGCTCTTTACTATAGGGTTTTCTCACTCACCTACCAACTCAATATCTCTTAGAGGTGCCTAAGAGAGTGAAATAAAATTTATAATAGGTTTTATTATAATTTTAATCCATTATAATCTTATTTTAGAAAAATATTTCATATTGGGTCCTTATTAGGGTTTTAGGAAGGCTTAACATAGGTTGTGGTGTTAACAATTGTTTATAAAGGACTACCCTTAAATCCAAAACCAATGCCTATAGATCTCAGATAGTACACTTAAAAATATCTATCTAATATCTAAATCTCCAATTTATAGGTTACACATTAAAAAAAACACATATAATTCCTTCTTAGGTCCGTAAATATTCATTATATGTACTCAAAAGACCTCAAAACTACTTTCCATGTGATGTAGGAACATCAAGGCAAGAAGACATCATTTTTGTGTTTTAGTATATTGGAGGTATATTTTGGTCAAATTTATATTTTAATTTACTTGAGGGACATTATTACATCCATTTCTATCCTTAGAGTCCATTTGAAGTCATATAAGTGTGTTATAGGACTTTTAGGAATTTTCCCTCCAAAACCTAAAATTTGAAAATTCAAATGTTGTAACTAAGAGGACAAAATTCATGGTCTGAATTTAATAGGTGAATTAAGTTGTCTAATGATTCATGTTATGCATATTATTTAAGTTTAAATTCACTATGGTGATAGTCATTACAAATCAAATAGAATAAAGGAATTTAAAATCTCATATTCAGGTAATTATGGACAAGAAGTTAATGTAACTTCCAAACAAGAATCTATATTGAAATGAAAAAAAGGTAATTTTGTAGTTATATTGTGTATAGGAGATAGGTGGTGGTATCTAAGAAGATATAGGAGAGTCTGAGAATGACCATTTGCATTAAAATCCTTAAGGAAAATGATAGAATTTTGTAATAAATCTATGATGTAATGATTTTTGATATTCCCATGATTAAGAAAGGAAAGAATTTTGAGGTGTTTTATATTATTGAACAAGTATTAGATGATTTTAATCTTATATTGTCTCTATTATGTCCTATGAGACCCTATTATTAAAGATATATTGTATGGTATCAAGTTATCACTAGGTGGATGGTGATATTATTATAGAATCTGAGGACTATTGTCACAGTCATAAGGTAAAAGTAAATGCTTGGTCTTATAGATAAAGATTAATAATTGGTTGAGACAATAATGAGGAATATGTTTTTGTAACATTTTTAAATCCAATAGGGTGACTATTCAATGCACTATATATAATAATATAATAGTTATGTTGTCACAGTCAGACCCTGCCTTGACTATCATGAAACCCTATTTCTTGATCAAGTTTCCCTTTGGCATGGTAAGTTGTAGTTTTGAATTAACCCTCTTGATAAGGATGTTATATATTTTTTTAAATATGGTGAAAAAATATAATACATTGGATTGAATTTTAATATTTAGGTATAAAGTCCAAATGCTTGATAAAATGACTATACATAGTCTTATGAGAAAGTCCCCTATTTTGTATGAAAAAGTTATACAGGGAGAGTAAGAATAGAATATATAAGTAATGGAGATGGAAGATGGTGTTATATAGTACTGTATTTACATGGTTGAAACTAATATTATGGTGCTCATATCCCTACTATAAGGATCAATTTTTGTTACCCAATCATCACCTTGTTCATACTAAAAGAAACTCAAAACATATTGCATGAACCCTATTTGGAAGGGATTAAAAGGATAATTCAAAAAAAAGAGGGAAGATAGGGTGATATAAAAGAGTATTAAATGTTTTGTGATAATTATGAATATTTTATAATATTCCATGATAAGTATTTTTTGAAGATAAATAAGTGACAAGTAGCAACAACTATATATGCCTTATTTGGGTTATATAGTCTAGCAAGAAGTGTTAAGGCTTAAAGAGAAAGAGTGAGAATAGGTGTATGGAAACATAGGTAAAGATAAGGTAGACCAATTAAGTTTATTACATCTTCTTTAAACCTAAGAAAATAATTTTAGGTTTATACTATTGATTAATCCCTGCTTAGCCATGAGAAAACATACACAATCCTCTATATGTTTAGTGTTTAGGAGTGTTAAATAATGAAATAAAGACTATAGGTGATTATAAAGGTTGAAGGGTGTGAATACAGACCTAATTCAAGTTATTTTTTCCTTTCAAGTGTTATTAATCTCAATATATTGAGTTTTGTATGGTCTTAGTTTGTGTAGGTTGATGCAAACCCTAGGATTAGGGTTTTGAGCTTTAAAGGACTTTCCACCATTAGAAATTCATGAAATTTTTTAATTTGGTCAAATTAAACAATATATAAAATATTATTATGATTTTATAGTGGTACAGACCGTACAAATATGGATTTGGCATAATGGTCTTAGAATATGCCTAATTAGGCCTAAAAGGTAGTGGATTTTCAAAAGAAGTGATGGATAGAGGGTGAGTCAGGTCAATATAATTTTAAAAATATATAAATGGGTATAAATTAATCATATAAATGTGATTATATCTTATTTTAAGTGCCTATATATGGTGAATCAAGTAGAAACCTTAGGAAAAGGGCTACAAGCCTTATAAGGCCAGAGGGAGCTTGGATAGTGGAAAGAGGTGTAGAAGTGTATTGGAATTATTTAAAGAGGTATAATAGGTATTATATGATCAATTTATACAATATAATAAATTATTATTATTATATGAAACTTGGTTCTAATTTTGGTCATTGAGACCTATAGGATGGTGGTCTAGTACAAGCACAAAAGTAAGAATACAGGAATAATGAATAAAATAGGATAGTTTATGAATGTGACTATAATAAATGAGGTTTAATTACATGAATATAATGTATTAAGGATAAAATAAATTATTCACATGTGTTTATAGACTATTAAGCCAAAGAATCTAAGAGCAAGTATTGAATTAGAGATAGAATCTTGAAATTGAAATCATCAAGTACATGTTGAACAGTTTGAGTTGGTAAGAAGATAATTATGTTTATGATTAACTTTCACCATGAATATAAATCATCTTTTATTATATCAAGGTGAGGTATGCTTGGGTAAAATTGTGTTTTGATTTATTTACAATATATTTATTTGAGTTGAATGCATAGCGCCATAAGGTATGCATGAGAAGTAATATTGTAGGGTATTGAGGGATAAGAGGAGGTTTAAGGTCTTATACATTAATTTTAGTACTAATTAATATCATATTAATAATATAAGGATTAAATCCATAAATTCTTTTGATAAATACAAGAAGTTAGTTAATAAAGGACTAAAAAAGAGAGAAAAGAGAGTATTGAAGCTCCAAGAGAGAAGAGGAAGATAAAATACTCCAAAATAGAGTCAAGGAGGATAATAAGATTTCCTATAGAGAGTAATAAAAGAGAGGAAATAACCAAAGAGATATAATATACAAGATTGATATACTTGCTAAGAGGAAGGTCTATAATAGGCCTAGAAAACAAGAGGGATGGAAAAGATGGATATAGAAAGAGAAGTGGAAGACATAAGAAGAGAATTTGGTAAAGGTATATAGAGGATAGAGCTCATGATAAATATAATAAAATAATAATAAATCCAATCGATGGGTTGGCATATAAGGACAAAAGTGAAGTAGCCACTAGACTCACTTGTGAGAAGAAGGCACAAGAAAGGTGTCTTTAAAGATGAGAAGAAGAGAGAGAAGGAAGCCCAATGAGGTATGAGAAGAGAAATGTTACCAAGAGAGAAAAAAGAAATATAGAATGAGAAGAGATTTCTCACTGAAGATAATAAGGAGAAATAAGTTTCAAGGAGAGAATAGAAGAATGAAGATAAGAAGAGGAGATGGACAATGTCTAGGATAGGGACATTCAAATAGACTATATGGTCTCTAGTTTGGTATGATAACATTTATTTCAAGTTTATTTTGGTAGGTATGAAGAAAATATTGATGAATTCCAATCATGAGGCCACAAATTTGGTAAACCATGGGCCAATAATACTACCCATCAAGTGGCAGGGGGATGACAAAGAGAAAGAACCTCTTGAGGAATAGAAAGTTAATTATATTGAAGGTATATCACATGTAGAAGATGAAGAGAAAGTGGAATATTATGACACATTGCCAAGTATATCACCTAAAACAAGATAATAATAATGCAAGGAGAAAATGGAGGTCACCCATGAAGATATAAAGAAAGAGACAAACTTACAACAATTATCATTAGAGGTAAATGAGTGTTTGAATGTTCAATTTGATTGTATATATGAATAAGGAAAAGCTAATATGCAGATTGAGGAAAAAAATGAAATATTATATTCATAATGGAAAGCACAAGGGCATAGATATGTGTGGCCTAAGTGCCTAGAATAAACATGTGATGATAAGGAAGAATATAACCATAAACAAGAAGTCAAATAAAGCAAAACCATAGGTGGAAACCAAACACAAGTGTGTAATGTTGACATAAGAGATTGCACCCTTGGCAGGAGGCTGAGCTCCTACCTTCTCTTCACAACTATGGAAACTCCCCTCTCATCTGTGGGACTGGAAAAGCTAGATGGGAGAGTCTCTAGATAAGGGCTAGCTCCCTTGATGCATCATGTTTGTTCTAGCAAGTTCAAATACATACATACATACATATACATATATATATATATATATATAGATATATAAACTTGGGGGATGAAAAGAGAGAAATATTGTAGGAAAACAAACTACTCTAAGGAGGTGATGCACCAAAATAAGTCAACCTTCACACATCCACACTTAAAACTAGACAAATACATACATACACTTCAGACTTGGCAGAAGGACCAGGCTATAAGAAAATGGCAGGGAGGCTCTTATGAAAACACAAAAAATAGAGACTCACCTAGGTGTTGTGAAATACACACTATAAGTAACTTCCCCTATTCAACACTTCCAAATAGAGCTCTTCTCCTGTCAGCTGTAGAAATGGTGCCTTGTAGATAACTGGTGTGTTGGTGTTGAACTTGTAAGAGCATCAAAAGACAATGACTAAACACAAATTTACACTCAGGACATACCCAAAATATCTATCCAAGAAGAGGTAAAAGACTACATTTATTGATTCAGGTGGAAATTTTTAGTAGGGCTACACCCTAAAAATGTGGAAGATAGATCCCTTTTACAAATGACAAGTTCAAAAATATATATGAGAAGCAAGGAGGCCCATTTGGTGCTCCTTTTTTTACAGGTGGCTAATTTACATCCCCTCATTGGGAAGAGGAAAACACTATTTCCGATGTCATCTTTCTAGAAGAAGCCTACTAGAACCATGTTGCATAATCAACAAATTTGACTTTGGCATTTGAGCATTAATGTGGAAACACATGTTGCACCTCTTTTTTGCAAATAGATTGAGATTTGTCCCCTTTTAAAATGTACGGGCGATGCCATTTGCTATTTGTGCCATTTGGGAATTATCAGGCAATAAATCACCTTCCCCTTACCGCTTGGACTACATTGTCTCTTCTACACCTTGTCATTATCTTGCTTTGTCACCTGGGATTTTGTCCTTTTCCTATTTTGTCTCTTCTAGCTCCTTTGGCCCTTAGGGGAAAACATTATGGTGGGTCACTACATTCTAGGCTTTATTTTCCATGGTTAGCTCTCTCTCATTTGAAAAGGAACAACTATTTCACTTCACTAACTTTGACATCCTCTGAGACGTCACCGTCCCCATCATAATGTTATTCGGGCCTTTGTTGGTTTTTTGGGCACTTCTTTGCTTTCCTCAAAAACCATCTTAACATTTCCCTGAGGGGAAAGTGACCCTCCACCCTTTTGAAAGTGTTCCTTCTATCTAGGCTGAGAGTCCCCCGCAAGGGCACCTGCCCTTCAAGGTCCTTTGGCGGGACACTCCATTGCATTGGTTTAAATGGATTACCCTGGGTTCTCGTAGACCTTTGTGTCCATAGACAATTTCCCTACAAACAAAAGTTTGTGGATGATTTCCCCAGTCTTTTACCTTAGCTTTTAAACTGTGCCTGAATTCTTTCAGACTTTTTGTCTAAAGGAATTCCTTCGAGCAAAAAGTCTGTAGGAAATTAGGACTTGAATAAATTTGAACTTTAAACAATGTTGGGCTTACCCAATCTTTTCCATTGAAGTGTCTTTCCTCTGTAAGGGTATGAACTTGGACTAAACTGATGAACCAATTAGAGAACCAATGAACCAAGCACTGAACTAAAAAACTAGGCCTATCTGAACCTTGAAGATGAACCAAGTGCTAAAGAACCAAGAGGCTAAACCAAAGAACTAAACCAACCAAAAAACTAGGTGTGAACTTGTGCAACCTAGAAATGATTAGGTTTTGAAAATCAAGGGGAGAAGGTGAACAATTTTGGTTTGTGGGAAAAAATTGGTCAACAGATTGGTGACTCATAGGGGAAGCATGCCTGCTATGCTTAAAAGCCCAGTTGCCTTGAAAATCCATTGGGCACGGAATCAGATGTAGCTATGAAACAATTAGTAACAACCCCAAAAGATTTGAGAGTCAATCATGAAGCTTTTACCCCACACGCAAAGGGAAACACACAAGGCTAAAAAACACTACCTATGTAAACTAAACTTAGGGAAAATAGGAAAAGAAACTAAAAACAAACTACTATATATAGCTAACCAAGAATGTTCATCTTCCTCTTAGATCAAAGGTAAAACTTCTTAAGTCCCCTTCTTGGTAAGAAGACTTATGGTGCCAGGAAAGTAGCTGAATGAAAAAGAGAGTTGGTGACCTGCTCCTCTTGCCTACCACCTGAGTTGCCTTATATCCAAGTGGGTCAAAATCAAACATGCTTTTGACATATATGTACTCTACTTGTCCTTAGAAGCTTGTTGAATGCTGATCCTTCATATTGGTGTTCCTCATTGAGAAATCAATAGCTGTTGGCTCATCACCAAAAGCCCTTTGATCTGCACATTCCTTCTACAATGTATCATGGTCTGATTTGTTTCTTTTTGCCTCATTGAAGACTTTGTTAGACTCATCCTCTACTTCTTTTTAGCCTTTTTGAAGAAGGGTGATTGTGGTGATGTCTGAAATGGACTCACAAAATGATTGCTCATCCCATAGAACATCACCTCTCTATTCAATGCTCTCTTATTTAAGGCATTCCTCCAAGAAGATAGACCTCTCTTTTTCCTCCTCAAAGATCAGGACCTCTAGATGTTCAAAGGTATCCCCTTGATCCTTCTCTAACTCAGGGTCCTTAGTGTAGTTGACCTCATCATCAAAATAGTAAGGAGTTCATCAAATAGAGGGGAAGAGAGCTCACCATGCTTTTATTCCTCCTCGCATTGCTAGAACATTTGCATATATGCAAGACCTACATCTTCTCCATTGTTGATAAGGTCTTCACAAGGAGCATCAATGATGATTCCACCTTCGTTGTCACTCATGATAGCCTCTTGAAGAACTGTAGCTTAGATTTTATGCTCCTCACTTGCCTCCTGCATAACAGGTTCTTCCTTGAGAAGAGGTGAAGTATAAAAAGCATGTGGAAGAGGAGGCAGTCCTTGAGCTAGAATCAAATGATACTCCTCCTTCCATTTGATCAACACTTCATCAATATCAGGTATGCCCTGATAACTCTCTTGGAAATGTGTAGGTGGGGTGTGTTCAGACATGGAATGTATTGTTTGGTCTGAGCCATCCATCACACATTGGCTGAGTAATTTCTTTTTGGATTCCAACTCCATAATTCTCCTAGCCAGATCTTCTTGGAAAAGCTTTTCTTGGAGGTCACCAACATTATCATGAGTAGGAGTAGCCTCAGTCTCTTCAAGGTTTTGAAAAAAAACTTTTCTCTTCCTCCACCCTGCCCCATGATTCTACTATTTTTTCCTAGTTCATGATCTCAGAATTGGGATTTTGCTCCTGTGAATAGGCAACAACTTTATTTTCTCTAAGGTCTTGGGGCTCCTCTACAAGTTCTGAAGGTTCTAACTCTCTTTCAAGAAGAATCTTCATCTTAGCCTCTAAATCTTCAATTTGTTTGGCTAGGTTGTCCTAAAAGAGTCTTTCTTGGAGGTCACCCACATGATCCTCTTCAAAGCTCTAAGCTAGTCCCTGGCATTCCTTTAACTTGAAATCTACACATCACTTTGAAAAACTTGGGGAGGTTGAGGAATGCAAGGAAGAGACTATTGATGCCTTGGAGGAGTCTCTAGAAGAGGGACATGCTAGCTGGTGGTACTATTCTCAATGGAAGATTCATAATATAAGGAATTTAGAAGGTTCATCTCCATGGGAGGTTATTCTGATGTCTTCTGGTGTTGAAAAGCTAGGCGCACGAGATTGGGGGTAGATGTATTTGATGAGATGGAATGAGCAAGTGCTATCTCATAAAAAGGATTTGGTGCAAAAGAGGGGGATTTTTTTAGAATAGGAGGGGGCACACAAGGTTGACTGCCTTGAATAGATGAATTTATACATTTTTCTACCTCCTCTTTCATGGGTTACAAGGGCTAAGCTTGTCTAAGCAAATGGTATTCTTTATACATCAACTCATGCTGATATCTGTACTGCTCTTCTAGCCTGTTAATCTCCAATTCTAGTGCCATCTCCTTTATAGTTGTATGGAAACTAGGAGAGCTGCTTGAGGCAATTCTCTAAATTTTTTGAGACTGATCAAAATCATATGAAGGAAAACCAGACCCATGATTTTGAGCAAAGTAAATATACATACAAGAAATGATTTCTAATGGCACTAGGCTACTTAACTAGCAGATTTAACTTAGAGTCACCAGATGCTGAAAACTTTGATTTGTTATAATAGGACCAGCATCAATCCTGAAACCTTACTATGTTGTAAAATTATGGTCCCACTAGGCGTACTAAAACTGTTGATGCAAGAGATTGCACCCTTGGTTAGAGGCTAAGCTCTTTCCTTCTCTTCGTAACTATGGAAACTCCCCTCTCCCCTGTGGGACTAGTGAAACTAGAGGGAAGAGTCTCTAGATAAGGGCTAGCTCCCTTTGATGCATCATGTTTGTTCCAACAAGTGAAAAAACATACATATATATAAATATATAAATTGGTGGGGATGAAAAGAGAGAAAGATTGCAAGAAAACAAACTACTCTAAGTAGGTGATGCACCAAAATAATTTGACCTTCACACATCCACACTTAAAACTAGATAAATACATATATACGCTTCAGACTTGGCAGAAGGACCAAGCTGCAAGAAAATGGTAGGGAGGCTCTCATGAAAACATAAAAAATAGAGACTCACCTAGGTGATGTGAAATACACACTATAAGTAACTTCCTTTGTTCAACACTTCCAAATAGAGCTCTTCTCTTGTCAGCTACAGAAATGGCACCTTGTAGATAACTGGTGTGTTTGTGTTGAACCTATGAGAGCATCAAAAGACAATGACTAAACACAAATTTACACTCAAGACATACCTAGAATATCTATCCAAGAAGAGGTAAAAGATTGTGTTTATTGATTTAGGTGGAAATTTTTAGTAGGGCTAAGCCCTACAAATGTGGAAGATAGATACCTTTTATAAATGACAAGTTCACAAATATATATGAGAAGCAAGGAGGCCCATTTCGCGCTCCTTTTTCTACAAGTGGCCAATTTGCATCCCCTCATTGGGAAGAGGAAAACACTATTGCCGATGTCATCTTTCTAGAAGAGGCCTACTGGAACCATGCTGTATAATCACTGAATTTGACTTTGGCATCGAGCATTAATGTGGAAACATAGGTTGTGCCTTTTTTTGCAAATAGATTGAGATTTGTCCCCTTTTAAAATGCATGGGCCATGCCATTTTCTATTTTCACCATTTGGGAATTTCAGGCAATATATCACCTTCCCCTTGCCACTTAGACTACATTGTCTCTTTTGCACCTTGTCATTCTCCTACTTTGTCACTTGGGATTTTGTCCTTTTCCTATTTTGTATCTTCTGCCTTTTTGGCCCTTTAGGGTGAACATTCTGGTGAGTCACTACATTCTAGGATTTCTTTTCCATGGTTATCTCTCTCTCATTTGAAAAGGAACAACTATTTCACTTCGCTAACTTTGATGTCCTCTGGGATGTCACCATCCCTATCACAATGTCAGTCAGGCCTTCATTGGTTTTTTGGGCACTTCTTTGCTTTCCTCGAAAACCATCTTAACATTTCCCCAAGGGGAGAGTGACCATCCACCCCTTTGAAAGTGTTCCTTTTGTCTAGGCTGAGAGTTCCCTATAAGGGTGCCTGCCCTTTGGGGTCCTTCGGTGGGACACTCCATTGCCTTGGTTTGAATGGATTACCCTGGGTTCCTGTGGACCTTTGTGTCTGTGGACAATTTCCCTATAGACAAAAGTCCTTGGATGTTTTCCCATAGACAATTTGTTTGCAGATGATTTCCCCAGGCTTTTTCCTTAGCTTTTAAATTGTGCCTAAATTGCTTCAAACTTTTTATCTGAAGGAATTCCCTCAAGAAAAAAGTCTGAAGGAAATCAAGGCTTGAATAAATTTGAACTTTAAACAATGTTGGGCTTACCCGGTCTTTTCCATTGAAGTGCCTGCCCTCCACAAGGGTATGAACTTGGACTAAGCTAATGAACCAATTGGAGAACCAATGAACCAGGCACCAAACCAAAAAACCAGGCCTGTCTAGACCTTGAAGATGAACCAAGTGTCAAAGAACCAAGAGGCTGAACCAAAGAGCTAAACCAATAAAAAAACTAGGTGTGAACTTGTGCAACTTGGAAATGACCAGGTTTTGAAAAGCAAGGGGAGAAGGTGAACGATTTTGGCCTATGGGAAAAAATTGGTCAACATGTAAGTAAAGCACAAAAGGTAAGGTATATCAAGTTGGCATGGTAGAGAACAAAGGTATGAAGCATGAAAGAGATGATAATAAAAAAAATTGGTAGCCTAAGAAGATACAAGGCATCAAGTGGGTGATTAAAAGTAAGAAAAGAGCAAAAGAGGAACCTACTAGAAGTGTATGCCAAGAAAGAATTAAGGTATATGAAGATAGCAAGCCTATGAAGAAATACAAAGAGATGGTGCAAGCAAACCATGTAAGTGAAGGAAAGTTACATCCATGTGAACAAGGAAAATAATTCATAAAAAAGATGAGTATTTGCAAGATTTGTTTTTTAATGTCGTATATGATGATATGTTTGAAGTTGACTCCAATAGTGAAGATATATTATATATAAAAACCATTACAATGATGAATTAAAGTGTAGCATGGAAAGTTAAGGAAGAATAACCTCAAATAATTCTTTAAAATCATGATGTACATCATGAACAGGTTGATATGACTCTCAAACTGAGGGAGTTCAAGGAGAAGATAAAGAACAAGCTACCCAAATAAGTTAAGAATAATGTGAGCCAAAGTTTGATGAGGATTTTGAAGAAATGTATGTACAAAAGTTGTAAGAAGAGTTTGAAATATTGGATAAAATGTTTAGTACATAAAAGGGGCTATAAATAGATGACTTAAAATATGAAAAGGTCAAGGAAAGGATAGATAAAGAGTAGCAAAGAGGAACACAAGAAGTTTTGCAAATAAATAAGTAAATAAGAAAGTAAAAAGAGTATAAAGAATCCAATAAGATGATATATTCATTTAGGAAAGATAAAAATTAGTTTACATTGGATAAAAATGTATATGAAAGGACAAATATTGGTCAAATAATAATGTACTTTTGTGAGGTTGACTAGAACAAGAAGTTGTTCTTGCATAGTGAGCAAGATGATAGACCAAAACATCAAAATGTCAAAAATTTGAGGAAGAGGTAGAAAAATAAAGTATGAACAATAAAATTATAGATGTTTACATGCATGATATTCCATTATATCTTAATGAGTATTATTATATCATGAACAAGAAGCAAGAATCTCTAGACAAGCAAGAATCAAATAAGATGCATGAAGAAGCAATCTATCAAATAAGCATGAGGAAGAAAAATGTTCAAAAGTTGATTGTAGATGAGTATTAGGAGATTAAAATTGACTTATAACAATATGAAAGTACAAAAAATAATTAGATACATCATATGGAATGCTTCATGGAGGAAGAAGATACATGGATAAGAAGGCTAGACAAAGCCAAGAGGAAGAAATGTAAGAGTTTGGAAAGAAAGAAGGAATAAGAACACAAGTGACAAAACATGTTGAGTATGAATGACCATCAAATAATCAATTATAAGGCGTGAAATAAATCTTGATTTTCAAGTTTTATCCCTCATGAGGAGTATGATGTAGGAGCATTAAGGCAAGTAAACATCATTTTGATGTTTTAGTCTATTGGAGGTCAATTTTGGTCAAATTTATGTGTCAAGGTTATTGAGGGAACTTTTTAGGTGCATTGTGTCCTTAGAGGCCATTTGGAGTCATATAAGTGTGTTATTAGACTTCTATGAGTTTTCCCTCCAAAACCTAAAATTTGAAAATTCAAATGCTTCTAAGAGCCAAAGAGGTCTTAAACATGGTCTACGAAGTTAGATGAATAAATAAAGGTTAAATATGACTAATATGTGTTTTAATGAGTGTATTAAGTCATATTTGTCTTGTTTACAAGTTTAAAATCATGTTTTGGTTTTGTAACCACTCACCCATACATTGGGTTCAAGAACAAGAAGTTATTTTGTAATTGTTTTGGGAAACCTATGGTGAAATAAAAAGAAGTCATTTTTTGAAAAAAGAGATGGTGTAGGAGAAGTGAGAGATAGGATAGGATAAAATAATATCCAATAATTTAAAATATGGATCTATGAATAAATTTTACACACCTCTCATGAAAAGATTGATAACTCCTCTTATGGACTATAAATTGTAATCAAGATTGCCTAAGACTAAATAAAGAACATGTGTTTTTTTGTGTATTGAATCTCATCTGAGGCATTGTGGTAATTGTTTTTAATGATTTGAACAATATTATGACTACAAATACAAACATTTTTATTGAGGTTGTAGGATAACAATTTGTTTGGAAGTTGATAGGTTCATATTAAGAGTGTGTATTTGCATTAGAGGTTATTGTAAAATGGTGAGGTTTTATCCTTAATAATGTATCTATCCTTGATCCTTATAACCTTTTATTTTGTTATTATAATCTTATAATAGTGTGGAATTATTGAGAAACCTATGTATTGCATGATGAAGGGAGAGAGTTTCCAAAGAAGGCCTACTAATTGGTGTTGATAATCTCAAGGTAATTAGTAACATATAAATTTTTTTAGGGAATCAAGGGAAGTATTTAATATTACCTATAGTGAATTTAATTCCTAAAATATCACTTTTGAATCTCAAATTTGTATTCTGCCCATACCCTATTTTAAGGTCACAATCCACTTTGAGAAAGGGGTTAGGGGAGGTTTTCCCTTATTATTATCCTAAGGATCATTGAGTGTATGTTTTCAATGAATGTATCTTATAAAAATTTAAGCTATGTAACCTTTAATTATTTGGATAATATTATAAATAAAATAAAATAACTTGTTGATACTATAAACCAATAAGTTGCATTATTATACACAGCCAAGGGACAAAGAATGGATATTTATTGTAAGAAAGTATATGTATTTTGACTCCAAAGAGTTTTATCTGCTATGAGAGGTTTAATAAAGTGGTGATACTATAAAAAAACCTTATGAAATAATCTTTGAAACTTATAAGTACAGTAAACCCTATTTATTGTATTCTCAGTATGGTTATGATTATGTCGACCTGTCTTGATATATAGACATTGTAAGTATTTTTAAGGATTAAAAAGAGGAATAAAATTTTTTTTAAGGGATTTATAATGTCTATTAATATTTATAAAATCTAATAACAAATTTTTTAACTCAATAAAACCATACAACCTACCTATGCCTTTGCACAATCAACTTTGTGTACATAATTTACTATGTTTATTTGGTGTTTGTGTGTATTGCATGGATAGGATAAATAAAGTGTGTGGGTGATTGGCCAAGGTGAAAAAATATCCAAAATAATTTATTTTAGTTCTTTAAATTCCTTCAATTTCAAAATATGGAATTATTTGTATCCATATGTCTGTGTAGGGTCTAGAAACCCTAAAACTAGGGTTTAGCCATTTGGGAGAGTTCTAACCTTAGGAAATTGATAAAAAAAAATTGTGATATTACTATATTTAAGGTAAAAATAATTGATTCAAGTGTTTTTTTAATTGAAAATTATGGTCTTCTAAGATCGAGTCAAGGAAAAAGGGCTAAATTGGCCTAAAAAAGAAGGAATTTGCAAAGGAAGTACTAAATAGAAAAGGAATCTGAGTGTGAAACTTCACCCACACCTCAGGGGATATAAATTAATCCCATAAATTTTATTTTATGTTGAGATCAGATCTTGGATTGATGGAACTAAGAGTAATTGTTTAAAGGAATACATGCCTTGTGAGGAGTAATTAAAGGTTGTATGAAGAATTGGGAGGTAAGTAGAGTTATAGGGGTTAGAGAATATTGGAGTAGATCAAATATGTATATTTCTATTCATTTATGACAAATGAATTATTTATTTATACCTAATTCTTGTTTTTATCCTTGATACCTAAGTGTGTAAAGCCTAACAAGAAGTTAGGGAAGCATAAGGGGATGTTTGTTAAGGTAAAGAAAGAAATTAGATAATTTATAGAAGTGTCCACAAAGAGTTTAATACCATAAAATAGGTTATTTAAATATTCAAAAAGAATAGGTACATATATTAATTAACCATTGATAACTCATCCAAAATAGGAAAACTAGACTTAGATAAAGAAAAGATAGAATAAGTATAACTAAGAAGTAGATCAGTTATGGAAACTAAAAGACATGAGCGAATGTTAAGATGACTTCTCCCTAATATATTTTTATCACCATGCCTTTTCCTAAAAACCATAACATCATATTTTATTATTAATCTTATAAATAGCTTTGCTTACCTCTATCAATGTTATTATTCACATGTTCACCTTGAAATTTGGTCATCATGCCTCATTAAGCTAGGCAAGGCTGAAAAATGGTCTAGATGTAGACCTAGACTAAAGGAAATACATTAAAATACTCACTTTGAAACACTTATGAGTGCATATACACCTTATTATCATGCTCACACAAACTTCACAACCTCTCACATTCCTGAGTTCACTCACCTCATCATGCCACTAGCTCATACCTTCACTGTGTCATGACTAGGCTCAAGCTTCTAATGCACTAAACATCTTGACATGTACCTGCATGAAACCATAAGGCATTAGTTGAATTAAAATTATCTTTTTCCTTTAGATTAATCTTATCCAATGGGTCACCTTATAACTCTTAATTGCCATATTATGTGCATGCATTCCTCTGCACATACCCCTTCATATCTTGACATCAATGAATTGTACATACCTCTTCATATACTTTGCTTCCTATGCATACATTATTTGTATTCAAGTAATATTCCATGAGTGGTAACTTTCATGATCATAACATTCATGATAATTCTTATGACCAAACTCTTTTCTTATTATGACATTCTTCTCTCTCATGGAAATACTCTTTTATCTCATGCACCTACTTTTCTATTTACCTTGACATATCACATACTTTCATCTATCCTTCATTAAATTTGATATCAATCTTCATAATATGCTTCTTGATATTACACACAATAAATCTTGACATGATACACTTTTACATACTTTGACATCAACCTTGACCACTAATCACCTTTGACAACATCATGTTTCTAATTAAGAACACACTCTCAAAAGGCTACTCATATCTATAATACTCACTCATTAATCAACACTCTCTTTATGCCACTACCATTTTTAAGCACTTGACCAAACAAACCTTTGGAATCAATGACCATCATTACTTTACATGATGCACACTTTTGACATTAATGACAACAACATGCCAATAAAATCCTCCATTATCATTTATGAAAAACACATTACAATATGAAATCACATAAAAATGGTACTTTTACCATCTTCTCATTCTCCCCATTTTGACATTAATGACAAAGGGTCTTCCCACAAACTACCATTTCATCCTTGTACCTAAACTTTAATAATCAACACAATTAAATTCTTAAAAAAACTCACCTTAAGCTCATAAAAATTATTTCAGACAACTTATGGAACACTTGAACTATACCTCAAGAAACCATGTTTCTTATGGATACTACATTATTGTCTTGACACTTCACAACATAGAGCTATAAATATACCCCTAACTCTATACTCTCCTATTGATTCATAAGATGGAAACAAATCTTAGAAACATCTCTAAATAGGCTACTTCTCCTCATTTTGAATTTTCTCTCAGAACTTAGCTCTTTTCTCAAAGTAGCCTTTTCTCAAATGATTCCCTCTTCAAAATTAAAGACAAAGAGGTCCCTTATTTTTGATATGACATATATATCAAATTCTTGATCACACCATATAAATAATTAGGGACTCCTCATTTATCTTCATAGATTATGCTCATACATCAAGACTCTCAAACTATCCTCAACTTCCTTTAGGCATCTTGATACCAATACTAATTCTCAACACAACTCAAGATATCATCTGTTAGAAAAAATAGAATAAATTTTAGATTACCTCTCACATACCAGTAAACTACACAATCTTTCATCATGATTATAGCTCTATAAACAACATCTAGCTTGTTTCTATGAACATATTAGTGTTGCAGACCAATCCATATTCCATATGTCTCTAGATACAATCCTATGCTAAGAATTTCTTTCCATACCATGACTCCTAATAAAATGATCTCCAAAATCAATGCTCATAATAACCAAAACTGCTTTCACCTTGTCATATACATACAAGCTACAAAGAAAACAACTCATACCTTGAAATAAAGACAACCTAGAATACTCTCAAGATGAATCCTTATTTGACTAAAACCTCATGTTTTTACTAATAGAAGAGTGTCTTCATGAATCCTAATGAATTCACTGCATAGGGCTCTCAAAACGTCATGATATTGTGAGATTCACAAATCTCCAAACCACTCTTCCCATCCATTTGGTAATTATGAGACTGATAGTCCCTCCTTAGAATCCACTTAGGATTGACTAAATTATTCAACTCATCCGCCTTATCATCCTTATTATTCTCTTTGACTTCCTTGTAGATATATTATGATAATGAGTTTTCTTAACATTCCTTCACTTCTGATCCTTTCTCTACCTTAGAAAATAATCAATCTTACTCTTGGGCTCAATGTGATTAGTCCTATGTTTTTTTGGCTTTCATACCAATTTTTGACCATTCTTATGCACTCTAGGAGCTCCATATACCTTGTTGATTCTTGAGGGTCTTCTAACTTTGTTAGGACAAAATCTATCAATGTGTCCCATATTATGACAATTTTATCAAACAACATTACTGTACTTACCTCTTGACTGGTCACTTCTTCTCTCATGGTCCCATCATAACTCATACACTGAGACCATTATACAATCACTTTCCCTATAACCAAATATATTATAAGTAAAACAATAACAATTGAAAGAATAGGAATACTTCATTATATTGCGATACCTAATTGATCTCTTTACGTTTACTTTTATGTTGGTAATCTCAACTTGTTGATGATCACTTTGAGTCTTAAATTTGAGATTTTTTACATACATCTTTGAGGTATGACTCTCCTTTTTATCTTTTTGGTATTATTTAAACTCAAGATCTATATTTTCATGTACATACCTTTGATTACTCAAAATATCACCAAAAACTTTAGTACTCTTTTCAAATTTCTAATGTGTCTTTAGCTTGACTATTGCCTATTCCAATTCTGCCTTCAAGGACTCCTTTCTATTGCAAACTTGGTGCATTTCTCGTCCTTGGTATTAATACTTACATAAACAATCTCAATATGAGTTTCTAACTATTTGATGATCTCCTCATGTTCATTGGTGTTGTTACTTAGTTATTCTTCAAAGAGATTGATTTGATCTTCATAACTCTTAACTAGTGATCTTAGTTTCTAATTCTTCCTTCTTCAAAACTTCAAATCCTATAGAAAACTCACCAATTCTACCTCAAGGTTAACTTCAACCTATTCTTCATCTGATTCTTCATCATCCATAAGACTTTTCCATTTTGAATAACCCTCATTATATGCTTCTATAGCCATGAATAAGGTTTTATTACTATCATGATCATTACTATCATCATCACTATCAGATGTACTTGTGTCACAATGAATGAGCTACTATATTATTTTGTATATAAACTTATCTTGTTCTTGAAGGACCCATTCTTGACTTAATACTTCTTAAAACCCCTTTTCTCTTATCAAGCTTATATATCTTATTATCATCACCATGATGTTTATCATGTTCTTAATCATGCTCAATCTTATCCTTGCTAGTAAATTTAGAGTCAAAGTGACCAATATTACCATAGTTAAATCATTTGAATGGCAACTTGCATTTTTACTTACCTAATCCTTTTCATAGTTTTCTAAAATTCATGGCTTCTATATTGTCATCATCAATGTATTTGTCAACATCATCCTTGACCTTCTTATCTTATTATTTTTTCTTAACTTTGAATTTAGCTTCCTTCTTAGAAGGTCTTCCATGGCTTTTTCTCATTTCATAGGTAGTCAAGATTCCATGAAGCTCATCCATCTATAATGTGTTAAGATATTTGATATCCTCTACAACATACACCTTTGATTCAAAATTAGATTTTATAGATCTTAATACCTTTTGAAATATAGTTTATTCTTACAACTTCTCTCCTAGACCTCTGATGACATTTACCACTTCATCTACTCTTAACATATAATATGTAATGTTTTCATCCTCCTTCATTTTTAGATATTAAAATTGCCTTTAATGGGTCTACAACTTTGCCAACTTGTCTTTGGTGTCTCCTTCATAGACAGTCTACAAATTTTCATAAATCCCTTTGGCTATATTATAATGCATGAATTTTACAAATTTTACCTTTGAAAGACCACACAATATACCATTAATTAACTTAGATTTTTTCTCACTTACCTTCTTGCATGTTGCATTAGTTAGTGGTATATAATGTGGAGTGAATCTATCAATAATATACTTCCATATATCATAACCTAATGAAATTAAATAGGTTTTCATTCTAATGCTCCAAAATGTGTAGCTATTCCCATTGAAGAGAGGAACCTTATTTTTTGATAAACCTCCTTCTACTTGTTGACTAGATATGCTTGTGCTTCAAAAAATATCCTTCAAGCTATTGGGCTTACTTCAAAGGAGGAATATTTGATACCAATTTTTTGAATCATATTGACTAATGGGTGGGTAATCAGTCTTCAAAAACATTAAATAAATTACCCTTAAACATTCATGAATCATTCAATGTAACTTAGTGATATAATAATGATAAACCATCATCGTCAAAGAATGAAACAAGATAACACATCACATATTTGGGAAAGCTTCATAGGGAATAAAACCCACGAATATAAATATTATAAAAACTATTTTATAATAAAAAGTATTAAATTTATTTGAGCACCAACCCAACATGGAGCACTAACCCTAAATTTATCAAGATCACACTTAACTTTATCAAGTACCCACTTGATGAGAGGCTACAACCCCATATGACTAAGTACCAACTTAGTAAAAGGACGCTTATACAAGTAATAACATACAAGGCAGATCTATCTCCCTTTTGACCAAGAACCAACTCATCCAAGACCAATTTTTCAAGCATCAATATACAAAGAATCCTCAAATCCCTCTTTGACTAAGCATCAACTTAGTCCATCACACTTCTTTGCACTTAAATATTTATATTCTCTATTTAAAAAATATATATTATAATATATTAGTAACACATATTTTATGCAACTCTGATATCCTCTCAATAGATAATCAACATATGAATATCACTCTTTTAGTTCTACTCCACTTGATCTCTCTCAAAATTGCCTCTAAGCTTTTTCACTCAACTAACCCTCTTCAAGATTGAATATGTCATATGACCTTCATCTTAAACTATAAAACACCTATATGATCTTCATTATATTCTTCCATTCTCTCTCATAAGGTTTTATAACATGTTACCTAACATCCTTAGGCTTATTTAATTATCAATCTATTCACTTACACTCAATTTTTCCAAATAGACATAAAATACCTTGCTTATATTCAAGACTCTTACTCACACACTTCTTGGTTGGATACACACACTAATCACATTTTATTGATTAAAAAATAGGTCTTAACACATGTTATAAACATTAATAAATCATAACTAGTCATCAAAAACACCTCGTAAGCCTTATTCCTCCTTTAGGTCTCATGGAGACCTAATTGCATTAGGCCTTCTTATCAACATGTTACCAGTTGATCCCTTGGATAATATTACACATACATACACAAAACAAAACTTTAAAAAAGCATCCATATATACCTTATCCAACATAATCTAAGCTCCGTAACACCTTTTAGGTTTAATCCCTTTATGAAACCCCTCAATAGTACCCAATCTTATTAGGCATGTGTACACAAAAAGTCTATCTTTTAATAATGAAGCTTAAACACACTTAAGACACTAAAACATAATAAAATAAATACATATAAATAATATACATAGACTTAGGGTCATTAAAAAATACATTATACACTTTCACTCAGATATTAAGGCTACAATATCAACTCATCAAAAAAGTTACTCAAAACTTCTACAATACTAAAAACATAGTCATGAAATGTTTGACCTCCAAAACATATATAAACACTTTTAAAGATTAATAATTAATTAAAAATAATATTTTAAATATTTATAATATGTTAAAACACAAAATTCATGTGGTCTAATAGCAAAATATTGGTCTTTCAAACCAATCTCATGACCTTATATCTCATAGACCAAACTGAACCAGATAAGCCATTTTGGATTTAATGTTTTCATCTATTTTCTTGATATACAAAGATTATTAAAAGAATTAACATGACATAAAATTTCTTAAAAACATCTCCATGTACTTGGTTTCATCATTCTACAATGAAAACACACTTAAACTCATCTTCTCATCTTTACCTCAGTTTTACACTATTTTCTTCATTAGGGCTTTTAGTGACTGGCCTAATTAGATAACCAATTTTAAAAACCTAAAGCCTATAACCTATCCCTAAAGCATCATGGAAATGAAATACAGGTCTATAAATTCTTCCTCCATCAATTTAGATACTTTGACCAAGTCAACTTTTGATTGCTACAAAAACATCTTCATAAACAAGCCCTTTCCTGTAAGGTCTTCTCACTCACCTAAAAACTCAATACCACTTGGAGGTTTCTGAGAGAGTCCATTACAAGATACAATAGGTTTCTTTATAATTTCAATCTATTCTAAGAGTATTTGAGCAACATATTTCACATCAGGTCTTTATTAGGGTTCAAGGAGGTTTAACACATGTTTTGGTGTTAACGATTATTCATAAAGGAATACCCCTTAAATCCAAAACCAATGCCTTTAGATCTTAGGTAGGACCCTTACACATCTCTCCTTAGTATCTTAGGTAACCATGTAGAGTTACACATTCATAAGAACACCTTAAAGTCCTTCTTGGGTTTGTATACCTTCATTTTATGTACTCAAGAGACCTAAAAACCACTTTCCATGCCTTTCTCTACAAACCATAACCTAATAATTAATGATTACTCCTATAACAACTTGAATTACCTCTATCCATGCTATTATTCACACATTCACCTTTAATTCATATTATCATGACTCATTAGGCTAGGTAGGGCTAAAGATAGTCTAGGTGGAGACCAAGACTGAAGGACCTATTACTAGTTTGGCCTATCAAGGGAAAATTACTACCTCTGTTATCCAAAACATTTCCTAGAATGGTCCATTTCCCTTTACAGCTCATCAAACTAGTCATTTCTATTTTAAAAGTGTAAATTTGGGTCATAAAAGTTAAAATTAAGATAAAATCATGAAAAATGGTTTCAAGAGACTTTAAATCATCCCAAAAGAACCTTCAATATGTTCAAAAACATGAAAATATCCTAAGTACTAAGTTTGAAGTCATTAAAAGGTATATTAATATCTTATTCTAGAAAAAAAGGGACCTTTTACACCTCCCACATGCTAAATTGCTAATTAAAAGGGTCACAAATATGAAAATCTACATGGTAGCCACGAAATTATTCTCCAACATTCCATTTCAAGTGGTGAGAAGTGAAGAATTAGCTTTAAAAGGAGGAAAAGTCTCTTTTTGTAATTATTCTACAAGAAGAGTATAGAATCTATATAATCCATGGTAGGGGAAGTCATTTCTAGGAGATATCTAGGCTTCATCAAGAGTTTCATATCCATATAGGCTTAGAACCAGCTTTCTTTTGATTTCTTGCTTATTATCACATTACGACATGCCTTTAGGTTTTCTAATGGTATGATCTATTAGAGGAGGGTACAAATCTAAAATTTGGGGTCAAGATACTAGATTCAGAGGGATTATTGATGGTTTAAGCATTATTTCAATTGGATTTTCCATGATCATGAACCATCTAGTTAAAGTTAGGGCAAATTTTGTTGCCTAGCATCTAGAAAGGCAATTGTTTTTCTTCATTTTCTCTTCACCTAGGTAGAGTTTTCAAAAAATTCAAATTGTTTAATAAAATTGAAGAATTTCCCTACCCTTTCATGTCATTCTAAAGGTTTTATTATTTCAATTCAAGGTCAAATAGAGGTCTCAAATTCAATCATTTAATCTGTAGTGTTAGCAATCTTGTAAGGGTGAGTTATACCATCCACAAAGAAGAAGGAAGTATCAAATTGTAAATAATTTATGTTTTGCAAGATTTTTACATCAAGTTTGCATGATTTTTAGTCATTTTTCTTAGATATTATTCAAGATTCATTTTCAAAGAATCCCATTTCCATGTTTTCTACTATCTCGAATGAGCTAGTTTAGCATATGTTAAGGAATTTTTCCAAATTTTAAGGTTTTTTGAGAATACTAGGTTTGAATTTTTCCCTATTTCACTCCTATAATGGCCTTAAAGTTAATTTTATATGATGTTTTTATGCCAATATTTGCATACAGTTCCTCATCTTGGCCTTGTCAAGCTCCACCATGCTCCTTCCCACTACCACCTCACTCACCTCCAAACCACTATCATACTCTGGTTTTTCCCACTATGTTTACACCTTCCTTACATCCTCCATCATGTGTTTTTCATCATCTTTACATCCCTATCATCCTCAAATTCCAACTCTATTCTGTGAAGCTTGTCAAGAGAGCCAAGGCTAGTGAAAGCACCGTCAAAAATAATCATAAGGTATATATCCAACCAAAGCATCAAATTATAGTCATGAAGAGATGACCTACAATAGGTTCATAAAGTCATAGTAACTATCAAAAGCATCATGTCAAGTTGATAGTAAGCTTCTCTTCATCATGGCCTATTCAATGACCTCATCCAAAATAAGAGTCTACGAGGAACATGTTTAAATTTTTAATGATGATCACTCTAAGGCCTAGTTCATTTTAGTTCCATACATGGATGATGTCATATAGTCAACACAGACCTATTTTGTTTCAATGAAGTTTTTACTTTTTGGTTTAAGGCTCTTCTTGTCTATTTAAGCCTAGTTTTCATAATATATTCTTAAGGGAGAATTAGGGCTTTTGGATTTGCATGGGAACTTCAAGAATATATGTAAAGCTTTCAAAAGTGGCTCAAAACATGGTCATCACCTATAGGAAAACACTAAGAAGGAGCATTATCAACAAAGTTACCAATCAATAGTGGTCATATGAATGTTATGAAGGTGCCATGATCTTCTAAAAGATGTTTAGGGTTCATAAAATCAATCAAGAGGTTTTATTCTATGATGAAGACCATGCTCCTCTCATTATATAGAAAACTATAAGGACCTATAACCCATTTCATCTACAACCATAATTATGAGATTGGAAGGTAAATGTGGAGCAATGGTTTAAGTGTTTAAGGGTTTCACAGTCTCTTGAGGGATAAATTGAGGTTCCAAAGCATTATATTAAATCTCAAAGTACTCAACCTCAGCCATGATCTTTTAAAAGCATGCCTTTAGTTCTCAATCCATACAAAAAGCATTATATATATTCAACCTTTCAAGTAGGTTCTATTTCAAGGAGGGTTTTGGTGATATACTATAATGCAAATGGACTCATGGAATCATATATTGAGCTAGGATTTGAGATCAAAATATTATAAAGGAAGATATAGTAGGGTCTTGAAGGCTACAGTCAATTCAAAAAACCCACCTATAGCCATAGTAGTAGGGATGTAAATTTGAAACCTTAGCTCATGATGAAGAAGCAAGAAAATTGATCAAGCTTCATCAATAGCAACCTACATCAAAGTGTGTGCTCAATCACATGAAGGCATATTTGCCTTGTTATAAGGTTTAAACATGCTAAGAAGAAGAGGATAGAGTGCTTTCAATCTTATTAAGGAAAATTTTAATCAATTTTAAGGTTAATTTTACCTTCAAAACCTACCAAACTCTATGAGGTTACCTTCAAAACATGAAAACATAGTCATTTTGAAGACTAAATACATTAGTTGAGGGTTAAATCATGCTTGAAAATAGGGGTAGAGGCTGTTTCCAAAATATTAAAGATACTAATGAGATTAATGAAGATTTTTTTGACCTTTATAGCCTCAAAATTCCATGTAATTCACCTTCAAAACACTAAAACTTAGTCAAATTTGCACATAGTCCATGCATGAAGGCTAAAATTGGGAGAAATTTGAGGATTTTGGGAGCTACAGGTGGAGTTAAGACCTCAAATTTTATACACAAGATCATCATGATTTGGGTAAAAATATTAAAAAATTTCATATCCATTGGAAAATTTCACATATTTGTTGTTTTGTTTCAGACCTCAACCTATTCATTTAAGGTCACCATTGGAGCATGCTTCATTTTGAAGTGCCTCAAAAGCTTTTAAGCCCAAGTGAACAGGTTTAAATAATAGTATGATGTTTTTACATCATAATAAGGCCTTTTATAAGTGTAATAAAATCAAATTTTACACAAACCATGCTCACATAGTGTTTTGTAGGCAAATAGGCACTTAGGACAAAAAGGCATTTTTGGACTTTTCATGGAAAAGTGCCTTTAAAAGTGTTTTGATAGAATTTTACAGGTTATATATTCTTTTTTTAAGGATTTTTTAATATTTTAAGGATATATTTTCATTTTAGTGAAGTTTTTCACTTTTTGCAGTTCTAGGCACCCTTCCAAGCCACCTCTTCAGATGCTCATTTTGTTCACCATGTGTGGAGTTGGGCCAAAAAATATTAGTATGTTTTGAGTAACCAAATTTAATTATAATTAATTAAAAATTGAGATAATATTATGGGTTTCAATTTATGAAAATTTTCTAAGAGCGTAGGCAGCTCAGAATGCAATCAATTTCCTGCAGGCAAACTTTATTCACATGGTAAGTTTTCATATATTTCACATGGGAGTATAATATTTTCATGTATGTAATATGGGTTAATTTATACACATAAATGGATTTTTTTAATATTTTGAGGTCTGTAATTCATGAATCATCAATTTGAAGTTCCAACTTCAGAACCTTTGTAAGCACCTTAAAAACTAGTTTTGAGAAAATGTAATTTCTTGAAATAAAATCACAATGGATCAACCTAAAACATTTTAAAACTTAAAATAAAATCAGGTATAATTAGATAAATTTAAATTTAACTCATGGTGTTGTATAGATGAGGGCATAAATCACATTTTTTTTGGGAAAAGGCATGTAAAATGAAGTACAACATAATTTAATAGAATCTAATCATTGAAGATCAAAGATTATAAATTTATATTAATATTAAAATATTAATTTTCTCATAAATATTCCTAGAGGTGCCCCTACCACCTCAATAACAAATGGTCAGTCTACTAGAATTTTGAACAAAATGTGCCTAGTCAAGCCTGTTGACTAATTGGTGAAGTTTTTCTCATCAAAATCATAACTTTGGAGATGAAGAATTATTTTTCAAGTCTAATTTTTTTTTTTAAGGTTTCATGTATTATTATGTAGGTTTCATGATGTCCAAGTTTTCAAAATGAACCTATTTGGTTTAACTAGTCTAGTTGGCTTAATTGTTGAAAAGGCTAAGTGGAGTTTGGCATTGGATGACTACTCAAGAAGTTCAATCTAAGTTTATACACCACGTTTATACTATTTCATGAGAATATAATGTTTATATCACTCTTAAAGGGATGATTTTCATGTAAGTATAGGCTTTTGGATTTGATTGGTCTTGATTTTGAGGTGACTTATTGTCAAAGTGCCATATATATTCTTTATCTTGTTAATTGAAGGCTTTCAAAACTTCCAACTTATTCAAACTGGAGTTCTCCATCCAAGATGTAGCATGGAATCATAAAAGAGACTTTGAATTTTCAAATTTCCCCCACCATCTCCCTTCCATGCCAACCTTGGATTCATGCATGTTTGCTGAATTTTGGGGATTTTATGTTAATGACCTTTCAAATGGGCCCACCATATTCCTATGCCAAATTTGAAAAGCATGCAAATTTTTTAAAGGGAGAAGCTTTTACTAAATATTTTAAATATTTCAAAGGGATTTATATCTTTATTTAATCATCCAAGATTAATCCTTATCTCTTGGGAACTCCACTTAGGGATATTTTAGGTTTTGAAGCATATTTATTGGTTTAATCAAGCAATTTTTGAAAAAATCTTGGAGCTAAAGAGAAATTGTCATCTGGACCATTTATCAATATATAAGTTTTTATTTTGTATCTAATTTTAAAAGAATAATAGTGTGTTTTTGGTTGTGCATGAGCATATAAGTGATATTTATCTCCTTTTGGTAGGTTCCTTCCTCACCTATCTCTCTCTATCTCACCTTCTATTGGTCATTTGAAGAGGTTTTCAACCCTTCATCTAAAATATTTATGCTTCAGGATAAAAATAGGGATTTTTATTGCTTATATGTGTGCATTAATTTAAGTAAATTCTAAGAATATGAATAATTTTACTACGTCACCCCTATAATTAGGATTTCCTTCCAATTTCTCTTCCCTTTTCACCCTAATAAACCATAGTAGTTCATATGTAATTGATAAATATAAAGGGAACCAGCCCTCTATAGAGGTTCTTCTCATCATAAAGTCACCCATGCTATAAGAAGTTCCCATTATATCAGCTAGAGTGAGGGTGTTCTTTGTACATCTTCAAATAGGGTACACTCTAGAGTGACAATAATTTTTGGAATGCTCGGTGGGACATTCATTCTACATACTAGCCTTTTTAGGCATTCAAAAGATTAGGTATCATTTCAAATTATTACTACTTTCAACATTTGGTTAACTAATGGTCTCTAATGGCATATTTTAGTATGGATCCATATAATCCTTACCATGATCAGTATAAATTATCCTATCATGAGCTATCCTACCCATATAGCCAACCTAATTTTGGCCATTTTGTATCTACCCAATCCATATCATCTCTTAAACAAAATCTAGTGATCCTTGACAAGAATGAACTAGAGCTATATTCAAGAAGTTATTATGGCCAAGATACCTGTACTCACTAGATTCATCATTTGAGGGAGGCATTTTAGATAGTGAAGGAAGAATGGACACCCATTGAGAGGGAAAGTCACCAAAATCTCTCAAATATTATGTTGGATATTGGAGGTTTCACTGAAAGAATAGAAGATAAGTTTAGGAGTCTTGAAGAATAGTAGATATATTATCCTCAATCTCAATGTCCCTTGATTTTTCCTACTAGAGGCTTCATAAATGCCATTTATGCTTCCCATTGAAATCAAACCTAAAAATGTTTCAAATCATTCTTATCCTTTTGTAGGCTTCCCATCTTATAAGTCAATCCAAGAGACCATTCAATAGCAAAAAGAGGCAGTTGTGGAGTAAAAAAAATTCAAGAGGAAGGATAATGCAGAGTTAGAAAGCTTGATAGCACTATGTAGAAAAGAAAATGAAGCTACCAAGACACAAAAATCTACTCCATTAAAGATAATAATCTTCATGAGCTTTTATTCCACTCTCCATGTTTAAGTTGCCTAACCAACTCAAGTTATATCAAAATTTGAGTCATCTTACACTCCTACTATTCACACTTAGGAAGAGAAGCATGTTATGTCAGAGCTCGAAGAGGAAATTTTAGAATCAAATAGGTTTCAAGAATAATGTGCCAAAAAGGATGCAGGTGTTCATGAAGAGGTTAAGGAAACAATTTTGTCATATTATGAAGAGGATGAATAAATGAAGGTAACAACTGATCAATTTGATCAATTTTTGGGATGGTAAGATATTACCAATTAGCTAGAAATCTCATTGGAGGTCTTGTTTGAAGTTTTGGAAGCATGATATGCTCTTCTCCAAGGGGATTATGGTTTTATTTCAACCAAACAAAGCATCCTTGTCAATAAAATCAAATAATATGGAGTGGGTAATCTTTTAATTTTGCCACCTCAAGATTTCATGGTTCACACAGACTTGTTTTAGATCTTTAGAATGGGCTTTCATCTTCTTGATCAACCTATAAACAAAGGTATGATTCTAAAAGGTACACAAGCATATTTTGCACTAAAATTAGTCAACCATATTATGAAGAAATGGATCTTAATAAGGAGAAAGAGAAACCAAGTGAATATGTCTACATCAAAGGTTACTTTGCTCTTAATTTTCCACATATGGGCATGCTAAAGGAGTTGGTAAAGAAGTTGCTTGAATTCTCAACCACTGAGCTTGCAAGGGAACATGTACAATATAATTTTCCATCTTATTATAGAAATATACTGAAGATCTTTCCTTTTGATCTAGGAAGACCATCAAGCTAGAGGTTAGTTTGTAGATAAACTAGTTATAGTTTCATTCCTCTAAGTGATTTTTCTCACATCCTTTTTGTGTGTGTGTGTGTGTGTGTGTGTGTGTGTGTGTGTGTTGTTGTTGTCTTTTCCTATAAGTGCACACATGCACACATCTATTATTGTTGTGTCATTCTCTCTTATTGTGTATTGGTCTGTAGATTTTCATATTTTAATGTTTTTCTTAGTCTATCCTTACTAGAAATCTGAGTTCTTTTGACCATCAGGCTAGTCAACCCAGAGAGTTTCCAAAACTATTAGTAATTTGGCCTGTCAAGGTCAAATTACTACCCCTATTATCCAAAACTTTCCACATAATGGTCAATTTCCCTTTATAGCTCATCAAACTTGTCAATTATGTTTTAAAAGTACAAATTTGTGTCAAAAAATGTCAAAATTAGGATAAAGCAATCAAAAAAGGTTTCAAGAGACTTTAAATCATGCCAAAAGATCTTTTAATATGTTTAAAAACATGAAAATATCCTAAGTACTAAGTTTCAAGTCATTAAAAGGTGTCTTGATATCTTATTTTAGCTAAAATGGCCCTTTTACCCCTCCTACATGCAATATTGCTAATTAAAAGGGTCAAAATATGAAAATATTCATCGTAGAAATGAAATTGTTCTCCAACATTCCATTCCAAGTGGTTGAAAGTGAAGAATTAGCTTTAAAACGAATAAAAGACTCTTTTTCACTTACTTTGCAAGAAGAGTATAGAATATCTATGGAATCCATACAATATAGAGTAAGGTATGTCATTTACAAGATATATCTAGGCTTCATCAGTTGTTTCATAGCCATATAGGCTTAGAACCAACTTTCTTTTGATTTCTTGCTTATTGGCACATAGTGACATGCCTATAGGTTTTCTAATGGTACAATCTTCTAGAGAAGGGTAAAGCTATAAAATTTATGGTGAAGAAACTATATTTATAGGGATTCTTAATGGTCCAAGTGGTTTATAAATTGGATTATCTATGCTCATTAACCATCTAGTTAAATTTAGGGAAAATTATGTTGCCTAACATCCAAAATGGCAGTTATTTTTCTTCATTTTATCTTCACTTGGGTAGATTTTTGGGAAAATTCAAATTGTTTCATAATATTGAATACTTTCCCTACTATTCCATGTAATTTTAAAGGTTTTAATTGAATTCAAGGTCAAATAGAAGTCTCAAAGTTAATAATTCAATCTGTAGTGTTGGCAATCTTGCAAGGGTGAGTTTTATGGTCCAAGAAGAAGAAGGCAGTATCAAATTCTTAATAATTTGTGTTTTACAATGTTTTTCCATCAATTTTATAGAATTTTTAGTCGTTTTTATTATATATTATTAAATATTCATTTCCAAAGAGGCCCATTTCCATGTTTTCTAATGTCTAAAATGAGCTAGATTAGCATATGTTAAGGAATTTTTTCAAATTTTAAGATTTTTTAGAATACTAGGTATGAATTTTGCCTTCTTTCACTCCTATAATGGCCTTAAAATTAAATTTATATGATGTTTTTGTGCCCATATTTTCATATAGTTCCTCATATTGGCCTTTTCAAGCTCCACCATGCTCCTTCCCACCACCACCTCACTCACCTCCAAACCAATGTCATACTTTGTTTTTTCCCACTATGTTTCCACCTTCCTTCCATCCTCCATCATGTGTTTTTCATCATATTTCCATCCCTATCATCCTCAAACCCCAAATCCATTCCATGAATCTTGTCAAGAGAGCCAAGGTTGACAAAAGCACTATCAAGCATGATCATGAGGTATGTAGCCAACCAAAGCATCAAATTAGAGTCATGAAGAGGTGACCTACATTAGGTTCATAAAGTCATAGTAACTATCAAAATCATCATGTCAAGATTATAGTAAGCTTCTCTTCATCGTGGCATATTCAATGACCTCATCTAGTATAAGATTCTAGGAGGAAAATGTTTAAGTTATTAATGATGATCACTCTTAGGCGTGGTTCATTTTCATTCTGCACATAGATGATGTCATGTAGTCAACATAGACCTATTTTGTTTCAATGAAGGTTTTCTTCTTTGGTTTAAGGCTCTGCTTGGCTATTTAAGCCTAGTTGTCATGATATATTCTTATGGGAGAATTAGGGCTTTTGGATTTGTGTGTGAAATTCAAGAATATATGTAAATCTTTCAAAAGTGTCTCAAAACATGGTGATCACCTATAGGAAAAAACTAAGGAGCATTGTCAACAAGGTTACCAATCAAGAGTGGTCATATGAATGCTATGAAGGAGCCATGATCTTATTAAATATGTTTGGGTTTCATGAAATCAATCAAGAAGTTTTATTCTATGATGAAGACCATACTCCTCCCATTAGAGGGACAACTATAAGGACATACAACCCATTTCATCTACAACCATACTTTCAATATTGGAAGACAAACATGGAACAATGGTTTAAGTGTTTAAGGGCTTCACATTCTCTTTAGGGATAAATTGAGGTTTCAAAGAAATATATTGAATATCAAACTACTCAACATCAGCCATGATCTTTTAAAATCATGCCATTAGTTCACAATCCATACACAAAGCATTATATACAGTTATCCTCTGAAGGAGGTTGTATTTCAAGAAGGGTTTATTTCAATGAGGGTTTTGGTGATATCTTATAATGAAAATGGATGCATGGAAGCATAGATTGAGCTAGGGTTTGAGGTTAAAATATTATAAAGGAGATCATAGTAGGGTCTTGAAGGCTCTAGTCAATTAAAAAAAGCCACCTACATCTATGGTAGTAGGGATGTCAATTTGAAACCCTATGTCATGACTAAGAGGCAAGAGAAGGGTCAAACATATAGACATATAATAAAGCTAATATGACTCAAGAGGATAAATCCAATTTATAGGCCTGGTATAGGAATAAACATGATCACACCAAGATTATTTATAGTCCTATAACATAGTCCTTACTTATAACTGGATTAAAGCTAAAGCACTTTTTAAGTTAGGAAAGGCATATTAACTAAGGTGGATGAACTTTTGAAAGAACAAGGACTGGACTAGTTGGTCATCAGTGATAAATGGATGAATTCAAGCTAAGGAAGGGATTAAAATTGAAATTTCATCCTCTAATTATGAAATATTCACTTAAAACTACCTTGATAGGAATGCCATAATAAAAAATATGTTGATATTTGAAAAGCTTTAAGGGTTTTGGGGCTCTCAACAACTTTCTTACTTAGAGAATGATTATCTCTCAAGTGAAAGAGAAAGTAAAAAAGCATGAGAAATGTTAATAAAACTATAGAATCCATCAGTATAGCTACATAATTGTACAACAAAACTATGGACTCCATCAATAAAACTATGGACCACTTTTACAGTCGAACCATACAAATTTGTACAGAATATAACTATATAGGGGCTCAAACCTTGCATAAGGGAGTCAAATGACTACAATAAGATGTGTGCAGAGGATTAATTTTCTCTAAATATTCTAAAATCACCTAATGAGGATGAATTACCACTATAATTGCTCAAGCTTCATCAATATCCATCTACAACAAAGTGTGTGCTCAGTCACGCGAAGGCCTATTTGCCTTGTTCCAAGGTCTAAACATGCTAAGAAGAAGAGGATAGAGTGTTTTCAAGATTATTAAGGAAATTTTTAATCCATTTAAAGGTTAATTTTACATTTAAAACCTATAAAAATCTATGATTTTACCTTAAAAACATGAAAACACAATCATTTTGAAGAATAAATACATTGGTTGAGGGTAAAATCATGCTTGAAAATAGGGGTAGAGGCTATTTAAAAACTCATAAAGAGAATATTTTGCTTAATTAATATGTTTTTTTACATTTATATATTCCAAATTCCATGTAATTAACCTTCAAAACACTAAAACTTAGTCAAATTTGTAGACAGTCCATGCACGAAGGCTAAAATTGGGAGAAATTTGAGGATTTTGGGAGCTAAAGGTGGAGTTAAGACCTTAAATTATTGAAAAATGGTATTAATTTTTTGGGTAACCATATTTGAAAAATTAATATCCATTTTAAACTTACACATATTTTCTAATTTATCTCAGACCTCAGCCTATTTATTTGAGGTCACCATTGGAGCATGCTTCATTCTCGAGTGCCTCAGAATCTTATAATTCCAATTTAATGATTTTAAATCATGGCATTATGTTTTTAAATAATAATAATGACTTTTATAAGTGTCATAACTTAAAATTTTATGTAAACCATGCTCACATAGTGCTTTATAGGCAAATAGGCACTTAGGCCAAAAAGGCATTTTTAGAATTTTCATGGAAAATTGAATTTAAGAGTGTTTTAATAGCATGTTAAAGTTAATATAATTATTTTTTAATATTTTAATGATCTATTTTCATTTTAGTGAAGTTTTACATTTTTTGCAGTTCTGGGCACCCTTCCAAGCCACCTATTCAGATGCTCATTTTGTTCACCACATGTGGAGTTTGGAAAAATTATATTATTATGTTTTTATGACCCATATTTAATTATAATTAATAAAAAAAATTATATCATTTTATTGGATGTTATTTATGAAAAATCTCTAAGAGCATAGGCATCTCCGAATGCAATCAATTTTCCACAGGCAAACTTTATTCACATGGTAACTTTTCATATATTTCATATGAGAGTATAATATTTTTATGGATGTAAGAGGGGTAAATTTTATACATATAAATGTAATTTTTTTTATATTTGGAGGTTTTTACATCATTAATCATTAGTTTGAATTTCTACCTTCAGAACCTTCCTAAGCACCTTAAAAACTAGTTTTGAGAAAAGTGGATTTTATTGAAATAAAATCCCCATGGATCATCCTAAAAAATTTTAAAACTTAAATTAATATTTTATCGGATTACATAAATGTAAATTTAATGCATGGATCTATACAAATGTGGGAATAAATCATTTTTTTTTGGAAAAAGGTGTGTGAAATGAAGTACAAGGCAATTTAATAGAATCTAATAATTGGAGCTCAAATCTTAGAAATTTTTATCCATATTAAAATATTTATTTGTTTATAAATAATCTTAGATTTTACCCTACCATCTCAAGAAAAATGGCTAGTTTGCTGGAATTTTGAACAAAATGGGCCTAGTCAAGCTTGTTGACTAATTGGTGAAGTATTTCTCATCAAAATCATAACATTGGTGATGAAGAATTATTTTTCAGGTGTAATTTTTTTTGTTTTAGGTTTCATGCCTTATTATTTAGGTTTTATGGAGTCCATGTTTTCAAAATGAACCTATTTGGTTTAACTAGTCTAGTTGGCTTAATTATTCAAAAGGCTAAGTGGAATTTGGCATTAGAGGACTATTCAAGAAGTTCAATATAAGTTTTTACACCACTTTACTGCTATTTCATGAGGCTTTCATGTTTATCTCACTCTTAAATGCTCCATATTCATACAAGTATAGGCTTTTGTAGTTGATTGGTCTTTAGTTTGAAGTAACTTATTATTAAAGTGCCACATCTATTCTTATTTATCTTGTTAATTGAAGGCTTTAAACACATCCAACTTGTTAAAATTGGAGTTATCCATATAATATGTGGCATATCATCATGCAAGAAACTTTTAATTATCAAATGGGAACCACCATCTACCTTCCATGCCAACCTTGGATTCATGCATGTTTGGTGAATTTTGGGAATTTAATGTTAATGACCTTTCAAATGGGCCCACAATATTCCTATGCCAATTTTGAAAAGCATCCAAATTTTGTAAGGGGAGAACCTTTTACTAAATATTTTAAATATTATAATGGGATTTAGATCATAAGTTAATCAACCAAGACTAATCCTTATCTTGTGGGAACTCCACTTAGGGTTGTTTTAGGTTTTGAAGCATGTTTATTAGCTGAATCAAGCAATTTTTGAAAAATTCTTAGCGTTGAAGAGAAATTGTTATCTAGAACATTTATCAATTAAGGAGTTTTTATTTCATATCTAAGTTTAAAATAATAATAGTGTGTTTTTGAGTGTGCATCAACATATAAGTGAGATTTATCTCCTTTTGGTAGGTCCCTTCCTCACCTATCTATGTCTATCTCACCTTTCACAGGTCATTTCAAGAGGTTTTCAACCCTTCATCTAAAATATTTATGCTTAAGGACAAAAATAGGGATTTTTCTACTTATATGTGTGCATTAATTTCATTAACTTTAGAAAATATGAACAATTTAGGTGCATCACCCCTATAGTTAGGATTTCCTTTTAGTCTCTTCCCTTTTCACCCCAATAAACCATATTAGTTAAAATATAATTGATAAATCTAAAGGGAAACAAACCTCTCTAAAGGTTATTCTCATCATAGAGTCACTCATTATCTTTAAAGTTCCCATTGTATTAAATAGAGTGAGTGTGTGCTTTGCACATCTTCAAACAGGGTGCACTCCAAAGTGATAACATGACCTACCTTCAAAGACTAACTTCAAAATAATTCTTAGTGCATCCACACCTTATTCTCATGATCACACAACCTTAAAAACCTCTCAAATTCTTGATTTCAATCACCTCATACCTTTACCATGCCATGAATAGGATCAATCTTCTAATTCACTTGACACCTTGACCTATACCTTCATGTAACCATAAGGCATTATTTACCTTCAAATTCTCTCTTACCTTCAAATTATCTCTTGCCTTCAAATGCATATTATCATATGGACACCTTAAAACTCTTAATGTCATGATTATGCCATAATATGCACATAAATTCCTCTATACGTGCCTCTTAATATCATTACATAAACAACTTATATAGACCTCTTCATAGACTATGCCTCTTATATAAACATTAGTTGTCTTCAAACACTCTTCCATGCCCTGTACCTTCCATTCTCACAACATTCATGACAATTATTATGACCAAACTCTTCTCTTTTTATGATGAAATTCTTGTTTCTTATGTCAACACTCATGGAAACACTCTTTTCTCTCATTCACCTACTCTTTCATGTACCTTGACATATCACATACTGCCATTTATCCTTAGTTACCTTTGACATCAATCTTCACAAGATGCTTCTTTATATCACACATAGTCACTCTTGACTTGATACACTTTTGACATCCTTTGACATCAACCTTGACCACTAACCATGTTTGACAACATCATACTTCCAACTAAGAACACACTCTCAATAGGCTACTCATATCCATAATACTCACTCACTGATCAACACACTATGCCATTACCATGCTCAATCACTTGACCAAACAAACATTTGACATCAATGACCATTATGCCTTTATGTGATGAACCTTATCCTATGTTACATAGCATATTTAAACCAGATTTAGATGTTTAAATATTAGACATATGTTACATAGCATATTAATCTTAGATATGTATCATGATGCAACTATGTATAACAATGGTACTAGTGTATATAATTCTACCATAACTATGAATCTAAATCATATAAATTTTTGCTTTGGCCATTCTAGATAACTATGCAAGTGTGAATTTCATGTTCCCAAAGCATTCCCCATTAGATATGGATAAATATGAAACTAATATAAGTACCAATATGGAGGAAATTTTTCCAAAACATGCCCCACTATAAATTGGACATGTTAAATACTAATTAGATGTGGAGAACATGCATCTAAAGCATGCCCCCACTGAATATGTGAACTAATATAAGTACCATATTGAATTATTGTGAAGAGCATGTTCCTACTAAATATAAAAATTGGTAATGTGTAAAATCCATATACATATGACATTACACCACTGAATCTATGAACTAATATAAGTACTAAATATTTATGAGTGTGGAAAACATGCTTCCAAATCATGCCCCCACTAAATTTTAAAACTATGAATGTGTGGAATCCATGTCCACATGACATGCCCCCACTAAATATGAAAAATTTTAATGTGTGTAATCCATGTCCATATGACATTCCCCCCCTTGAGGTGAGTTAGGAATATTACCTCATATTTATCTCACCTCAAAGGAAGAAAATAACCATATATCTATATATTGTGTGATTGAACCATGTAGCATGTAGAAAAATATGCATAGGTAAATGTATCATTTAATAACATAGAAACAATATGATCACATGTGGGCTTAATATGCATGATAAAAATAATGGAAATATATATATAGTAACAATATAAGATAAACAAGTACACACACAAGAGCACTCAAAATCAAGTCAACAAACAAAGGTCTTAAGAGACCATAAGCAAGGGATATGTTCAAATTCCAAAAAATTAAATGAACATGACTTAATCAAATGCCCAAAAATTAACTCCATACAACAATTAATTACATATGAAAATGTCCAAGAAGGCAAACATAAGAACAAGGGCTGCATATAATGGAGCATATTCAAATATTCAAACAATCAAGATAATATTAGGGCAAGACACTCAAGGAAGTATATAAAGGAAAAGCATAAGAAATCAGCACAAATATACCATAATATATCATGGATAAGATGTGTTATAAAAAAATTTCAAGCACATAGCATACTAAGTACCATGTGTAAAATATAAGCATGGATAAGGCATGTGTAATTACATAAGAACCCAATCATGATAATGTGACATGACCATAAAATGATCTAACATAAAAGTGTCCATATCATAAAATATGGATGCCCCCAACATCATATAACATGAATAGATAAAAATACAAACAACCATAAGTGCATAGAATCATTTATCTATGTATGCATGTAGATGTGTATGTAGAACTAACTGATATGTTAGTCCTCAACATGGAACTAACACATAGATGTCAAGGACCAAATAGAACATGTATCTATTGAAAAATGTTTTTGTATTTTTTTAATGTTTATGATTTTTGGTATTTTTTAAATATTTAAAATATCTCATGTAACCTATTTATGCAAATTCATAATGTTTATTGGAATTTTTAAAGGTTTTCTTCAAGTGTAGCGAGGTGGTATACACCTTTTCCTAATTTTTATGTAACTATAAATGGTCCCAACCAATTTGGTTTGGACTTTCCTTTCTTTTATTTTCCTTCATTGATGTTGTTTTGATTTTATTTTAGTACTAGGTCACCCACATCAAAGTCACATGGCCCAATATTTTTATTACATGCTCACTTAACATGATATTGGTAGACATTGAGGTGCTCAAAAACCTATGTGTGTTTTTCACTTGATTTTTCTAATCGATGAAATCTATTTTCATGGTATTAATTATCTTTCATGTTTTCTTTGAGAGAAGCACATAATGAAGGTATTTTGAGATGAATTGGTAAAACTACCTTTGTACCATATACCAAGTAATAAGATATAGCCTCAATGGGTGTGAGAACACTCATGTAATATTCCCATAAATAAAATACCATATATTGGTACTTATCAGTACTATAATGTTCAACCATATTACCAAGTATCTTAGCAATGTTTTTATTTTTTGCCTCTACCTGCCCATTACCTTATAGATAATAAGGTGTAGAAAAGGTATGTTTAGTTTTATATTTACTATCAAATCATTTGACCATTTTATTTTTAAAGGATGGTCCATAATCATAAATAATAGTTGAACGAATGCCAAAATGGGAAATAATATTATTCATCAAAAACCTACATATGTCATCCCATGTGATAAACTCAAGGTGAATAGCTTCCACCCATTTTGTAGTTATAATAACAAATTTATGTCGACTAGTAAATAATGAATTGAATTTTCAAATCAAATCAAAATCCCATAAGGAAAATGAACATGGTGAAATAATCAATTATAACTAATGTGATTGTGCATGATCTAAATTATTATATTTTTGGCAGTGTAAACATATTTTTGCTTGTTTGATTCTTTCTTTTTTCATGGTATACCAAAAATAACACTAGCATAATGTTTTCTAAGGCATGGCCTATCCACTAAAATGACCACAAAAATTTGCTGTCATGCATTTTTAGATTCCAGTGCGGGATTCATCTTTATTTCAACATCAAGTAACTACCCATCAAAACATTGTTTGAACATATTTTTCCAAATAATGAAATAAAAAAGTACTTCATGTTGTAATTTTTTGTTTATCATTCCATTTAAAGTGGTATAGTATATAATTTTGATATATGGAATTATAAATATTAATGTACCAATTTGTGTTTGATGCACAATGATTAATAGCAAGAATGGATAATGCATCCATTTATTTTGAATAAATGGAAGGATCTTATAACTGACATATGGTAAAATTTATATGATCATCATTGATATCAAAAGTCATCAAGTATGTCACACTAACCATGGAATTTGAAAGGAGGTTATCTTTATAGGGAATATGATCGATAGAAAATGTATCAAATGTCTCTATGAGTTTATCCATTCTTTATTTATTGGAGAAGATATTCTTCTTTGGTTTGGTAATGATTTTTAACCTAGTTAATGATTAATTAAGAATCACTAGAAAATTATATGTTCCATATATCAAGCTTGTGTGATATGGATAATCCAATTATCAAGGCTTCATATTCAACTATATTATTGGTACAAGAAAAGGTTAATGTATATGAGAAAGGTATATATTTACCCTTAGGGATGTAAAATATAATTCCATCACCTATGCCTATTTTACATCTAGATCCATCAAGGAACATTGGACATGGGTTTTCAAGTATATTATATGCCTTGAACTCATCACAAAAAGATTTAATGAGTAGAAAGAGATATATTAAAGGATCCATAGCTAATTGGTCATCTACAACTTGACCTTTTATTGAATTTTGGGATAAAAATTTAAGATTAAACTTTGTAAGTTACATTACCCCTTTTGAAATGAAATCGATGAGGTGAGTTTTATTTATAAATAAATTTAATGTATCTTATTTAATTATAACATAGACCTCATTATTTATCAAGTAATGTCATAGATTTTGAGTAGTAAAGACCAAGGATAGAAATAAATTTTTCATTGCCAAATATTTGCATTCATAATCAACCAACTAGTGATTGATGTAATAGATTACATGTTCTTTGCGATCATCATCATATTATGCTAATAGGGCCCTAAGGGCCTCATGAATAGTTGAGATATAAATAATTAATGGTCTATCTAGGATATGAAGCATGACTACTGATGGGCTTGATAAATATGTTTTGATTTGATCAAAGCTTTGTTGACATACATCATCTCATATAAATTTTGTATTTTTTAGCAAACATGTGAAAGGATTTTTTTTTAGCCAACTAAGCTATGAAGCATCTAATAGCCTTAATTTAGCCCTATAGGCATTGCATTTATTTGAGATTGGTTGGTAGTTTCATTTCAACAATGGATTTTACCTTTTTGGATAAACCTTGATGCCTCATTGAGAGATAATGTATGTAAGTATATTTCCTAAATAAACCCTAAAAATATACTTTTTCATATTTAAATTCATATTAAACTTGTGCAAGAATTCAAATATTAGTCATAAATTAGTAACATGTTCTTGATGATGTTTAGATTTTGTAAGTAAATAATCAACATAATCCTTAACTATTTTGTTTATAAATTCATGGAATATATGGGTCATGTATTTTTTGTATGTGCTTCCTACATTATTCAACCCAAAATGCATGAATATATAGTAATGTGTACCCCAAAGAGGTATTTTATTGATTTGTAAGGTTAATTTCAATTTGGTTATATCTTGTAAATCCATCCATAAATGAAAATGTCTCATATCCAGTTATATAATTGGTAATAATATCAATAATAGGTAATGAAAAATCATCTTTTGGATAAGCATTGTTAAATATCCATAATTAGTGCAACAACAAATGCCACCATTAGGTTTTTAAATAGGTATACTGTTGGACACCCATTCATAATGTGTAATGGCTCATATAAATATAGGATCTAAAAGCTTCTAAATTTCCTCTTTTACCAATAATGCTAATTTGGGATGTATTTTATGAATATTTTGTTTAAATGCTTTTGCATCTAGGTATAATAATATGCTATGAATTTCCACTGATGGATTGATTGTAGGCATATCAAAATAATCCCAAGCAAAGAGCTCAAGAAAATCATAAAGGACCTGTGATAGATTTTTCCTTTATCCTCCTTTATCATTACAACTAGTAGAATAGGATGAGGGTCTATAAATGTTCCATATTATATTATATTATTTCTTAATTTATCAAAGTGGATCTCTTTATAATGAATTCTATCATAGGAATAATTATTGATGTATCATGTTGGACACTTGTATCATCATTTTCACCAAAGTAAGCATGAGTAGAGGTGGCATGAGGAAGAATGTTATTATGATATAAGGAAGGGAGATACTCATATGTCCCCAAATACTCTATAAATTATTCATCATTTGAGAACTCATCTAGTGTCAAAATGTTCAATTAAGCACACTCATCAATAAGATGAGGTTGACCACTGGTAGATCAATTTTTTAATTATTTAGACACTCTAATTTTGAATTTTGAAATCAACTTGTGCTAAAATAGATGTGCTTATGACTTTTAGTTTATTTTAAAAAAACTAGACACTAATAATTTGTATTGTTTATAGGAAAAATAGGCTAATTTATGCCTTGATTCTCTTTACCCAACCCCTATCTTTTGTATCCATATTTTATTAAATATCAAGAACTGAAATTGGGATTATAAAATTATGGTGCAATATTATATGTTTTGTTTATCATTACACATTATTTGAAGGGACTAGTATCCATAGGACAATTGTAAATTAACTTCTAATGACTAAATTTTAAGAATGTGTGAAAATTTGATGTAACTACATATATCTCATGTATCCAAGACCATCCCAAGAGGATGGTATAGTTAAATTCATTTCGCATAATTTGGCCCATATTAGGTAGGGTATAGGGACCTATGATAATAATTAGTGTTATTTTCCCCAACACTTGTAGTGAAATATTATCAAGTCCATTAATTCTCATATTATATGGGGCCAAATTTGAAGGCCTGATTCAAATTGAAGAGATAAAATATATGATGAAAATGTTGAATCTTGAACCATTTTCCACAAGAACTCATTTTACCATTTTATTACAAACACACACTTGGATGTCAAGTGGAAAATAAGTGTTTATAATATATTGAGATGGTAATTCCTCTTTTTAGAGGATATATTATGCTTAGTCCATCTGTTTAAATTTAGAATAGAAGCCACATATGGTTTTTCCACATTACAAGGTAGTGTAATCATATGTAATGCATCTAAAAGGACATGATTCTAATGGGATAATTAGTGTAACAAGTCCAATAGAGAAGTTTGAGTAATAATATCATTAGACAGGGTGGGAACATGGAATGGGATAAATAATTGATTCATACATTCCTTATGATGCTTTTTTGCAACATGTAAAACCTCATTGTAAACATTAGAACAAGGAGTATGCCAGAATGTAGATCTAGAACCCCTTATAGATCTAATTGATTTAATCACACATGAGATATAACAAGTAACAACCACTATGAGGTCTTTAAATATGAAATAGTTAATAGAGATATCCATAGAAAACATGATTCTAAGAATAACCTAATATTTTATTTCCAATATGAACTTTTTTTTAAATAATAGAAAATTATAATATGCTCAAAATAAAAAGGAAACCCTAAGCCATTTAGGGTTTTGACCTCAAAGGTCATGTTCACCAAATATTTAACCATAATTTGGATTTGGATCCTCTTGGGTAAATAGAGTTAATAATATATAAATGATAGGGCACAAGGGTGAATATAAAATCAATAACAGGCTAATTAAATGCTAATTTTAGATGTACCATATACTAAATTTATTAAATTAAGACAAGATATTAATGAAAAGTACAACTATGGTAGATATATAAAATGACATGAACTAAGGTACTTAGTTGGTTCTCATGCTAATTTAGATCTAGATATGAAATAAGGTAAAATTAGGTGGGAAGATAGTTCTATAATAATTTTTAGATTCTATATCTAGTCGCTCTAACTATCTAGATAGGTGTGTCATCTTAGGATAGTTACATTGATACTATTGTCTAAGTTCAATGCTAGTGTCTTATATAGAATATCTACTAAAATAGGATGTAACCACCTAGATTCTTCTAAGTTTTACTTTGCCTTTGCTTTGGTGAGTTTATATCTAGGTCATAAACTGCCACTCCTTGTGAAATGACAAAACCCTATCTTTCCATCTTCAATGTGACCTTGGGGGAAAATGGGTTAGTGGGCACACTATGTCAAGCTGACCCTAAGTACCCCACTTTCAAAGGGCATTACATAAACAATCAATACTCCATAAGAGGGCATCAAAACCATTTAGTCATCCCCTATGTGTTGGTTTGTCAATGAATCATGTAATGTGTGTAAAGTAAAATAGTGACCTAGCTTGTAACATGGTAAATGATACCTTATGAATATTGTTTTAGTACTTTAGACATGTATATATGTTTTAAATATTATTGGTATGGAAATAGGGAATCTTTGATCAATTGAATGATTGAAATAGTGTTTTTGATAAGTGCCTTAGTCTGTTTGGTTTGATTTCTAGGTGAGGAAAAAATGAGGGTTGATATTATATTTATACCAATCATATAAAGAGATAAGTCACACTAAATCAATTAGACTAACCATTACAATACATTTATTTGTAAATTATATGACTTTAGGAAACTTTACACTTTCATCGAGGTAGGATAGTAATGTCAACACTACTATCTATCTCAAAACAAGTAGTGTCCAAAGAGTAGCAAAATAAGTATAGACTTAGAGATTATAAAGGTGTAAGATAAGTACATTTTAATAATTTTAGGCAAAGATAAGATGTCTATTTCATCAATATAATATTAGTCAGAATAAGAGATAGGTTGAGGGATATATAGATCAAATGTGAGGCTTAAAAAATCAAGGCATGTGTAAGACTAAGAGAAATAAACAAGGTCTGAGTTTACCAAGTGTACAATAATAAGGTGTTACATAATCAAAAAATGTTGTCTACAAATACTAGCTCTAATGATGAAACTCTTTATGCTTCTAAAAAACCTAAAAATTATTAAATCACTTTTTATACCATCCATAGCTTAATAATCATGCATAATATGGGTTATTTGAGTGGTGGGATTGGTAAGTGCGTATTTGATATTATTGAACCTATTTCACCTATTTATAATTAAAATTGTAAAGGTATTGGTTTTAATGCTTCAAATGCTTATAATGAAAATTTTGAATCATATTAGCCTCCACAACAAAGGAATTGCAATGAAACTCATTTTTATTATAGTGTCTACAATTCTCATGCTTTGGTTAAGAATGATAAATCTTGTGTGCATTGTGGAAAATATGGGCACCATATCTCTAAATGTTATAAATGCATCCATACAAATCTTGTGGTGAATAAATGAGTGGCACTTTTTATTGATGGAAAAAACTAAAAAACCTACCTCTAAGGTTAAAACTATTTAGATTCCTAAAGATAATGTTTCTTCTCGAGATTTTGATATATTTTATTTTGATAATTATTTAAATGCTTCTCATAGACTATATTTTTAAAGTGACGCATCTTTTTTATCTCTTTTTTCATAAAATCATATTATTATGCATTCTTTGTTTTCTATTGCAAATTAAATATTCTTTTTTTGGATCTTTTTTTACTAAGTTTTTTTATTGATTTTCACATTTTATGATGTAATTTCTCTTTAGCTCAAATTTTCCTACTTGTACCTCTAATTTTTTACGTTATGTATGCAAATCATATTTTTAGCATATTAGTTACTTAACTTGAATATTAGTGTTAGCTTATTTGTTTTATAGGGTTTCATGGATGATTTATCCTTCTTATTATTCTTTGTTCCATTATGGATTGACCACATTATCTAAAGAGGATTCTTGGAGATTATTAATGATCACACTTTCATCCTTGTGTTTTTTGGTGACACTTTCTCTTTTTTCTTTGTCAAAATATTGTAATTCCTCTTAAAGGAAGTTTATATTAATGGGGATTATTATGTAACTTCAAATCCCTTTATTGTTTGTAAAATGTTTTCTCCACTTTTGTAACAACAAATTAATTTTAAGGGAGAATTTTAGAGAATTAATATTATTTGTTTCCTTTAGTATAGTTTTATGTTTATCCTAAGTCTCCTTTTATGTCTGCATTTATTATATTTATTATAAATGTACTTTCTTAGATTTATGAGGTTTCACTCACCTCTATTTTTCACTTAAAGGAAGCTAAAAATTTGAAGATCATAATAGAACTATTTAAAAGGAGCCAACCTGGGACTTATGCTCAACCATACCTAATTTCACCTCTTCCCAAGAGCTCCCTAGATTCCCTTCACTATCAAAGAAGAATATGAATGTGGATCAAGGTATATCCAATAATCAATGAGCATATCAAAGGTTTTACATACATAGAGGAGTAGTCTATGCAAGTTGAGTCATCATAGCCTACAACATAGGAAGAACAACAAATACAAGTAGAGACTACATAAAAAACTAAAATAAAATGAGTTACTACCATTAATATGTAAGCTTATGTTTTTAAGGAAATGGTACATATAACAACATTTCAATCATTATATGAAGATCTAGTCATGGACACTCAAGAGCCATTGATATAAAAACAAACTACTAAAGAACAACATACAACCTATGAGGAAGAGTAGAGGACCACAACACAGAGAGTGCACAAGGAGTATAAAATGAAAAAAAAGGAAGGGGCTTGAATAAATGATTAAAATGAATAATAGCATAAACATGAAACAAAATAAATACAATCAAATTATGATAAGTATCATAAATGGGTCTTTGACATAGAATAAATTCACAAGAAAAAGGAGGATAAAGAGTAGAAAAAGACATAGGCTGGGAACACATCCATTAAATAGAGGCATATGAGACATAAAAGATAAAGGAGGTGGTAAAATAAAAGAATAAGGATGAAAAAACTTTGGCATATCATAAATAGGACATATAAAAATAAGAAGATAAGAGGAAGGAAGCTGAAGAAGAAGAAAATAAAAGAGGAGAAGAAAAAGAGGAAAATCCATGAACAGATGCAACATTAGAATAAAGTGTAGGAGGAAGAAGTCACTAAAAAAAAAACTAGGATGAGGTTGAGAGAAAATATAAATAAGAATAAGACATGTAAATGAATAAATCTCTAGAAGTGGAAGTGAAACAAAAAGAACAACAAAATAATAGTGTAATGAATAAATAGGACACTCCTACAACATAAACACTAAAACATTTGGTTTTGGGATGTACCTACTTCATCCTTTTGGTGCAGTAAATTTTCACTACCAATAAAATAATTGAAATAGGAAATTGTAACCATGTTACACACAATATTGGTGTTTTACCCACCTACTAATGAGGCATCTTTAGATGTTTTGTAGTTACCATTGGCTAAGCAAATAGAAGGATCGTCTATGTTTTAAGAATTAATTTCGCATAAAGTAACATCATTAGAGACACATGTGGAATTTTTAAAAAGTGATAACATATATTTAAGACAATAAATTCATGGTTAAAACATGATAATTGAGGATGTATGTCTAGTTTGTGTACACAATTCATTAGAATCTAGGTTTTGTAGACCACTAATAGTTGCACTTCTCATTACATATTTGGTACATGATTGGTAGGCCATTTATAAGGTCCAAAAAATATGAGCTCAGGGACAATAAATCAAAGTGGATACTAAGGTTATATTCACACTAATTGAATAATATCAGTAAGTTTTGAATGCTACCTGAGTCTAAGCAACTCAAGTGGCCCAATGGTTGATTGAATAGAATCAATAGATTGACATAGCACAGGGAAGTACACAAAATGAATTTATAGAGGCAAGTAAAGCCTAAGTAACCATGTATAATTAGGTGAAAACATATAAGTAAATAGATTTGGTACTATAAGATTCCAATAGTACATGATACACAATCATGAAGTAATTCTAGACATGGTAGAACTAAATGATAAGAAGCACATTCACATGAGTATAGGCATATCAATGTGGTGACAAGATGACTGATCTCCATAAAGATATTGATCAGTGGATCACCACTACCAAATATACCTTGCCTATCATAGGGGATGATTACATCTAGTTATTAATTCAATCTCAAGGGTGACTACGAGTTTTGTGACCACTAATTCAAGAATTTTTTCTTTACTATTAGGATTGCAAGGTGGATACGGCCAACTTAAATAGTTTGATTACACCTTTGGTGAATTCACCAAAATTCATTACTCTAATTTTGAACCAATTTATTATTCAATATAAAAAGATTACATCACCAAGTTTTATCAAATTCTCTAATTCTATGATTCACACTTCTTCATATTCAACCACTGAGTAAATGCTACCACCTGCTAGTTAGGTACTCTGTAGTTCAAAATTTGAAGTTTTACTCTCTAATTTTGATAGAGGACAAAATTGCATAATAATTATGATGAAGATGGTTTAAAACCTATAATAGGTAGTCACCTAGTTATATTGGTCTATTTAAAACCCACAAGGGTAGTAGGCTATTCCACTACTTAGTTAAAAATTTGAAAGGGTGGCTAAGTAGTGCACATAGGGTGAAAACTAGTAAATGATACCTTGGGTAGTTATTTTGAGTCCTAATAATTCCCACATTTATTTTTGTCCCATTTATAACATCAACAAGATACCTACCTTTGTGATTTTATCTTAGGATGAGACAACCTCTTAAGTTTAGAAAAGTATTACCGAGTATATATGAGAATAAAACTACAAGTTTAGATGTATGTTTAAAATATACATAACATTGAATTTTATATTAAATGGTTATTAAATTTGTGTCATAAGAATATTTACACCATGAATAGATCATGAATTTATAAAAACATTGGATTCAAGTCTATACATGTTTTTCTATATTGTAATAGTGAGGTTAGACTCATTTAATTGATAAATGGTTCAATATGTAGGTTAGATTCATTATGATAGAAAGATTGATTCGATAATTATTTTTCCATGTTTGATAACCTCTATAGTAGAGACTCATCTATGTTTATTCATTTATTCTCATAGTTAGAAAAATGTGAATGGATCCTTTATATATATATTTTTTAATATTGTTTTGCTTCTTGAATAGTTAAGCTTGATATGTGTGATTATTATGATTTCCTAAGTTAATAATTTGTGTTTCCTACTTGATATGATATATTAATTTGTTTACCTATGTTTTCTCATATTTCATAATTTGACTCACCTAGTTATCCCTATAATTAACATGTTCTAATGAAATATCAGGAACCTCTACTAATAATCTACCATGTTGCATTTCATGATCTAGATGGTGGTTTGGAGTATTTTTACTATGATTAATTATACTCTTGATAAAGTGGGTATGAATCAACAACCCATGTAAAATATGAATGATTTAATACATTTAATAAGTATTCTTATAAGTTATTTTTATGATGCTTAGTTGATAATCAAGATAAAATATGAAATAAAACATGGTCAACCACTTACTTAACTATGTCAACTAGGGTAGATGTTAAGAATACATGAATATATAAAATAACTAGGTCAAGTTGGATCAAATTAATCGTATAAGAATATATAAATATAAATTTATAAAGCTATAGGGTCAACCTGAGTTGATCTAGTTGGATAGATGGAAAAAAAATAATATAACTAGGTCAAGCTTGGTTGACTTAGCTAGATTTGGAATAAAAATTGATTGTAAACTAGATGATTTAGTCTAAAAAAAGTGGAAGATAAGTATAATCAAGACTAAGTTGAGCCTAGTTATCTTAGTCTTTTCAAACATAGTTGACTAGGTCAATGTTGTTTGATCTAGTTGAATCACACAACACATAATTATAATGACATTAGTCAACCTTGTTTGAAATACCAAAGATAGAATCAAGCAAAAAACATAAATGAAAGTGTACAAATAACAAATTATTTAACTATATATCCAAAAATAAGATCAAGATGATGTACAAAAAGGAGTTGATTAATTTTTAGGCTCCCAAATATACTTGCTTGTTCATTGGATAATGATGGCCCAATGTTTTAAAGTGATAACCATGGAAGAGTAGACCTTGTCCATAACCCACTAAACCTAGTTTTAAGGGTAAGATGTAACCTATAAATGATAAATATTAACCAATGCACCATAATATCAAATGGATAGATAGATTCTAAAGGTTTAATACAAATAGAAATCCTATGTGTTTTTTAAATATTATGAAGTACTTGGAAACTAAAGATTATGATTAGCTCTGTTCTATGGCTATGAGCATTGGGGAAAGCCCCTCATTCCAAAATATCTATAAATAATATAAATTGACCATAAATAGAGTATCACATATCCTTTCATGATATTACATAATTTGTTTTATAATTATTGGTACATAATTTCTATAAAAATCAAGACATAGTGAAAATAATTGAACAACTCAAATGGAAAAAATCAAGCTATAGTTTTTGAAAGTAAATAAATAGTCATACAATATTATTAAAATCATAAAATTATATTAATTTCTATGAAAATAAATTTAATTACCTTACTTATATAGAAAGTGAAACACATAGAACAAGGTCGGTCAAGGCTAATCTAGTTTAGAAAATTAAACAAAACAATGTTAATGTTGGTCGACACATTCTATTGTAAATATAGGTTAAAATTAACATGGTCAATCAAAGTCAACTTATTTTATTTTAAAGACAAGTAGACAAAAAACTAAGTTGGCTAGGTAAATTTAGTTGATTATGTGACACAATTTTTACATAACTAAAAAAATGGTAAGAACATAATGGAAATCTTAAGTAATATGTTATTTTAATAAAAAAAATTGGAATAAAAAATTGAGATAGTTGAAAAAATTGAAAATTAAGTTGGTTAGAAGAAACCTAAGTAATATAATTGGGTTGCCCAGGTTGAAACAATTAGTTGAGTATGAAACTTATAAGTCTGATCACTAAAATTGGGTCATCTTGGATTGATTTACTCATGTAGAGATAAAAATTTGAAAAACATAGAGATTAAATATGGTATACCATGGTCAAATTAGTCTATATAAAGATAAAGATTAAAAAAAATAGTGAAATAAAATTTGGTCAACACATGTGACCTAGTTAACTATAAATAAAAACTTAGAAACCATGGAATATAATTGGGTCAACCAGTGTAACCTAGTTGAGTTTATACAAATGTTTATAAATAGATAAATAAACTAGGTTGACTTGTGTGACTTATTTGATTATATATCCATAATATTCTAATAGATAATAATATTGGTTCAACCAACATGACCTAATTTACTATAGATCCAAAATTTATAGATAGAGAACAAAATTGGGCCAACCAAAATGACCTAAAATTTGATATGCAAGGGTTAGATTTACATTAAGTTTACCAAAATGTATGAAATTTTCTAAGATATATGTAAAACTTATTCTACTTAGTAAATCCAATCTCAGTGAAGGTAATAAACTAACATTTATTTTAATACTTTGTATAATATGGGTAACTAATTAGATCTACTAAACCTAACTAAGGGAACACTTATAACAACACTAAAGGATAGGGTTATAAATCCTACAGTCAAATAATATTTTATAATAACCCCAGATAGGTCTTTTGCTACATAAAATAAAATATAATATAGGCTCCGAAATATACTTGCTTGTTCATTGGATAATGATGGCCCAATGTTTTAAAGTGATAACCATGGAAGAGTAGACCTTGTCCATAACCCACTAAACCTAGTTTTAAGGGTAAGATGTAACCTATAAATGATAAATATTAACCAATGCACCATAATATCAAATAGATGGCTAGATTCTTAAGGTTTAATACAAATAGAAATCCTATGTGTTTTTTAAATATTATGAAGTACATGGAAACTAAAGATTATGATTAGCTCTGTTCTATGGCTATGAGCATTAGGGAAATCCCCTCATTCCAAAATATCTATAAATAATATAAATTGACCATAAATAGAGTATCATGTATCCTTTCATGATATTACATAATTTGTTTTATAATTATTGGTACATAATTTCTATAGAAATCAAGACATAGTGAAAATAAGGGAACAACTCAAATGGAAAAAATCAAGCTGTAGTTTTTGAAAGTAAATAAATAATCATACAACATTATTAAAATCATAAAATTATATTAATTACCATGAAAATAAATTTAATTATCTTACTTATATAGAAAGTGAAACACATAGAACAAGGTCGGTCAAGGCTAATCTAGTTTAGAAAATTAGACAAAACAATCTTAATGTTGGTCAACACATTCTATTGTAAATATCGGTTAAAATAAACATGGTCAATCAAAGTCAACTTATTTTATTTTAAAGACAAGTAGACAAAAAACTAAGTTGGCTAGGTAAATTTAGTTGATTATGTGATACAATTTTTACATAACTAAAAAAATGGTAAGAACATAATGGAAATCTTAAGTAATATGTAATTTTAATAAAAAAATAGGAATAGAAAATTGAGATAGTTGACAAAATTGAATATTAAGTTGGTTAGAAGAAACCTAAGTAATATAATTGGGTTGCCTAGGTTGAAATAGTTAGTTGAGTATGAAACTTATAAGTCTGATCACTAATATTGGGTCATCTTGGATTGATTTACTCATCCAGAGATAAAAAATTGAAAAACATAGAGATTAAATATGGTATACCATGGTCAAATTAGTCTATATAAAGATAAAAATTAAAAAAATAGTGAAATAAAACTTGGTCAACACATGTGACCTAGTTGACTATAAATAAAAACTTAGAAACTATGGAATATAATTGGGTCAACCAGTGTGACCTAGTTGACTTTATACAAAAGTTTATAAATAGATAAATAAACTAGGTTCACTTGTGTGACATATTTGATTATAGATAATAATATTGGTTTAACTAACATGACCCAGTTTACTATAGATCCAAAATTTATAAATAGAGAACAAAATTGGGTCAACCAAAATGATCTAAAATTTGATATGCAAGGGTTAGATTCACATTGCATTTACCAAAATGTATGAAATTTTCTAAGATATATGTAAAACTTATTCTACTTAGTAAATCCAATCTCAGTGAAGGTAATAAACTAACATTTATTTTAATACTTTGTATAAGATGGGTAACTGAATTAGATCTGCTAAACCTAACTAAGGGAACACTTATCACATAACACTAAAGGATAGGGTTATAAATCCTACAGTCAAATAATATTTTATAATAAACCTAGATAGGTATTTTACTGCATAAAATAAAATATAATATAGTTTTATCAGTTCTTGTAACATAAAGGAGGTGGTTTAAAACAAACAAAACCAAAAACGGATCATGGTAGGAAAATAGGGGCCTATATCGCATAAGGTAGAATATGGAAAGCCATGAAAAACTTAAAGTTATATTAAGTTTAAGTTAGATTTAATCTAAGAAAAGAGTTATTCATTCAAACTTATTACTTTTTTCAATATCTATCTCCCAAATAAAATAACAAAAGTTATTGATACTTACCTTTGAGCTAAGATGTTGAGTCTCAATATCCCCCTTGGCCAATGGTGTTTTTCAAGAGATTGTTGTGTATTTGTAAGGATAAATCTAGCTTAAATCAGATATATGATAAATATTCCTACTTTTCATCCAAGGCTTATCATAAGAATAGTTATCTTTCCTCCAAGGCAAACACTAAGTAATGACTCTTTCAAGTGTAGATGTAGCAAAATTATAAGGTGTAATAATTTGAAAATGAATATTCATCTCTGATATGAAGTTCATATTTATAGAAATTGATAGGTTCTAAACCTTTCACATTTTTAATCAAAAATGTCTTCCACCATGATCCTATTTTTTAAATTTTACTATAGGTTGACCTAGGATGACCTAGTTTCATAACATATGATATAACTTTTATAATTGGACCATCAACAACCTAGTAAGGAAAATGGGTTTTTAATTAGTTATGGGATATTTTAGAGGATAATTTACTATGTATTTAGATAATCATATTTTATTTTCTTGTGGAGAAAGATAAGTGGGATTTGTAATGGGTTTAGGTATGATAGATTTAACCAAAAATCTTTTGAAACACTAATTATTAAAACTCCATCTGGGTTAAAACATAATGATGATAGGCTAGTGGTGATTAATTTGAGTGTTAAAAGTGGGATTTATCAAGTTTCATTTCCTATGATTACCACTCTCTAGTGTCATTCTCACACTAAGCTATGATGGGTTATTTATGAAAAGTATCCACAATGCAATGGGTTACTAAGTTGGTGTTTAATGTGATGGGGGTTGGCATGTGACTTAAAACCTATGTTTAATGAAATGAGGTAAGTCCAAATCACATGGATATGGATAATATTGACTATTATTTGGGTATTCTAGTTTAAAAAATGCTTGTACTGAACATTTTTCAACCCTGTGTTGATATCCTATCAATGAGTGAGATGAGTGTTAGAAGTCAAAGGTCTCAGGGTCCATTCTTGGGATGGCCATTTCTTTAGCATTATTCAAACACTAATCTATGATAGTGTATTATTAATTAAAATTATCTAGTGTAATAGACTACCAACTATAGACATCCAATTCTTAACACCATTTGTGTTGAAATTATCAATCTTACTCGATTTGCACTCAAATTCACATTCTAGGCTAAAATCCATAAAACACCCTAAATAGTTTAAACTTGTCATTTACAAGTGCTAATTTAGGTCAAAGTATCCCTAAATGGGGAAATTCATTTTATGGGCCAACTAACTTTGATCGGATCATTTCAAGTCAAAATGATGATTTTGCCTTTTTGTGCTTTGGATCATTCTTTTCTTCTATTTCATTAGTACACCTTACGTACCTTTGTTATTTTGTGTTAGCAAAATCCTAAAGGGGAATATGGTTTCAATAAATCTAATTTCACCTTCTAATTCTTCTTGAGTCAAATTATAACCTAGTAATATGACTTTTTGACCATTTTGATTAATTGTGGGCCAATTTCTAAATAATTGCACAAATTTTGATTAACCTTGTTTAAGACTAATTAATCCAAATCAAGAGCTTAATTGGATTTTCCATGAGATTTTTTGAGTATTTATTTTGGAAATTGATTTATATTAAATACATCACCTAGTGACATCATTTCCTAGGAAGACATCCCTAAGCCATAAATGTCACAAATATCAAGATTATGGGTCTCCCATGCCTCATTAATGACCCTCCATGCCTATTCAATGCCCCTTATTCCAAATTCATGATGAAGATAATTATGCATTTAATTCCAAATATTGAATTAATCCTCAACCACACATCTTCATCTCAAGATGGATGATTCAGGTTGATTCTGGTCATTCTTGAAAATATATAAATAGAGAGGCCATGAACATCATTTTTAATCTTGATTTATGCAAAGTTATTATTTTTAATTTTCTCCACAATCCTTTGCATTTGATCATTGATTTTGTATGAAAACTTCATTAATAGGTTAGTTTAGTGATTCCAAATCATGAACTTAGATTTTACAAGAAGTTCTTGAAGAATTGGAGGAGTTGGCCACCATTGTTGTTGAAGACAAGAGCTCTTGATTAAGGGAGAACATGATTTAAATATGAATTGGTATGGTGAATTCATTTGGGACTGTAATATGATGTTAGTTTGTTTCATTTGTTTCTTTCTATCCTTTTTAATTCCCACATGAATAGATAGATTTAATTTGGTTTATCCTTATGCATTTTTCCTTTGATTTAATGGACTAAAGTTTGACTAATAATGTTATGTAATCCTCTCTACATGTTGGCATGCCCAGTGGGACTGCAACCCACAAATTTGCTCAAAAAGCCTCTATATGTAACCTAATAATCCTATCCATGTAGAATCTTGGAGTTGAAGGGCCAAAAGAGTGAAAATTTAGCTTAAAATTCCATTTTTTTATGATCATATTTTTTTCTATAAACCTCAATATTGATCTCTAGAATGATATTGATACTACATAGTTGTGATTTTGTGTAAACAAAATCACTATTTGATAAATAGGAATTTCATAGACCTAAGCAGTGATATTGAAAGGGCAATGATATCATTATTTTTCATAGTGATATCATTCCTTTGGGAAGTGATATCATCAGGGTAGTGATATCATCATTTTTTATAGTGATATCATTCCTCTAGGAAGTGATATTGCCATGGTAGTGATGTCATCATTTATATTGTGCCTCTAGCCAGTGATATTGTCTATCCATGTAATGATTTTGTGTTTGAATGTGTTTTTATATTTGTAATAGTGGTTTTGTCCATAAATGGCAATTTTGTTCATCTGTGTAGTGATTTCATAGGTAAAATAGTGAAATTGTGTTTTCTAACTGGTCTAACCCATAACAATTTTATTATTTGTAATTGTGATTTTGCAAGAAATAGTGATATTGATTGGGTAATTTTGATTTTGTAATAGAGACTTCAAATCTCAAATTTTCTCCTTCCATTTTCAAATTATCTTCAAAGCTAAAGGATACTTTAACATTTTTATTATAGGATCAATCTTGGAAATTTGATAAAACATGTTTTAGATCATATTTTGAAAGCTTTTAAAACGAAATAGGAACTTTTTTTGGTGCTTAATGAAAATTTTAGATGATTAAGTGAATGGTTTTGATAAATATACTTTAAAATTTACTAAATAAAACCAAGTGGTCAAAAAAACACTACCTCATCTTTCATTTTGGGCTTAAAATTGAACACACCTATAAATTTTTGTTTTCAATGGTTGTTTAGTTAGAACTTGATTGTCATAAATAAGATTTTCACATGTATTCTCTTCCATTTTTCCCATTTAAGGAACCCTTGGAATCAAAAACACCATCCTTTTTGAAAACATGCCTAGTCCAAGGCATAGAAATAATGTTGTCTAAAGCACTCCCCAAAAAATCATCATATTTTGGGTGACCTTGAAAATGACCCTAAAGTCTTTCTATTATGTCTTTTGTTTCATTTAATTTTGGATTGTGATGGGGACTTCATCACCTCCCACAAGTTCTTTAGGGAACATTTGACTAACGGTTTCACCTCCCAGTACTGACTTCACCCACTCCCATTAGGATTAGAGGTTTGATCGATTAAACCACCTTGTAGTGATGGAGTTGCACACAGGATGTATTTACACTTTGGATAACACACTACACTAAGTAAATAGTAGTATGTAGGGGTTAAAAAAAGGTTAAGACCTTTATGTAACAAGCCAAGTGCATTAGACACCCAATTACATGCTTTTCTTTTGCATCATGATGTGAAATTCATTATAGAATTGATTCCCCTAGAAATGTTTGGAAACATGCTAGTTTAGTTGACCCTACATTGCCATACCTCATTAGTTTAGACTTAAGATGATTTATTTTTGTCATTATCTTACTGGGTCTTGATTTGTGTCTAAAACTAATTTTCAACTCAATGAACTTAACCAAAACACATTGTCCTCAAAATTCTTGAGCAAGGGAGGCATTACGCTATCCAATTGGAAATTTCATCTTTCCCTTGTTCAAATTATTATCAAAATATTTTATGTCGTGTCATCTACTTTGGTGTAATAATGCTACCCAATTGAGTTTAGACCTTTTATCTTATCTTTTTAAAGTTCCTCAATTATAATTCACATTTGAAATTGAATCATTTTGAGTTTTGAGGGTTGGTGTGTTAAATTGAGTTCTCCATTTGCACACTAAACTTGTTCTAACTTGGTTTTAATTTTACATTTGGATTTAGGGCCATTTATTAGACTAAAAATCACATTATAATCTTGATGTACTCAATTCATCTTACATATCACCCACACTTTGAGTCCTAGAAACTATTTTATCTTACTAAAACCATGTGGTGATGTTGTACCACCAATTTGATCCTAGCTTTGTACTTAATAATTCATGCATGATTTTACATCTTGATTTTCTTATTTCATTTTGTCTTCTTCATAATATGGAGTGATTTCCTCTAATTTTCTAGGGTTAACTCATCAAAGTTGAAACTATATTTTATAGTATAGATGTATCACCAAGATCTAGGCTTTGGTGTACTATTTTTCACCTTGGGTCTTTGAGTTACCTTTACCCTCTTCCAATATATATGATTTTAGCTTCACCAAATGTTGAGTAAATTCATGAACCAAATATTATAATAGTGTGTGGTTCCAATCCACCCTCTTTTATAGTTTTTTTGGTACCTTAGTTATTTGTTTGAAAATAACCAAGGCATATGTTGTTTGAATGTTTTCAAAACATTAATCCAAATCTAGTTAAGCACATAGAGCAAATATTTTTAGACATGACTCAAAGGTTGACTCATAGTGGGGACTCTTATGGCCTTAGCTACGAGGATGAAATTTTGTATGATGGTCAAGAGAACCCCATTTTTTTTATGACATACCTAAAATAGTAGGATCTGAAGATGATTACAATTAATATCAACCCTAAGGAGATTAGGATGAAGCACTTCTTAGGCTGATAAAATTAGGTGTTAGACTACCTTCAGGCTTTCCTATAGATCAATTATATACCTTAGTTAGAGAAGGAGAACAATGATGAAAAGAGAAAGCTTTTACACAAATAGACATACATTATTCTTCTAACAAAGGAAAATAAATACAAAGTCAAAACCCACAAATATGAATCTTCTAGCCAAGATCAAGATAATAAGTCAATGATATGTGGATCAGCGTATCACAAACTTAACTGAATCATTAGTTTCCCCTTTAATTCATAATGAGGCTTCAAAAAAATAGGGAAATGTGATCCAAGATATGCAACAAACATTTGATGAAAATGTAACCATAATGGATCAAGGTAACCTAAATGAATAGTTAAAGTCATAAGAGATCTTACAAAATGTTCCATTTGACATAGAGCATACATTCTTTAATCATTAAGATCCTCTTATTATGTTAAAAAATTAGAGACCCAAACATTCAATTTGAATTGAATAAATCCCTCAAGACAATTTGGATAGTACATTCCAACCTATACAGAGATTGGTAAACAAACATAAAACTATCACAAATCAATAAGGTATTAAATAGATGAATTTAGGGAATGTTTTACAATCTAAGAATCAACAGCCTATTTTATTGACTCAAAGAGAAAATCAAAACTAAAACATATATTGAAAGTTATTTATTCCCTATAAATTCACTTAAAACTAGGGGCACATTCCACCCCAACAACAACAAAACTAGGGGTGCATTCTACCCCAACAACAATAAAACCAAGGGCACATTACACCCTGATATAAATAAAACTAGGGGCACATTCCACCCCAACAAAAACAAAACTAGGGGCACATTCAACCCCAATAACAACAAAACTAGGGCACATTCCACCCTAATAATAGCAAAACTAGGGGCACATTCCACTCCAATAATAGCAAAAATAGGGGCACATTCCACCCCAATAATAGCAAAACTAGGGTCACATTCCACCCTAACAATAGCATAACCAAGAACACATTCCACCCCAACAACAAAAAAACTAGGGGCACATTTCACCCCAACAATAATGAAACCATGGGTACATACCACCCCAACATCATCTTATCCAATCCATAAATGCACCAAATATGCAAGAGTGGAATTCTATGAAGGAAATTGTTCAGAGTTAGAGATAAGTAATAGAGTAAAAAATTAAAAATTTAATGAGATATCTCCATATCCATTTGATTTACCTATTCTCCAAAACCCCTTTCCACCTCATTTTGAGGCACCCAAATTTGACAAGTACAAAGGAAAAGGAGATCCATGTGAGCACATAAATGCATTATTTGTCATATGTCAAGAGGTTGATTATAGTATCAAGTACTTACTTTGAATATTTTTATGAAGTTTAGCAGGATAGGCTTTAGATTGGCTACTTAAACTACCTAAGGAATTAGTTTCACGTTGGAATGACTTATCATTAAAGTTCATTAACCATTTCTTGTATAACATAGAGCATGAATTGACTATTGTTTACTTGTGAAAAGCCAAATATCATGATGGTGTAAGTTTTTCTACATATCTACAAAGGTAGAGATCATTGGTGGGCTTCTTTCAACATAACTTTCCAAACAAATAGGTGGCTAATATATTTTCATAGAACTTGCATCTCAAAGTCATGCATAATCTATAGTTATATTGTGCTAACTCATTTGAATAAATTATCAACAAAGGAGTGCAGATTGAGAAGACTCTTATTTCTAAATGCCTTGACAATATTTTCATTCAAGGTTAAGAATCTAATAAAATCTAATCACTAGTTTAAATGGTTATGCACAACAAGCCTAAGGGGTTTAACAAAAATAAAAACATGTTTGAAAATAGGGTGATTGAAACAAGGCACATACAAATGTTATAGACTACACCTCCCCCAAATATAAAAGTAACTCCCCCAAATCCACCACCTACTTTGTAGAGACAACCTCCATGAAGGACATTTCATAACAATTTCAAACTCTTTAGCAAGTTAGGAGAGTCAGTTGAAATAGTGCGACAAAATCTCATTGTAGCTAATTTAATTGTATGTCCAGTATGAAGGCCATTTCCTCAAGATCAACCAAAACCATATTGGTACAAAGATAACAAATGGTGTAACTTTCATCATGTTGTTGGTCATGGTCCATATCATTGCATCTAATTATGACATATTATTGAGGACTTTATTGAAAGTGGTGAACTACAAATTAAGTTAACCCCTAATCAGGACACAAATTCAGATATGGGAATATATAAATACCCCTTTGCTCGACATAATCCACCACCACTAAGAAACAAAAAAAACCAAGTTCAAAATCAAGGACAGAGGTAGAATCAAAACCAACATCAGGGTCAAAATCATAATGAGCATAATCAGGATCATAATACCCATACTAATAATGTGGCTTATAACAACATGCCTTATGAATATAATAATACTTTGGGGCACATTTTATCTACCCACATTACCACTATTACTATGAACCATGTGGAAAATCTCATGTTCTTTGTAGCATGGGATCATCATTATAGGGTCAACAACTTCTCCCCCTAGTAATACTGCATCAAGTTCACAAAATCATGTTACAACTCCATTTACATGGGTCACTATATTTGAAAATCAATACCCTTTTTATAATTATAAAGGCTCCTCATTGACTTAAAACTATATCAATATAACTATATGTATGCAATCCATCATCTAGGGCCCTTTGCCTTCTTCTTTTAATTATATTGACTCCTTTCCACCTCTAGGTTGTGAAATCATAACTAGACACCTATGAGTTACCATTTAGGTTCCTTCACCCACTTCTTCCATGAAACCCAATGAAAACATTGTGCCAATGGTTCTAAATCTTAATACTATGCTAGTAAAGACTAAACTTGATCTATCCATAATCATAAAATCCTTATACTTTAGTGGACCAATTGAACAAAACCCCTACATAGATTTCCATATTAGAACTCTTGCAAACATTTGATGTCCATAAAACTATCATGAACAAAATTTTTGAATAATCTACTATGAGTAATGATATTAACCCTAGTCAATTCTAGAACCTAGTTGGCCATTTATCTTCATTCTAGAAAATCACATTTGATCAAAAAGACATCTCCACTCTTGGCTCAAACCATAATAACCCAATGTACATTGAGATAATCATTGTGGATTATAAGATCGAGTAGGTTCTTATAGATAATGGTTCATTGGTAAACATCATATCCCTCAAGTTGGTATGATGATTAGGCTACATGGATAAATACATTCAACCAAAGACTATTATAATCAAGGCTTATGACAATGATCAGAGTGAGTCTTTAGGTATAATTCGGTTGCTAGTTATGGTTGGGTCTATTTATCATCACACATTATTCCATATTGTGGATATTTAACTCCCTTATAACATACTCTTGGTCATCACTAGATCCATAAAGTATAGGTAGTCACATCCACTCTTCACTAGTGCCTTAAGTTTCCCCATGATGGGATTGAGGTTACTAGTCCCATTAATCAACAACCATATCAATATTGTAAACATCTTAAAGTGGAATTTCATAATTATAAATATTTCCTAGGTTCTAAGTTCATTAAAAAGAAGAACAAATACATTGTTTCCCATCCATATATATCTAATTATATAAACCCTAGTGATATAGCTTCCACTTCAGCTAATCAATTTCCTACTAATCTTGCAAAGTAGGTTGTTATTAAAGATGTCAGTATTTACATGTACCATCTTAAATATGTCCTTCATATTAAAATTTTTATTGAATCCCCTAAATCATTTGGAAAACCTAAACCATCCAAGACTCCTAATGGACCCAACCAGATTTGGCAACCAAAGAAGAAATAATTTAAACCACCTATGGTTTTTGTACCTAAATCACCCCAAATAAATATCAAGAGGCTTTTACCAAGGGAGATTAGTTACATTATAAAGGCCTTGCTGATTGATTTTAGAATCCAAAGTATCCTATCCCTAATCAAATAATGGATCATTTTGACTATATAGGGAAAGGCATTGGCCCATGAGCACAAGGAATCTTAGAGCCCTTATCATATAGAGTTATTAATTAGAATCATGGTCTCATATTTATACCACTAGAGGGTCACCTCATGACTTTTGATAGTGACTCTTATGAAGTGACTAGCGATGAGACTCCTAGTAGTGATGTAACATCCAATTATAGCCTTTTGGATGAGCTTGATGACTTAGATTTATTTGATTCAAAATACCTATTAACCATAATTCCCATTGAATATTCCTATCATAAAATAAGAACCCATCCTAGTGGTGCTTCCCTTCTTAAAGTAGGACATTATATCTTTACCAATGGAGCTTCCCATCCTGAAGCAAGAACCTATCCTAGTGGTGATTCCCTTACTAAAGTAGGACATTATATCTTCACCATTGGATCTTCCTATCCTAAAGTGAACCCCCATTATTCCCTATGCCTTTTCCACCCTAAAATCATAGATTGAGACCATCAAAATTTATCCATACACTTTGATGAGTTTTAAAATGAAGAATCAATTACATAATACATGCGCCTCAGAGATGTATTTCCCATCAGTAATCACAAGTAAGGATTTAATAATTCATTGCATCCTTTTGCTTACTTTGAAGAGTAGTCAAAATTTCTTGGTCATAATAAAGAACAAACATCAATATCTCTAGGTGAAAACCTCTTTGAGGAACTCGTCGATCAGGGAAAAAGTAAAGAAAAATACAAGCCTTTGAGTGAAAACCTATTTTAGTCACTCCTAAGTAGGAAAGTTTACTCATCCCCTCAGGACACAAAAATCCCATCTAGCCCAATTTCCATAGGTAGTACAAGCATTTCTTCAAAACAACATCAAATGTTTGAGCATCTTCATCTTGAGTTTCCATAAGTTTTTACTACTTGACCTTTACCTAAGAAGGTAAATTATAATTCTTCATACTATCCAGATCTTTGGGAGGAACAACTAGAAGATATGGTAGAATAAGCTTATCGTGATAATATATTACCTAAAATTCTAGAAGATGGGTCCACACTTCTTGTGGAAAACATAATAGAACTAAACCTGGGAACATATGTGGATCCCAAAATTATTTACTTGGAGATTCCGTTACTAAACCAAAAATATAGCATATTATATCCATTGTTAAGGATTATATAGACATCTTTGCATTGGCATACTATGACATGCTAGGCTTGGATCTTGATTTGGTTGTGCATCACCTTGTTTTCCATCTTGATGGCAAACTAGTCAAGAACAAATTGAGAAAGATACATCCATGCATCACCCTATTAGTTAAAGCCAAATTAGAAAATTTATTATGATCTAATTTTATGAGACCATTGGATTACTATGAATGGGTTTCCAACATAGTCCCAATGAGTAAAAAGACCTTGGGTATACATATTTATACTAATTTTTGGGATATCAATAAAGCATGCCCTAAAGATGATTTTCCTTTGCCTAACATTGACATGATCATCGACTCAACTATGGGGTATGATATTATTTCCTTAATGTATGAATTCTATGGTTACAATCAAATCAAGATATATCTTGAATACCAACACAAGACTACGTTCACCATTTTATGGGGGACATTTTGTTACCAAGTCATGCCATTTGGCTTGAAGAACACTATAGTAACATATCAATGTGGAATGACTATCATTTTCCATGACATGATGCATGATACTATAGAGGACTATGTTTATGATAAACTAACAAAATCTTGAACAAGAGCTAGACATCCTCACATTCTATGAAAAATCTATAAAAGCCTTCATGAATATAATGTCTACTTGAATCCTAAGAAATGTGTCTTCAAAGTCACATCAGGGAAATTGCTAGGGTTCATTGTATCATAATTAGGGATTGAAGGTTAACCTGTAAAAGATAACACCATTATGGAAATGCCTCCACCAAATAATGTTAAACAACTATGAAGCCTGTAAGGAAAGATCCAATTTATAAGTAGGTTTATTTCTCAATTGGCAGATAAATGCCACCCATTTACTCATATTTTGAAGAAAAGGGTAACTTTTCAATGGGATGAATATTGTCAGATAGCATTTGCAAATCTCAAGACATATTTGGCCAATCCACCATTCTTAAAACTGCGAACATAGGGAAAGCCACTGCTTCTTTATATATTAGCCATAGAATATGCACTGGGGGTATTTTTGGCCCAACATAAAGATCATGGTAGGGAACAGATTGTTTATTATTTAAGCCACACATTGGTGGCTTATGATCATAATTATACACCTATTAAGAAGGCATGTTTATCTATGGTTTTTTCCACTCAAAAATTGTAACATTATATGCTAAATAGAAAAACTATTGTCATCACCAAGGTGGATCCTCTCAAGTTCCTCTTATCTAAAGTAGCTCTTCATGGATGCATGGCTAGATGGGTTATGCTCCTAAGTGAGTTTGATATTGAGTACAAAAATCAAAAGGAAATCAAAGGGAAAGTACTTGCTGACCAACTTGTGAAAGCTAATATTGAGGTCACTCAACCTCTCAAGTTTGACTTTTCAAATGATTTTATCATGATAATAGAATAAGTACCATATGAACCTAAATTAATGGATGCTCTATTTTGATGGATCATTCACATCCCATGGATCTAGAGCTAGCATATTATTGATCACACCACAAGGGGATTTTATTCTCAAATCATTCCATATATAGTTTCATTATACAAACATTATGGCTAAGTATGAGACATTGATTGCAGGGTTCCACCTTGCTATACAGTGGGATATATAAATCTTAAAGTTATATGGAGATTCAAACTTAATCATCAATTAGATCACTTATCAATATCAAACAAGAGATGACAAGATTGTTCCTTACAAGAAAATTAATGATAACCTCAAAACACATTTTAAATGTCTACAATTTGAAAATTTTCCAAGAGTAAACAATAGATCTATCAACACAATGGCAATGATTGGTTTCATGATTCAAATACATGATAGAGATAAAGAGTATCAGTTCTTGATTGAAAATATTTTTCAATTGGTATATATTATAACAAATTCAGAGAGTATATACACCATTACTAGTCCTAATCCCTCACTTGAGCTACAATGGTACCAAGATTTTTATAACTATTTCTAGTCATATATTCCCCACCGACCTTTCAATAAAACAAAAAAATATATTCCATTATCACTTAAAATGTTATACTCTCCTACAAAACACACTTTATCATAAAGGATATGATGAAATGCTTCTTCATTGTTTATCTTTGGGAGAATACAAGATGGCACTAAAGGAGGTTCATGAAGTAATGTGTGCAGCTCACACCAATTATGTAGTCTTAGCAAAGAAACTCCTCAAAATAGGGTATTATTGGCCCAAAAGGGAGACTGATGATTGAAACTATGTGAAGAAGAGTGTTCCCTATTAGCAGAATGGCAATTTGATACACATACCTTTTTTACCATTATAGCCAATCAAAACACCATGGTCATTCTCAATGTGGGTTCTCAATCTCATCAAGAAAATAAACCCAACATATTTAGATGGCCATAAACACATTTTGACTATAACCATATAATTTACCAAGTGGATTGAGGCCAATCCTCTCACCTATGTTATCAAGAAGTAAATAGCCAAATTTATTTATTACCATATCATCTATCGATATGGTATTCTAGCTTGTATTATATATGATAATGGTAGATACTTTGTGAATCAAGATGTGAAATCTCTTTATAAAAAATTCAAAATCAAGCACAAGAAATCAAATTTATATAACCCACAAGGCAACATACAAGCTGAGGCATTGAATAAAACCATTATAGCCATTTTAAAGAAGATTGTTAATAACACTTGCCATAATTAGTACTTGTAACTCTTTCTTACCCTTTGGGCTTATATAAACAATCATCGGAACCCAACTAGAGCCACTCCATACTCCCTTATTTTCAGCATTGAAGTTATCATCTTGGTTGAGATTGAGATACCATCATTACAAATATCACTGGAGCACATTGAATATGATGAAGACTATAGAGCCGCATGGCTGCAAGAACTAGAACTTCTTGATGGTAAGCATATGACTACCCTATAAAACTTGTAGGCCTATCAGAAAAAATTATGGAGAAGCTAAAAAAAGTGTATTTTCCCTTGATAGTTTGAGATTAGTGACTAGGTTTTGAAAGAGAACCAAAAGAACACAAATTTTGAATGTAAAAATAAAGGTAAGTGTTAGCCTAATTGGTTGGGACCATATATTGTCCTGGTGAATTATGGATTAGGGGTATATCAACTGGATAAACATAATGGTGAAGAACTTCCAAATCCCATGAACATCTTACACCTTAAGAGCTTAAACACATGAATAACTTTGAACCATTATCTATAAGACCCCTAACTTAGGAGCAACTTGTGTTAATGTAATTTTATCCTACTTTGAACACATTTTATACTACCTTGGCCCACACTTTATGACTCTAGATAGTGAAGGCTTTGAATCACTAGCACTTTGAACACATTTTATCCTATCCTAAACCATTCTTAGAAGAGAATCATATTCTTCATCCCACTCTAGACCATCCATATGTTGGACCATATTCCATATTCTTTATTATATCTTAGGCATATTGTAATCTTGAAACATTGTTTTTATCCCTTGACCAATTATGATCCTAATTATCTCTTATGAACATTATGATCATCTTTAACACTAGTTATACAAAGTAGTTCATCTAGAATGGTATTTTGTACATTCTTAAATAGACAAGTGAACAAGCGTATCTCTTCAATTCTAGACCTTTGTTACATTATTATAGATAGGTGAATGCAGATAATTATTCAAAGTTACTTCATGCTACACACTATTCTATATTACATTTGTTATTGTTTATTGGTATTTGTTAGCATATCAGGGTCCTCTCTCTCACCAATTTATGAGTATCGGTTATTTTAGCTAACTTAGCTATTTTATTGAAAATTCTACTTTTGGATGTGCATCTCCTTGACTAGATGGTCCCACCTTGTGCATATTTTATCCCAAAAACACCAAAAACATTATAAATACTTTAAAAATACCAAAAAATATTAGAACACAATCCACAAAATAATAAAAAAACATTATCTCATGATTTTGTACATTGCCATCCCACCATTATACGTTTTTGCCATTTTGCAAGCAAACAAACACTAGCTCATCTTGTCCCACACACTAGCCATTTTGCGAGATCATTATTTCTAATCCCATCAATTTTTTGTTTGTAAGACCATTCTCATTTTTTTGTCATATCTTCCATTTCTTCTATATCATTAATAATGTTGGTATGATCATCATTTTTCTTCTATCCCATTTCTTGGGAGAACTACATTTGGCCTGAAGTTCATGTTAAAACATGCATCCATGGAACTATGTAGGCAACATCCACTTGTCTTGTATAATTGGATTCAGCTCAACCAACCCCTTCCTTTTCTTCTCTTCTGCCATTTATTCTATCATTATTCCTCTTTCATTAGTGAATAATTATTGTGTCATTATTCTTTGTTATGTTGTGGTAGAAAGTAACACCTCTACTGCACATACATGAACATTTTTCTTTAAACCACACTAAATTGATTTTTTTTGTGTGTGTTTATTTGAAATCTCTTGGTGTTTGTTGTTCTTTCACACTTCTCTTTTTATTTCTTCTCCTTTTCTCTTTTTTATTACTTCTTGTCTCATCTTGGTCTTGTGTTTTCCTATATGTTTTGCTTATCTCTTTTGCGTGTTAGAACATCTAGATGATTCACATGGATCTTGATTATTTATATCTTGATCCTATGTTATTAAGTTGTTCATGGACCATTTTGTTTATTTTATTTTTGTTGGTGTCTTTCTTTTCTTTTTGATTTTGATTTTCTCTTTTGTGTTCAATAATGTCTTAATGGTCGACATGGATCTTGATTATTTATATCTTGGTCTCATGTCATTTAGATGTACTTAGTTTTTTGTTTTAAATTTTTTTTTTCCTACTTAAATTCTTGATTGATAATATCTTGATTTCAAGTTAGGTTCATTTATGTTTATCTTTTTCTTTGTCTTTTCTTTTTTATTTAAATGTAAGTAGTTATAAATCTAGTTTTAGTCATTATTTTACCATTATCCTTAGTTATAGTTATTCACATTTAAAACAACTTAGTGTAATTATAATATTATATTATTCTAATTTATTCATACTTATAATGCCTAATTTATTTTGCTATAACAAGCACTTTGTGCTCAGGTCTCAAAGTCTTAACATCAATATTAACTCTAATGAATGATTCCCGAGAACACTTTTCCAAACCTAGGCTCATGGCATGGAATTAGGCATCTAGGTAACATGCATTTTTATCACTTGAATCTATTCTTAAATGTCCATTTATTTGCATACATTGTGATTTTAATCAATTCTTGGTCATTTTTCATCATTCCTCATTCCATTCTCTGCCAAACTTGGGTGAACTACATTAGCCTAAAGTTCATGTTGGAACATGAGTCCATGGAACTATGTGGGTAGAATATACTTATATATCACATTTGGAATCAGATAAGCTATCTTCAATTATTCTTTTCTTCTCTTTCATCACTTTGTGCATTCTCATATGCTTGGTTTTATGTGGTTTTCTAAGCCATTACACCATCACATGTATGTTTCTACCCACTCACTTTAACCTATCTTTTGGGATATATCCTTGAGCTATTTTGATTTCAAATTTCCCATGATAGGGTGAAACATTTAAACAACATCAAAATCAAATCATATCTACATGGGTAGACCATTATTTATTCGTTATCAATGATCAAAATTCACCCTACTCAAGCAAACTATTTTATCAAGATCATATTTTATCTACTGGGGAAAGTCTTATCATCTTATCTTTAAAGACCCCATTCTATTAGTGCTTCCCTTCCTAAAGTAAAATTTTATCTCTTTTCCTTTAAATACAAGCTCTCCACACTACTACCCATGATGGTAATATTTAGTATGCAACTTGTCTCAAGATTGATCAGTGTTTTAAGCATGTAGCTTATACTCTTAAATTGGGTACATTTAAAGTGTGTCCCTTACATTTATGCACTGTATCTTTCTCATTATCCCCATCTTTGGGGCCTATTATACCTTAATTATATTTTGATCATTGATGGTAATCACATGTGCAAGCATTAGCTCATTTGGATGTGATCTACTCCATTGGTTAATCTCTCATTATCTCTCTCTTTTCAAGAGTCCATCTATCTTTTTCATCCTAGTATGTACTCTCTAGGGGGAATCATGGGTCTATTCCAATTTATTCTTAACAACTCGTTTCTTTGAAAACACATTGATTCATTTAAATATCTCACTATGCCTTCCCAAATAGGGGTAAAATGTAGACATCCAATTCCTAACACCATTTATGTTAAAATTATCAATATTAATCAATTTGTACTCAAATCCACATTTTATGCTAAAATCCATAAAACGCCCTAAATGGTTCAAACTTATCATTTAAAAGTGCCAATTTAGGTCAAAGTATCCCTAAATAGGGCAATGCATTTTATGACCCAGCTAACTTTGATCAGATCATTTCAAGTCAAAATGATGATTTCACATTTGTATGCTCTAGAGCACTATTTTCTTATAATTCATTGGTACACATCATGTACCTTTGTTATTTTTTTTGGGAACATCCTAAAGGGGAATATAGTTTTAATGCATCTAACGTCACCTTCCAATTCTTTTTGAGTTAAACTACAACCCAATAATATAATTTTTTGTCCATTTTGATTAATTGAGGGCCAATTTTGTAATAATTGTACAAATGTTGATTAACCTTGTTTAAGGCTAATTAATCTAAATCAAGAACTTAATTGGATTTTCCATGAGAGTTATTGAGTATTTATTTTTGTAAATTGATTTATATTAACTACATCACCAAGTGACATCATTTCTTGGGAAGACATCCCTAGGCCACAAATACCACAAATATCAAGATTATGGGTCTCCCATACTTCATTAATGACCCTCGATGCCTATTCAGTGTCTCTTCTTCTAAAATCATGATGAAGATAATTATAGATTTAATTTAAAATATTGAATTAATCCTCAACCACACATCTTTATCTCAAGATGGATGGTTCAGGTTAATTATGGTCATTCTTGAAAATCTATGAATAGAGATACCATGAACATCAGTTTAAAGCTTGATTTATGCAAAGTTATTATGCTAAATTATCTCCACAATCCTTTCCATTTGATCATTGATTTTTTATCCAAGCTTCATTAATAGGCTAGTTTAGTGATTCCAAATCATGAGCTTAGGTTTTACAAGGAGTTCTGTAATAATTGGAGGAGTTATCCACCATTGTTGTTGAAGACAAGAGCTCTTGATCATGGGAGAACATGATTTTGATCTACATTGGGATGGTGAATCCATTTGGGAAGGTAATATGATGTTACTATCTTTCATTTGTTTCTTCCTATGATTTGTAATTCCAATATGAATATATAGGCTTAATTCAATTTGTTCTTATGCATTTTTCATTTGATTTATTAGACTAATGTTTGAATAATCATGTTATGTAATCCTCTCTACACCAACTAGGTGTTTAATGTGACGAGGGTTGTCACGTGGCTTGAAACTTAAGTTTAATGTGATGAAGCAAGTCCACATTCCATATCTAGGAATACTATTCACCACTAGTTTTGACATTCTATACACACACACACACACACACACACACACACACACACACACACACACACACACACACACACACACACACACACACACACACACACACACACACACACACACACACATGTTTATGATTCTAGGTCCATTTAAAAAATATTGTTATCAAAAATTTAAACATGGTAATGATAACCTAGCAGTGAATGAGTTACGTGTTAAAAGTGGGAGGTCTTAAGGTCCATTCTATAAGATGACCACTTTTTATAATTATTCTCACACTAATTTATGGTGGGTTATTCATGAAAAGTATCCACAATGAAATGGGCTACTAGATCAGTGTTCAATGTGATGGAGGTCATCATGTGGTTTAAAACATATGTTCAATGTGATGAGGCAAGTCCATAGTCAATGGATACTGATACTATTCACTCTTGGTTTAGTCATTCTGATTATAAAAAATGTATGTAACTAACATTTTATCCAATTAAGGGGTCAATAGTAGATAAGTATAATAATATCAATAGAGACACAATGGTATAAAAGCCCCCAAAACCATGTTGGTTCAAGTTAAATTTTGATGAAACCTAATATGAGAATTTAGGGGATTTAGGAGTAGGATTTGCGATTAAAGACTATAGTATCTCTTTAATGTGAGTTTCTTCCTTCAAGCTCCTTAACATGACCAATAATGAAGTAGAAGCACAAGTAGTGGTGGTGGGGATTGAGATAGATATTGAGTGTAGAGTGGAGTGTTTATAAATCAAGGATGAATCTCAAGTAGTAATTTAGGCTATCTAGCATTAAAAGGTTAAATATTGACACTTAAAAAATAGTTTTTTGAAGGCTTAGTTGAAATTGGGTCAATTTTGTAGCTGGTCTTATACCTATAGCTTTAATGACAGTAATAAGGTGGCATATTTTCTAGTGAATATATGGATAGATCAAAGGGAGGATGAAAGGGTACATAAAAGGAAAGAGATATGGTATTATTATGATAGGATTGAAGTGATGGAGTTATGATTATTAGTCTTTTTAGGGCTCATGGGAGAGGGTGGAAAATATTTTAATGATGGTATCTTTAATGTTATGATGTGGTATATGGTGTGAAATGAATCTTGAGTGTGCAAAATCATTGGGAGGATAAATTATCAATTTTTATTCCTAATAATGAAGGTGTCATATGTTTAGGCAAAGGAGCTTTTGATTGGTTGAAAATGGAGTCAAAGTTTTTGGAAATCCTAGTGTGGTGACTCTAGTCTAGAGGTGATGAGTCTATGGAAATGGGCTTCATAGGATATGTGTCAAGGATATGACTAAAAATGTGTTATAGAATTTGTTATTGGAATTAGTAGAGGCTATAGATAATATTTTGGGGGTATAATTGTTAGAAGAAAGCTTAAGGGTGAAGGTGATTTCAGACTTGGCATCCTTGTTTGTTGCTAATCTACTTATGGTAATTGTATATAAAGATCAAGTAAAATATTTAGTTATTTTATTTATTTGGATAGATTATAGTGGTAATTTTCTATCAGAGTTATAAAAAATGTAGAATGGTCCTTACACTGAGCTCCACTTTTTAGGGAATGATGGTCTTAGATTTGTCCTATTATCAATTTTTATGACCTTGAAGGATAGGTTTGTTTCTCTTTTAAATTTTGTTGAAGAAGTGAATTCTCTATTTTATAGTGAAGAGACAGAGTGAGAAACAAAGGGCATGATCCTTCCCAATTTGAAATAATTGACAACCCTTATTTATTTTCTTGTAAAATGGTGAGTAGTGTGAAAGTCATCAAAGAGGTTTCAAGTGATAAAAATGTTGGTTCAATGGTTTGATCATGAAATTTTCCAAGTAATTCCTTGGTGGGAGGAGAAAGGGGGTAAGGTGAAATCACTAGGGGATCATAGGAAGTAGAATAAAATGTAGATGCATTATTATTTTTGAGTGTTGAGTAGAGTTTTTCTACAAATAGGGTCCATGTCATAGGTGCCTTCTTGTCCATAACTAGAGAAAAATTCAAGGTCCAGAGTGTCCAAATAAAAATCAAGATCAGTGCATCAATAAAGTTAAATGTGACACCTAGGGTGGTGACTAGATCATTCGTATAGATTAAATGTTGGTTTTTTAATATGTTTTATTGTTTGGTTTAAGGCAACTTATAGGTTATGCTAGTTTCCATACTTGTAAAGTCTATCCTATATTGTAAAGTTTAAGTATTTTTAAATACTTAAAGGTAGTATGTTTTATCTAGACTGTGGTGATTAAATTCCTTAACAGTTTTACCATTAAGCTAAACCAATATAGTTTTTCATGATATTTTGTTAATGGGAAAGGGACCCAAAAACCTTTAAACCTATCTACAAAAAAGACCCATCTGGGTTACTCAAAAGATACACACTTTTTTAAATGTCCAATTGGTTTACTTTAAAATCATCCATAACTACTTATAAAATTATTGTTTGAATAATAAATATATCAAATGTAATAGCTATATAAATCTAACAACCCACTAGTCAATAAAATAATCCATTTAATTTTTAAATAGTCTATAACATATTACAAGATGAATATTTCTCATAAAATTAATAGTGTGAAGAATCAAGTACATTAAAATCACTAATGTGATCCACAATACAACTATAAATAAGCATACAACCACTATTATCATAATATTCACAATTAATTAAAAATCTCAGATCCACTAATGTGTTGAATATCCATCAAATAATAATGTACTACATATTATAATTAAGTACAAAGTCAAATATATAATATAGCATGTACAATAGTACAAATGAGTTTCATAATATCTCAATGATTCATATGCGTATGTATGATTATTATATGAAAATGTTGAATAACATAATAGAGGGATCACATCATCTGAGTGCTTTATCACCAACCATAGACTATTGGTCTCTCACACACCTCCCCAATAGGAGTGTCCCTTCCCTTTATAAAGGGGAAGATAAGAATAATATATATATATATATATATATATATATATATATCAATTAGAACCCATGTGTGTATAATTACTAATACATTCCATAGTCACAAAGACTATAAAAACCAATCCCCTGTCTAAAATGACATCAACATACACATGTAAATAATAAAGTACAGTGGAATGATAGTTTCATCTATAACATTATTTTTGGCCAAATTTTCATTATATAAATTACATCTCACAAGGATCTAAGTCAATTACACTCAAACAAACTCTTTACTAATGAATCACAAACAAATAGGTGATACTAGGGGATAGGTATATATGTTACATGTTTTTAGCTTCATATATCTATCATCTATTATCTATGAAAAAAGTCTAGTAATTTTCACTTATAGATTCAAAGTAGAATAAATATAGATTGAATCATACACTCAATCCTACACTTAATTCTAATAGTAATCTAAGGTACAATAAATCATAATTAAATAATCTCATAGTTTCTATTCACTCAACCACAATAGTGGTATGTATAGGTTGTTCAAATAAACTATATGTAAACTAGTAATACACATATGTCTATAAAAAGAATCTTATATTAATAAAACACTATGTCATTTTACAACTTAACTCACTTTAGTTTTAAATACAAAACATATAACATTTAATAATATCCAACTCATTTAATAATTTAAACTAAATGAATCTTAAGATAGCTCCTTAATACAAATCATTTATTTTAAGCTTGATATATAATTTAGTAATAAATTTTTAGACTTATTCCTCATTTCCTATTACATAAAGGAATCTAAAATCATAATTAATATATGTGTACAACCTATGTGTGTGTTTGTGTGTGTGCACATATAACTACATCATCTCATATAACAATTATATTTATTAGAGAGTTATTATAAATGGTATAACATTTGAGAATGTGTATATGTTATATGTATAATCTCCCAACACCATTTCACTTTATTTAAGATATTAATGTTAACACATAATCAATGGCCAATCTACCCATTTCAAAAAAAAAAAAAAATCACTTATATGTATGTATTTATGTATGTACACACACACACACACACACACACACACACACACACACACACACACAAAACTAATAAATTTATTTATCACTTACAATTGTATAAAAATCATCTTGATAAAAACTACTATATGGTCAAGTAGATATCATAGTGTTTTATTGACTATGTATTTGCATATATAAATTAATATATCATATTTACACACACACATTAATTTAGGTATACAAACAATATAAATGTTTAATGAGTGGACATTGTCAATTATATACATGTAAATTTCATCATTATATTTGATATCATACAGGTTTATATAAAATACTCATATGTATTTATATGTGTGTGTGTACACTTACAAGTATACATGCATTCATTTACATATAACTACACACACACACACATAGACACACCCACACACACACACATAGAGATGATCAATTTATATTTTGTATTGTAGCTTGAATATCCCCAAATTGAGCCCTTAAAACTATAACAATACAACTATGGGACTTTGTTTTAGATATAAACAAATATACCATTCAATAGCATGTGATCAAAATAAAACTATGTTATTGAATTTTCATAACTTCATGACAATGAATGCAGGTGTTAAGGTAGTCTCCAAAAAAATGAATTATAACTGATTGCTATACTTCACCCATATCACATTCATCCAAAGTAAGATTTAATCAAAAACGTATATAATTTTTTGGTTCCAAAATGAAATATATGTATGTCTAGTCCCATGAAATCAAAATTTTATGCTAAGAATGGAACTCACCCAATAATTATAATCCTTAAAAATAAAACAAACACATAATAGTTCCTTTTTATGATTTATAGAAAGTTTATATGAACAATATTTACATAGTTATTAGTTTTTATGTCTAGGGATTGTCTACCCCAAATACTTAGTTTTATTCCCAAATATGACTTAGCCTCACCTCTATAAGCCTATGGATGAAACCAACTTCCATCTCAATTTATATATACCTAAAATCCTATGATTTATATTAAATTTTTTGATATTAAAATTTAGTTTTAATCACTCACATTCTTGACATTATGTTTACATGCCTATGGATGAATCACAATTCCATCCTCAAGTCTATAAAGTCAATACCCTAGTTCAAAAGAATAACATTTTACCATTTCACTCATTTAGATGAAGTGTATTGAAACCCATATCAAATAATCTTATTTATTTTGCTAATCTAAGTCTCTAAATAATAAAAAAAATTACAAATTCATTTTTAGCCTACCTACTTCTACAATGGGTACCATCTAAATATGTGAAATATAAGTTTTTCCTTCTTCCTATTGAGTTTTGATCTCCCTTCTACCATATTTTCCTACTCAATTTTTCTCTGCTCTTATTATTTTACAAAAAATTATCCATATATTTTCCATGACCAATCCATTATCCTACTAAATTGAAAGTGCTTTATTAAATAATTTTATCCATTTTTGTTTTATTTGTATGCTAAGCATGATAAGTCATAGTCCATGCTCCAAGTTCTCAGCATGGCCACCACATGCAGTGCCTCCATCATTGTGAATGGATGATTCAAATCCAAAATCTACAAACATAATTTATTCCCTTTCAAACTCGTTATTATTTGAAAATAAACATAACCAAACCCAAAAATATCCAAAGTTTTGAAGATCCTTTTAATTAATTTTCTTTGGGGTGATTTTACCCACTCTTTATGCCACAAAAAAGGGATAGGAAACAAAATAATCAAACAAGTCCAATAAATACTCATGCTTATACCAACTAGAATGAATTCAAAGATAACACAATATAGTTTAGTTCCTATAAATATTTTAAGTAAAATAACCACTAAAATCATAGACTTCACATACTATTTAAACCATGACAAGTGATGAACTTAAACAATGCAATAATGCCTCATTCTCTGCAAGAAATAATTATGTAAGAAACATTCATCATTTAAGTATAATTATGATTAACAAAGAACAAATAATGTAAGCAACATTAATTATTTAAGTATAATTATGATTAACATTCCTTCACCTAAGAAATAATAATGTGGTGTGTGTGAGTTCAACTTAATTATCTCAATCCCTAATGCTAGTATCTACACCTCCTCTTTTATAATACTCTCTATCTATACTACCTATGAGGATGGGACAATCCTAAAACCACTTAGGTCAAATAAAGGGTAGTTAGTCTAAGATTATAACAAATAATCACATACTCAGAATATATATATATGTATGTATGTATATATACATATATATATACATATATACATACACACACACACACACACACACACACACACACACACACACACACACACACACACACACACACACACACACACACACACACACACACACACACACACACACACATACTAGTTACTCAATTTTTATTATATATTGTAACTTGAATATCCCCAATCAGAGCCCTTACAACTATAACAATAAAAGTACAAGTCTTTATTTCTGATATAAACCTTTATATTAACAAATATTTCATTCAATAATGTATATTCAAAAGAAAACTATTTTATTTAATTTTCATAACTTCATGACAAGCAATACATATGTGTTAAGGTAGTACTATAATTCACCGATATCACCTTTATCCTAAGTAAGATTTGATCAAAAAAGTATATAGGTTTTTGGTTTAAAAATGAAACATATGTATGCATAGTCCCATTAAATCTAATTTTTTTACCAATAATGGAGCTCATCTAATGCTATTAATCCTTAATAATAAAAAAATATATAATTTTTCCATTTTTGTGAATACAAGAAAGTCTATATTAAAAATATTTACATAGCTATTAGTTATTTATGATTAGATCTCATCTACCTCAAATAATCAATTTTCTTCCTAAATATGACTTAGCCTTACCTCTATAGGCCTATGGATGGAACTAAATTCCATCCCCATGTCTATATACATGAATCTCTAGGGTTTGAAGTAAATGTTTTGGCAATAAAAACTAGTTTACATCACTCATAAGCTAGACATTATGTTTACAAGCCTAGGGATATAATTCAATTCTAAGCCCTAAGTCTATAAACTTAATATCCTAAATCAAAACAATAACATTCTATCATTTCACTCATTTAGATGAAGTGTACTGAAACCCATATCAAATAATTATATTTATATTGCTAATCTAAGTCCATAAATAATAATCAAAATTACAAACTCAAGTTTAACCTACCTCATTATGTAATGGGTTTCATCTAAATGTGTGAAATGAAAACTTCTTCTTCCTTCAAATCTCTAATCTCCCTCCTATCATCTTTACCTTCTCACTTTTTTTTATCTTTATCTCTAATCCATTGTCCAACTAGACTAAAAGTATTATATTAAAAACTCACCTCCATTTCCACCTAATTTGTATTTCAAGTATGGTAACTTGGAGTCCATTCCCCAAGTTCCCATCATGGCCACCATATGTAGTGCCTTCATAATTTAGAATGGATGAATCAACTCCACAAGACAAAAACCTAATTTATTCCCTTTTGAACTTTGTAGTGTTTGTAATAAACATAACCAAACCAAACAAAATACAAAATTTCTAAGTTCCTTATAATTAATTTTATTTGGGGTGTTTTTACCCTATTTAATCCCCTCTTTATTCCACTAAAAAGGGAGAAAAAATAGACAAATTAAATAAGAACAATAAATAGTCATGATTATACCAAACAGAATGCATTAAAAGTTAACAAAAGATAGTTTAGTTCCTATAAATATTTTGAGAAACATAACCAATCAAATCATAGACTTCACATACTATGCAAACCATGACAAGTGATTAACTTAGATAGTGAAAAACATGCATCATTCACTATAAGTACAAATAATGTAAGCAACATTCATTATTTAATCAAAATTCTAATTAACATTTATTTCACCTAAGAAATAAAAATGTGGTGTGTGTGGGTTTGGCTTAATTATGTCAATCCCCAATGGTGGTATATGTACCACCTTATCTAATTATACTCTACATCTATAATGTCTATGAGGGTGGGACATTATTATAACCATAAAGGGTAATTAGTCCAAGATTATAAAAATTATTCATATACTATATATACATACATACAAATATATATATATATATATAGATATATATATACAGACATACATACATACATATATATTAATGTATATATATCTATGTATATATATATATATGTATATATATTTGTATATATATATATATACATAGATATATATATATGTGTGTGTGTGTATGTATATATATCTATGTATATATATATATATATCTGTATATATATATATATATGTATATATATATATGTATATATATATATATATGTATATATATATATGTGTGTATATATATATGCATATATATATATATGTATATATATATATGCATATATATATATATATATATAAAGATATATATATACATATATACATATATACATATATACATAAATACATATATATATATATATATATAATTAATAAACTATTGTAATGCCAATTATCTACAAAGTAAATCATAGTCAACATGATCATAGAAAATAGTGTAAACATATTCAAATGTTATCCAACATAGTAATTGATCATGAAACAAACAATATGGTTGTTAATCATACAACATACATATCTAGATCAAACATAAAAACTAGAACTTCAATTCATCAGTTCCATAATCCCTACTAATTCTTAAGTAATTTCTTAGAGTGGGATAGGATGTAATACCAATGGTCTACCCAGCCCCTTCTTGGTGCACCTTTTCATGCATGTAATTAGAGAGATTGAAACTTAATGGGTTCTTATAATATAAGAAGTATTATTAAATGATAAAATTTAAAAATATTATGTTTTTACATAGGGTACCTTCTAGATGAGTTTTTGGTGAGGTACATCACCAAGGACATAAAGATGGGCAAACTTGTAGAGAATCTAGTTAGATAAGTATAACTACCCAACTTGTTTACCTTGTATGAGGCTAGTAAAAAACTCTAAAAAGTTATTATTAGATGTGCATATAATAACACCATATCTATAAATTTATGGACACATGTATCCAAAACTATGATAAACACTTGATTTGGTACACAACTAAGGAAATTTATTTTCTTATTATCCTTACATTTCTTATGCTTGATCATGATATGTAAATGTTGTAGGTAATTCATCCATTTCATATTTCATTCATTATCCAGATTGATTTGTGCTTTTAAGAACTAAATTGGCTTATGATTGAAGTCAAAAAATGTCTCCTTCCAAAATATTTAGTGATGTCATTTACTAATTTATTTTAAAAACATACAAATCTTTTCCTTAGGTAGATTACCTTTACATGAAGTCATTGAATGTTTCCTAATTATAAGTTATTAGATGTCCATGTTGCATGAGTACTAACTCAAGTCCCTTACAAATATAACAATACAACTACAAGTCTTTATTATTGATATAAACATTTATATTAACAAATATTTCATTCAATAATGTATATTCAAAACAAAACTATGTTATTGAATTTTTATTGCATCATGACAAGCAATACATGTGTTATGGAAGTACTATAATTTATTCATATCACCCTTATCCTAAGTAAGATTTAATCAGAAAAGTATACAGGTTTTTGGTTCAAAAATGAAACATATGTATGCATAGTCCTATGAAATCTAATGTTTTTTACCAACAATGGAGCTCACCTAATATTGGTAATCCTTAATAATAAAATAAATATAGAATTTTTCCCTTTTTGTGAATTCAAGAAAGTCTATATTTAAAATATATACATAGCTATTGGTTATTTATGTTTAGATCTCATCTACCTCAAATTACTCAGTTTTAATCCTAAATATGACTTAGTCTTACCTCTATAGGCCTATAAATGGAACTAAATTCCATCCCCATGTCTATATACATGAATCCCTAGGGTTTGAAGTAAATGTTTTTGTAATAAAAATTAGTTTACATCACTCATAAGCTAGATATTATGTTTACAAGCCTAGGGATATAATTCAATTATGAACCCTAAGTCTATAAACTTAATATCCTAGATCAAAACAATAACATTCTAAAATATCACTCATTTAGATCAAGTGTACTAAAACCCATATCAAATAATCATATTTATATTGCTAATCTGAGTCTATAAATAATAATCAAAATTAAAAACTCAAGTTCAACCTACCTCATTATGTAATGGGTTTCATCTAAATGTATGAAATGAAAACCTCTCCTTCTTCCTTCAAATCTCTAATCTCCCTCCTACAATCTTTAACTTCTCATTTTTTATCTTATCTTATTATTTTCCCAAACCCTATCCATTGTTTTTGCATGACCAATCCATTATCCAACTAGACTTAACATACTATATTAAAAACTCACCTCCATTTCCACCTAATTTGTATTCCACGTATGCTAACTTGGAGTCCATTACCCAAATTCCCATCATGGCCACCATATGTAGTGCCTTCATCATTTAAAATGGATGAGTGAACTCCACAAGGCAAAAACCTAATTTATTCCCTTTTGAACTTTGTAGTGTTTGTAAATAAACATAACCAAACCAAACAAAATATGAAATTTCTAAGTTCCTTATAATTAATTTTATTTGGGGTGTTTTTACCCTATTTTATCCCCTCTTTATTCCACTAAAAAGGGAGAACAAATAGACCAATTAAACAAGACTAATCAATAGTCATGATTATTCCAAAAAGAATGCATTAAAAATTAATAAAATATAGTTTAGTTCTTATAAATATTTTAAGAAACACAACCAATCAAATAATAGACTCCACATATTATGCAAATCATGACAAGTGATTAACTTAGATAGTGTAAAACATGCCTGATTCACTACAAGGACAAATGATGTAATCAACAATAATTATTTTATCAAAATTCTAATTAACATTCATTTCACCTAAGAAAAAAAAATGTGGTGTGTGTGTGTGGGTTTGGCTTAATTATCTCAATGCCCAATGGTGGTATATGTACCCCCTTATCTAATTATACTCTACCTCTATAATGTCTATGAGGGTGGGACATTACTATAACTACAAAGGGTAATTAGTACAAGATTATAACAATTATACATATACAAAAAATATATATAATCATTAATAAACTATTGTAATGCCAATTATCTACAAAGTAAATCATAGTCAACATGATCATATAAAATAGTGTAAACATATTCAAATGTTATCCAACATAGTAATTGTTCATGAAACAAACAATATGGTTGTTAATCATATAACATACATATCTAGATCAAACATAAAAATCAAAACTTCAATTCATTAGTTCCATAATCCCTACAAATTCTTATGTAATTTCTTAGAGTGGGACAGGATGTAATACCAATGGTCTACGCAGCCCTTTCTCAATGCACCCTTTCAGGAATGTACTTAGAGAGATTGAAACTCCATGGGTTCTTATAATATAAAAAGTATTATTAAATGATAAAATTTAAAAATATTATTTTTTTACATAGGGTACCTCCTATATGAGTTTTCGGTGAGGTACATCACTAGGAACACAAAGATGGCCAAACATGTAGAGAATCTAGTTAGATATGTATAACTACCCAACTTGTTTACCTTGTATGAGGCTAGTAAAAACATCTACAAATTTATTATTAGATGTGTATATAATAACATGATATCTATAAATTTATGGACACATGTATCCAAAACTATGATAAACACTTGATTTGGTACACAACTAAGGAAATTTATTTTCTTATTGTCCTTACGTTTCTTATGTTTGGTCATGATATGTAAATGTTGTAGGTAATTCATCCATTTCATATTGCATTCATTATCTAGATTTATTTGTGCTTTTAGTAATTAAATTGGCTTATGATTCGAGTCAAAAAATGTCTCCTTCCAAAATATTTAGTGATATTATTTATTACTTTATTTTAAAAACATACAAATATTTTTCATAGGTAGAGTACCTTTACACTAAGTCATTTAATGTTTCCTAATTATAAGTTATCAGATGTCCATGTTGCATGAGTACTAAATCGAGTGCCTTACAACTATAAAAATACAACTACAAGTCTTTATTGTTGATATAAACCTTTATATAAACAAATATTTCATTCAATAATGTATATTCAAAATAAAACTATGTTAATGAATTTTTATAACTTCATGACAAGAAATACATGTGTTAAGGTAGTACTATAATTCACCGATATCACCTTTATTCTTATTAAGATTTAATCAAAAAAGTATACAAGTTTTTGGTTCAAAAATGAAACATATGTATGCATAGTCCCATGAAATCTATTTTTCTTACCAACAATGGATCTCATGTACTACTATTAATCCTTAATAATAAAAAAAATATAGAATTGTTCCTTTTTTATGAATTCAAGAAAGTATATATTAAAAATATTAACATAGCTATTAGTTATTTATGTTTAGATCTCATCTACCTCAAATACTCAGTTTTCTTCCTAAATATGACTTAGCCTTACCTCTATAGTCCTATGGATGGAACTAAATTCCATCCCCATGTCTATATACATGAATCCTTAGGGTTTGAAGTAAATGTTTTGGAAATAAAAATTAGTTTACATCACTCATAAGCTAGACATTATGTTTACAAGCCTAGGGATAGAATTCAATCCTGAACCCTAAGTCTATAAACTTAATATCCTAGATCAAAACAATAAAATTATACCATTTCACTCATTTAGATGAAGTGTACTAAAACCCATATCAAATAATCATATTTATATTTCTAATCTATTTCTATAAATAATAATCAAAATTACAAACTCAAGTTCAACCTACCTCATTGTGTAATGGGTTTCATCTAAATGTGTGAAATGGAAACTTCGCCTTTTTCCTTCAAATCCCTAATATACCTCCTACCATATTTAGCTTCTCATATTTTATCTTATCTTTTTATTTTCCCAAACCCTATCTATTGTTTTTGCATGACCAATCCAGTGTCCAACTAGACTAAAAGCACTATATTAAAAACTCACCTCCATTTCCACCTAATTTGTATTCCAAGTATGCTAACTTAGAGTCCATTCCCCAAGATCCTAGCATGGGCACCATATGTAGTTCCTTCATCATTGAAAATGGATGAGTCAACTCCACAAGACAAAAACCTAATTTATTACCTTTTAAACTTTGTAGTGTTTGTAAATAAACATAACCAAACCAAACAAAATACAAAATTTCTAAGTTCCTTATAATTAATTTTATTTTGGGTGTTTTTACCCTATTTTATCCCCTCTTTATTCCACTAAAAAGGGCAAACAAATAGAAAAATTAAACAAGACCAATCAATATTCATGATTATGCCAAATAGAATGCATTAAAACTTAACAAAAGATAGTTTAGTTCCTATAAATATTTTAAGAAACACAACCAATCAAATCATAGACTTCACATACTATTCAAATCATGACAAGTGATTAACTTATATAGTGTAAAACATGCCTCATTCACTACAAGGATAAATGATGTAAGAAACATTCATTATTTAATCAAAAATATAATTAACATTTATTTCACCTAAGAAACAAAAATGTGGTGTGTGTCTAGGTTTGGCTTAATTATCTCAATCCCCAATGGTGGTATATATACCCCCTTATCTAATTATACTCTATCTCTATAATTTATATGAGGGTGGGACATTCTTATAACCACAAAGGGTAATTAGTCCAAGATTATAACAATTATTCATATATATATATATATATATATATATATATATATATATAAAATCATTAATAAACTATTGTAATGCAAATTATTTACAAAGTAAATCATAGTCAACATGATCATAGCAAATAGTGTAAACACATTCAAATGTTAGCCAACATAGTAATTGATCATGAAACAAACAATATGGTTCTTAATCATACAACATACATATCTAGATTAGAGATAAACATTATAACTTAAATTTATTAGTTGCATAATCCCTACTAATTCTTAAGTAATTTATTAGAATGGGACTAGATGTAATAAAACTGGTCTACCCAACCCTTTCTCAATGCACCCTTTTAGTCATGTACTTAGAGAGATTGAAATTATATGGGTTCTTATAAGATAAAAGTATTAGTAAATGATAAAATTTAAAAATATTATGTTTTACGTAGGGTACCTCCTAGATTAGTTTTTGGTGAGGTACATCTCGAGGGACACAAAGATGGCCAAACTTGTAGAGAATCTAGTTAGATAAGTATAACTACCCAACTTGTTTACCTTGTATGAGGCTAGTAAAAAACTCTACAAATTTATTATTAGATGTGCATATAATAACACCATATCTATAAATTCATAGACACATGAATACAAAACTATGATAAACACTTGATTTCTTACTCAAATAAGGAAATCTATTTTCTTATTGTCCTTACCTTTCTTATGTTTGATCATGATATGTAAATGTTGTAGGTAATTCATCCATTTCATATTGCATTCATTATCCATATTGATTTGTGTTTTTAGAAACTAAATTGGCTTACTATTGGAGTCAAAAATGTCTCCTTCCAAAATATTTAGTGATGTCATTTATTACTTTATTTCAAAAACATACAAATATTTTTCATAGGTAGAGTACCTTTGCACTAAGTTATTGAATGTTTCCTAATTATAAGTTATCAGATGTCCATGTTGCATGAGTAATAAATCAAGTGCATATTTCGATGCATATATGTAAATATCAAAGGAGTGTTTTATTTTATGAAGGAACAACATATGTAGGCATTTATTCAATACCTAAAAATCACATTTTTGAACATAAGACCATTCAAATTTAGATTTTGCATGTATTATCTACCTGAGTGTCCAATAGATGTGCAAGACATTGAGGGTAAACCTATGATAAGAGTTTGAGAGTCTAAGAAAACTCTTCAATTATATGATATATCATATAGTAGGCCAATCATATATTACTTTGATCTTATCTCATTCTCCATGAATTATTATAAAGTCAATGATGTAGCCTAGGTACTAAATTTGCACAACACCAAATGTACACTTTTCTAAATTGGCCTACCACTTAAGTTTATACAAGGTGTATAATATGTGAATAATTTTTTCTACATGGTCCTCTTAATTATTTATAAATATGAGGATTTCATATAGGTATATGATGATGAATGGGTTGAGTAAAGGCTTGAGTAGATCATCCATCAAGTGGATAAATGTGGTTGTGCATTGGTTAGGAAAAAAGTCATAATCATCAATTCATACAATCCTTATTATGTCTTTAATGTTGTCTTTAAAACATATTAAGGATGAACTATAACATGATGGTAACCTAAATTTAATTTGATCTTTGTAAAGTATTGAACACTTTTGAGATGGTTTAAAAGGTCATTAATATGTGTCAATGGTTACTAATTCTTCACCATGATTTTGTTGATAATTTGATAGTCTATGTACAAGTGCTATAAAACATCTTATTTTGGTGTGAGGACTACAATTATTCCATAAGGATAAAAGATAAGCTTATTTTTTCCTTTTTTAAGGAGATCTTATATTTGGCATTAGATTTCATCATTTTCAAAAACTAATTTTTAATACAAATGGTTATTCGATAGAATGGGCTTGAGGACCAAATTGATGTGGTGTTTTAATTTGTAATGCATTGGAAGTCCTTCATGAACTAAGAATAATTCATTTTATCTATTTAGTAAATTGTCTAGTTAATATTGATGTGATGTTGATCATGTGGTGAAAAATGCCAAAGGTTCCTTTGTCCCAAGCATAGAAGTATCAGGATGAACCATGAGTAATATGAACTTTTGTGCAAGTAAAAAGGTTTGTGGCATTCCTTGGTAGATAACATGATGACTTTGGTCAAAGGTGTTAACTAAAATAGGTTTAAGAATAAATATTTTATGTTAATAGACGAACAATGTGGTTTATCTTGATATGTAGCTTCATGATCATACAAATACTAACTTCTTATTAGTATGCCATAGACCTATAAATATGTGATGACATAAGTGAAAATGTCCTCTATAGGTTTTAATTTATACTCTAAGGTGAATTATCATTGGAACTATATATTTGTACCCTACTAAATCCAACCTAATGAGTATCTCTTGGGATGAAAAATAATGGTAAGGCCAAGGTGATGAGTTATGGATTGCATAATTTTGTTCTTCTAGATACCACTATCAATGATGATATAAAAAGGTTAACCCTTTATCTAGAACTTTGTGTGTAAAATGTGTTTGAATATATAATATGTGTCAATTTCAGTGGTGTTGTTACTTAGATAGGTAAAATCTAGATTAGTGTCATGTTGTAATGTAAGACCTAATGTAGACTAATCAATAAATAATTTTTCATAGGCATTTATATTCCTCATGAGTGTGAAAGTAATGATGATGGCACCACCTATCACTATACTTATTATTACCTTTATCTAGCATAGAAGGTGCATGATCCTTAGAGTTTTATGTATTCTTATTGGGTTGTTATACTTTGCGATAAGTGCTCTAATTCTATGTAGAAGTTAATGATAAGGAGTTTTTCAAGGGATGTCTCTTATGAAAAATATTGAATGAAGAGGTAATGTGTCACATCATATTTTTCATAGATTTTATTTTGGTGGCATTGAAATATATTTTACCTAAAGTTTTAAGTTAATAATTCCATCTTCACATAGATATAGGTGAGATTTCACTAATGTACTTCAATACCTTATGTTATTTTTTAAAGTTATCTCATATGCACACAAATAGATCATGTAATATATTATTGTAATATTCCATTAAATAATCCTTACATGGGTGAAATTATTGTAACTTGATGTGCTCATCCTCAAAGTGATGGAGAGGATAATAGTACTCCTTCAATGTGTCGATAAAAAAATCCATGATTTAATTTTAACATAATCTTGTGCATAATACATGATATATTTCTCCCATTAATGAACCACTAGTATGTACATATTCAAAACTATAAATATGATATTATCAAAATATGTGAAACAATTAAATACTAAGTATTACTCATTTTTTTAAATCTAGGAATCTAATACTTTGGCATCAATTTTTCCTTCAAACAAAGTAATGTCATGATTAAAGTGCACTTTGAATGGGTTTTGATACTAAATACATTATTGAGCATACTATTAAAGAGGATTGAAAGGAATTAGGTTGAGATGCATCAATAAGTCATGGAATTGGCCAAAAAAATTGGTTAATTATGCCTTTAATGCATAAATAATGAGCCTTTCAATGTTTTAGGTTACCTAAAGTTGATTTTGGGTGTCATCCATTTGATTTTTGGTAAGGAATTATTATATGTAGTATTAAATAGAATGGATTTATGTACCTTAATTCTCTAATTTCACTCACATAATTATAGGCATATGATATATACTAATTATCTATGATATGGGGTCCTATCAAATTACACTATGATAAACTAAACAATGAAGCATGCATCAATAATTTGTATAGAGTGAGATATAATAACCTTAAAATTAAAGAATATTGTTTTAGAAAAGAGAGGATGTATAAAATATCATTTAATATTTACTCATATCTATAAAATAAAATGAAAGGTAAATATATAGGTGAATGATAGATATGTCCCAACATCCACATACATGTGGGATTTATCTTTCACTAAAGGACCTAGATTAAAACTAAGATAAATAACATAGTGTAGGTATAACCACATAATGGGAAAAATCCTACACCAACACCGCTCCCCCAACTTTAGTATATATTATGAGGACATACTAATTAGGTCTTGATAACAAGGCCTAATGAGGTGCCCAAGCATAATACAACTCCCATAAAGTAGAGAAGAGGACAAAACACATAGGGACAAAAATCATCCCCAAAAGAGATAAAAGAATAAGATAGGGATAAAAATACCAATCAAATATTAAAAATTCTCATAGACATCATTTATCCTATAAAAGAGTTCTTAGAAGTGACTGTGAATGAGAAGTACATACAATGAAGAGTGGATCACCATAGAACAATGAATATGTATGTAAAGTGCCTAGTGGATCTTTAACTAGGGTGTGATTCCTATACAAGGAACTATTCTCCTCATGAAATTTAGGAGGTCAAAATACTCTATATAATTATGTTTTAATGGGATCAAAGGTTAATAAGGACTTCATAATGCCTTCAAACTATGGAGTAGACTACCCAATATATGATGTGTCTTAGATCATTATACCTATTAATTTTAATGTCTAAAGTGGATAATAGGTAGGTTAATCAATAAATAAAACCTTAATATCCATAATGTGATAAGGAGATGTTGTATATGTGTCCCCATCACTATTATAGTCATTTATGCTAGAAGAAGAGTCATCAATATCAGATAAATCCTCGTGATCAAAAATGTCATCAAGTTTAGGTGAGCTTAAAGAAGAAGAATATGAAGGAGAGTCATGAGAAAAGTGTGAGAATATATATATATATATATATATATAGATGATTTTAATGTTCAACCATTCCCACTAAAAATAAAATATCATTGTAAAACTCTCTAACATAAAATCAATCTAGAGTGAACTCAACTCACATGCTCAAACCAAAGTGAGTTATCTAGAAACTAATGGGAGATTAATTTAAAGTGAGGGAACACATAGAATGTTATTTAATATTCCACCACTCACTTCAATAGACCCTCTCTCAAGAACATTATTAAAAGTGTCTCACCCATTTATATAGAGGATATGCCACATGGTTCCAAAAAAATGAACTCTATTTATGAATAGGCCATGTGATGTTAAGCACTAGATTAGTTGACTATATAGGAGTCTAAGGTACAATTTCAGCTATAGCCTTGCCATTTAATTTATCCTTACCATTATCTTTTTAATTCTATTTACCATGGTCATTTTCCTTAGAGGATTCATGGGTTGATGAATTCTAATTGGTATAATCAAGGACACTCATATTGTGCTTATTGAGCATCTTAGTAAGATGGTTAATCTACTTCATCAAAATTTTGTTGTCATCATAATTTCTTGAGAAAAATCCACCTTTGATCCTATATTTATAAGGATTAATGTTGGAAAAAGAGGTATCATTTTTTAATTTTTAGGTGGGAAGATTTACATCCTTCTCTTGATCCTTTTTGTTCCATTTCTTTTCTCTATTATTTGAAGCCTTTTATTTCTTAGTAAAAAGCGCATGAGATTTTGAGGACTTCATTATTCCAATTTTTATTAGCTTATCTTTCTATGAAATCAATTCATTAATAAAGGTATCTAAATAATGAATTTTCCATGTGTATCTAAGAGCACTTTTATGGCATGGAAAGTGGACACACACACACACACACACACACACACACACACACACACACACACACGTATATATATATATATATATATATATATATATATATATATATATATATATATGCATATATATATATATATATGCATATATATATATATATATATATGCATATATATATATATATATATATGCATATATATATATATATATATATGCATATATATATATATAATACTATAGACCCAGTTTGGAGAGTATCAACATAACAAGTTGTTCATATTTCTTATCAATTCCACATTATTTCAACTGCAACCTTAGAAATTAAACTTAGTGAAGAAGTCTTTTAGGTTATCATAATCATCTAGGATTAAGTAAATGAGATAATTCTCTATCTCATGGCCTCTCATCACATCCTACTTCCTGAAGAGCATTTTGAGATTGGTTATCAAAATCAATTAATAATATTGTTCTCACTTCTATTTCTATAGGTTTAGTCCTAGTGCCCATTATAATTTTATGGTAACCCTTGGATTGAAAAATAATTATGATTCTATATTTCTATTCGTGATAATTAGACAATGTGAGAAGACTTATTAAAATTGAATCCAAATCTTAGAAGGAAAATTTATTATAGAAAGTAAAGAATAAATGCAAAAACAATTCACATAACCACATAATACCCCCTCATAACTATTATTAGTGAACCCAAAAAGTTTCAAATACAAACATGCTCATATAGATGTCGGTCACAATTGAGAATGCATCTTGAATAATTTGTGTGTAAGTATGAAATAACTAGAAGGATTTTAGGATCTACTAATAATACATCCAAGAGGATTAAAATGAGTTGGTTTTAAGTTATATATAGTGGACCCAAGATAATCACTAATGTATATATCATGAAAAAATAAACACTTTTAAATAAGACAACACTCAAAAAGGAGTTACTAATCAAAATTTATAGTCTTTTTAAGATTTGAGGCCGCATAAAAAATCTCCACCCAACATAAATTTGATAATATTTGGGTTAATTAGAGACACCCAAAAAAAATTTGAAAATGTTTGATTTGATTGGATATTTGATTGGGTTCTAATTTTAAGTCCTCACTAGTAGGAATCACAATTTAAACGCCCTTCATGTGACCACACCTTTTAACCAACAGTCTAGGTGCATGTAGCAAGGTTAGTTATGTAATGCAAGGATGGCCAATCAACCTACTTAAATTGGAAATAGTATACATGTAGACATATGTAGCAATGTCATCCATATGGGTGCATGGATAAGGGATGACCAATTAACTCTTTAAAATGTAGAGTCATTGATTCACATGCTAAGGGTAGTTGCATGTGAGCACGTACCATGGATGTCTAGTCAACTCACATGGATGTAAACACATATTTTCATAGATGAGATTCAATGTGTGTGTGTGTGTGTGTGTGTGTGTGTGTGTGTGTGTGTGTGTGTGTGTGTGTGTGTGTGTGTGTGTGTGTGTGTGTGTGTGTGTGAATGTGAGTTTATTATTATGGGCAAAGGTCATAAAAAACCTAAGTATTTAATTTTTTACTAAAATGACCCAAGTGGCAAAAAAACCTACAAGAAGAACCCAGATCCTAGAAAATCAATATGGCCTTATATAAAATTGTAAAAGACCCACTTAGTGTATTGAAAACTTTGAAAACCTTATAATTTATTTAATTATTGAATACTTTGATGTTATAGATATGCAAAAAAACTAGAAAACTACTTGAAACCCTCCAAAAATGGTCAAAAATGTATATCATGAATCTAGGTCATGCTTATAGCCAATCCTAGGGTTTTGGCACCCTATGAGTCTAATGTCACTATCTATTTTTCATTTGAAGAATTGATAATAATATTTTCATGATTTTTCTAGAAACTCACCAAGCCATTGAAAACTAGAATCAATGAAAAACTTATAAACTATTAGGAATGCAATGTAAGGATCTCACTAAGATTCTAATAGCAAATGACTATCATAATAGATCCGATGCCATGTCAAATTACACCATGATCAATTTAATAGTGAATCATGCATGAAGAACCTATATGGATTAAAATTTTATAAATTTTAAATGAAAGAAGCTTATCTCACAAAAGAAAGGTTGTATAAAAAAATCTTTTAGGATTTACTCATTCACTAATTATCAATAAATTCAAAGGAAACATATATATAAAGGTTAAATATAGATATGTCCCAACATCTTCATTCATATGGGAGTTATATTTATCTAAAATACCTATAATAAACCTAATCAATCTAAATAACAATGTGTAGGTAATACCACATAGTGGGAAAAATCCTACACCAACAAGTCCCAAGACCATGCATGAGAGGAAAAACTGTGTTAGAGTTAACTCACATTTATACAAAGTGAATGCACACATAATTATTAAAATATAAAAAACACCATACATTCAATGGATTATTATTCTTATGCTCACATAAATTCAATTTTAAGTCCATACAAACAAATAGGGAAAACATATAGAGATTTCCATGTTAAAAAATTTATGTAAGTTCTCACTTTTGAATGTGATCATATATTATGTGATCAATAATATTAATGTGTGAAAATTTAATTAAATTAATTTCAACTCATGTAGAAGATAGGATAGTAAAAAGAGATAATAAAGGAGATTCTTTAAGGGATAGACTAGAGATATTTTCAAGATAAGAGATTAGTGTAGACTCTTTGTTTTTAGGAGATACATGTACTATATATGTAATATTTACATTTAAATTAAATAATTTATTATGATTGATTAATATCCTTATGTGTTATGAACATATAAGATTTGGCTCTTTACCATTATGGGTTAATTCCTAATTGTGGTATCAGAGAAGGTACCTTATGGGACCTCTCTATAATCTAAGTCTTATCTATAATAAGAGATTTTGAATGTAGACCATCTCCAAATGATCTTACCATTTTATAGGCCTCTTTATCAGTATATGTGTAGTGTAGACCACTAAAATTTGCAATTGGTAGTATGTATTTGAAAAATAAAAACAAAAATCTATTTGTATGTTTATAACCTTTTATTTCAGATTTGAGGGAGAAGAAGAACATTGAAGAAGCATTCAATTTTAATAGTGCAATCACAAGTCCCACCTAGATACAACTCCATATTTGAAGGTTTTTTATAAGGAAAAATATTATGCATCAGTCTTGTTGGCCAATTTTTGCCTACATATAAAGATTCTACCTGAATGGATGAGCTAAGTAGAGCTCTGGATGGAATGAGTAGTCCAAAGATCTCATATTGCTTACAAATATTTTTAAAAAATTTAAGCAAGCATAAAGTATAATTTGTTGATATTTGAGAAGAAAGTCTTGAAATAGGTCTAGAGTTGTAAGGGGAGAAGGATTAGTAGGTTCTCATGATGATCATGAACTTCATGGACATAAATCAAGTTTCATAGGTCTCATAAATTCATTTTGAGCCTTAAAAGTTCTTACATAAGCATTGAAGAGCCATACCATCATCAACATGTCATGTAGAAGAAATTGTGTCAACCTAATTACACATTTAATAAATGTACTTGGGGAGTCTCTCAGGACAAAATATTTCATGGACATGAATCTCTTCATTCCTAGATCATGATCTACAAATTTGGTGTCTTGATGAGATTTTTATCTTAAGATATAAGCCTTTAAAGTTAAACTTGAAAATTGATATAGGCACATGGACGTCAATTTTATGATTTATGAAATAGTAATTTAAGTTCAAATGTTCCCAAGTTGAATTTGGAGCTTACAAGTGTCCAAATTTTAGGATCTAGTATCAAATCTAATGGTGACCAATGATATAATAGAAGTCATTGGGTCTTAGAGATCTAACAGTGTGTGTTTGATCATACATCAAAGATCAATAATGAGCATCGAGTCAAAAAGATAGTATTAATACATTGATGATAAGTGTCAAGATCTTGTGTACCTATATATATATATATATATATATATATATGTATGTATGTGTGTGTGTGTGTATATATATATATATATACACACACACACACACACATACATACATACATACATACATATATATATATATATATATATATATAGGTACCCAAGATCTTGACACTTATCATCAATGTATTAATACTATCTTTTTGACTCGATGCTCATTATTGATCTTTGATGTATGATCAAACACACACTGTTAGATGTCTAAGACCCAATGACTTCTATTATGTCATTGGTCACCATTAGATTTGATACTAGATCCTAAAATTTGGACACTTGTACCTATATATATATATATATATATATATGTATGTATGTATGTATGTGTGTGTGCGTGTGTATATATATATATATATATATAATACACACACACACATACATACATACATATATATATATATATATATATATATATATATATATATATATATATATGTATGTATGTATGTAATGGTGAGTGGCAATTGATAAGGCAAATAGGTCCAAGAAGATTAGTGAAGCATTTGCAATTGTATAAAGTATATCAATGGTGAATAGTGTGTCAAAAGGTCAATGGATACTAAGATCAAATGAGAAGGTGAAAAGTGTCTCAACCATGTTAGGATAGTATAATATCAACAATATGTGTTCATGCATATAGAAAAATATCTATGATGTACATGGGGTCAATAAGTCAAAGAGTTGATAGTAGGATCTTGAAGGTAAATGCATAGTTAACAATTGGTAAAATATGGAGATCCTAGATCAACATTGAAGGTTGAAATTAAAAGTTTAATGTTAGAGACTTCAATGGAGAACAAATGTGACCATAAATCAAAATGAAAGCAAGTCCTACAAGGGTCATCCCATTACCATTAAATCTCAATTAAAAGTCTTGAATAGACAGAGTCATGTAGTTATAGGTTGTTAATAATGAAGTCACTTCACCATTAAAGCACAATCTTGACCTCTAGTTCGAGGATTTAGAACTTATAGATCCTATCTTTTGGTATTTCAATTTTTTTTGTGATTGTGATAATTACTGTTAAGTAAAGTTGTGCACGCAATGAGTCCTTAGCTTCCACAAGATTTAGAGGCAAAAATAAGATTTTTAGGGCCAAATATAGAGATAAAAAATGGGAAGCTAGCTATTGAATAGGGATCAAGAACAAAGTTACATAGCCTATAGGCTTTTCATCAATAAGATAACTATAGGAAAACCAATAAAGGAGATTGGTTTTCATCTATAGTAAACTTATGTTCAAATGTTGAAATGGGGTAGATGAATGATTATGAATAGGTGTCTCATATTTGATATAGCTAGATCCTTGACAAGAAGGTACTTATCGTTGATCAAATTAGACATAGCATGGATTTGTCAAATTTATGATATGAATATTTAGTCTTCATAATCAACTCAAGTGGGAGGTGGCATAAAGAATCAAGCAAAGATATTTGGGGTAGTTAGAAAATCAATTAGAGCATTTAATATTATTTATATGTTAAGGATCTTTCTTTCAACAAACTTAGTCATGACTCATCATGAAAAATAAACTCTTATCTTGTAGTGCATATTTCTTAGCCAATGAGAAAGATGGAAGATTTTTAGAGCTAATGCAAGATAATTTATCAATGAAGGATCAATCTTAATTGGATTAAAATGTGGTAGAACATTCATTACAAGTGATAACTCATTGATTATTCTTGTTTAATGTGTTCGCTCTCTTCTCTCTTCCCTTTTTCTCTATATTAACCACTCTTTCTCATTTGTAAAATGATGCTCTTTTTTGGGAATACTAGAGGACTCTTTGAGATATTGAAAAATATGTTCATTTTGATAAGGCTAAACCCTATAAAAAATATGTAAGAACTACCTCTTGAAGTAATAAAGGACTTTCTTTGCCTATCTCTTATCTTGGATATGTGTTTAGTAAGGTGTGCATGATGGAATTGTGTGAAGGAGAATCTTCTTTGTCCACTATCCACCTTTTTGACCTTTTAGGGTGTTTTTAAGATGTCTATAGGTCTGGATTAATTTTTTTCCTACCATTAATGTAATCCTTACGTGAGTCTTATAAGTCCTTTTTGTTTTATTTCATTTCTTCTTGAACCTAATCTATGAAATACTTATGCAATTATCTTGATTTTGAGGTTGTGTTAGCTAGCATTGGCTTGTGATGATATAGTATGAGTTCAAGCTTATGTGAGTCTTCCATTTGTATTTTGTGTATCACCTTGTTATCCTAGTTAGGATCCCTTTTCCCATTTATAACCCCTTTATCCTAAAAAGAATTAGTATAGGTGATACATTATAAGGAATCCAACCTTCTCTGGAGTTTAAACTTCACTATAATAAATCCACATCCTGAGGTTGTTCCCATATTGTGACTAGGAGTGGAGGAGCCTAAAGACCTTCCCCACGAGGGTTCAATTCCATGTCATGATACTTTATGGCATGACCGATGGGACCAAGATACAAAAAGAGTGGAAATATTATTGTTGTGTCTTTCCTCTAATCACCTTTTAAAAGAATGCAAGTTAGCACCAATGGTGACTTTGAATCAAAGCTTTTGGTTGTAAGTAACCTAGGTATGTCTCATTAAATATTTTAATGAACTATTTCATATAATTTGGCATATGATGTTGATATGAACAACTATGGTGGATACACCTATCATTCGCTTCCTTATTATTAAGTTCCTCATGATCCATATTATCAAGGGCATGGTTCTTACCCTTTTCATAACCCATATTAGCCCTACCATGATCTCCATCAATATTATGATTAGAATCACCAACCATGTATAGATCCTTACCAATAGTATGGTGACCATTACCAATATTATAATAAACTTCATGAATCTTATTGTCATCCTGATCAAACCTATCAATATCCAAATCAATCCATCTCAATCTTCAAGAAAACTTTGCTTAGAAATGAGAAGGATATGAGAAGTATAAACACTTGGAAGAGCTATAGAGAGGATATCTACAAGCATGAAATTAAAATAATGAGGGATAATTTGTATAAAGGTAAATAGGTATGTTCATATTTCATGATGAAAGGTCACTCAAAGTTTAGTTTTGATATTATAGACATTAGTGGTGTAATAGTAAACATTAAAGAGAGGCTAGTAGTTTATGAGAAACCCAAAGATCATCATAATCATCATCATGTTTCCATAGAGATGTTATTTTCCATTCGTGAATTCCAAAAAAATGTTTACCATGGCCCTCAATAATCCATTTAGACCTTTCCTAACTTTCCTAACCTGAAGTCTATCCAAGAAAGGCCTTAGAAGGCTGAACAAGCATGTGTTGAGGAGACTAATCTCCATGTTTCTTAGCAGATCATATGGGGAACTTCATATTCATTTTTACAAAGAGACATATATAACCAATTGGTCTATTATTTTGAGGTTAATTTAGCTAATAAAATTGATTTTGAAAATCAACATCTCCAACATTAAATAGTAGATGTAAAGGAAACACAACAACAAATTTCTTCTTTCCCACCCATAGTAGAGGTTTATAAACCTAAGGTTATGAATTCAAATCAAATTCAACAATCAAGCATAAACTAAGACATTGAAGTCAATATCAATAAGGAGATCATTTAGCCTCCACTCCTTTCCCCTCAAAATCCAAGAGCCTTTCCTTCATGAAAATCCCTTCAAGAAGCAAAGTAATAGATGGAGGAGGTGAAGGTGATTTAAGAAGAGCAACCTCATGAGAAAAATCAATCATCTATGATAACTTATTTAGACCTTTCTAATCTTATTAAATATTTTCAAGGTTTTACTATGCCAATTTTTGAGAAAGAGCCTCTCTTTTTTAAGGCAAATCAATCAAATAAAACTAAGAAAACAAAAAATGAAGGTGACTTGAGTGACTAGGAAGAATAAACCATGATTGGGACACCTCTTGGCAAGGACAAACAAGTTTCAGTATTCCATAATGATGTAAAGATATAATAAGTGCAATAAAAAGCTAAGGTACATGATATGATATAAATACAAGAATAAGTGAAAGAAGAAGGTTTAGATATGCAACAATAAGTTATTTCTTATAAGTCTCTTGATCACATATCAACTATCTCATCTCAGGAAGCTCATGAAGAAATTGTTGAATTGACCATTGATGAATATAAATCATCCAAAGAGGGTAAGAGTTAAGGTTATTATGATGATTTATGGTAGTAATATATGGATATTTGTAATGAATATTAAGCCTTTTATGGTCTCACACTTGCCATGGAGGACCTTAAAGACTAATTAGTTTTTAAGACTATTCATTCTTACTCACAAGAAAAGCAAATTCATGGAAATAAGAAGAATGAGTATGTGTTTAACGATATACTACCTCAAATTATTGCCCTTGATCACAAATATAATCAAGAGATCTTATCATAAATCATGCCTAAATAGATACAAAAGATCACTCATGAAGATCTTGATAAGTCACTTGTCCGTGAGGAGTAGAATCAAGGTACAATGGAAGACATATCAGATCATGATCAACTTATGGCTGAGGTAGAATTAGTATACGTAATTGAAGAAAGAAGAATATGGGAGAAATATGATTTGGTCCTAGATCCATATCTTTAATCCATGAACCTAAGAATTGAGATAAGAGGCCTGGTTCCATCATCAAGAAGACACGAGAATCAAATTTCTCTTCGCTATAGAAGAGAGATATCAAAGGATGGAAAATATATTTTAAAGTCCCATGGTGTATCAAATAACTTTTAATTTGACCCTAAAGGTAACATTTTTATTTTAGGTTAGTTGTCTTTGGTTTTCTTTGTTTGAATAAGTGATTAGCAAAATGAATAGCCTACTTCTCTTTTATCTTGGTTTCCCTTTTTCTTTAGGTTAATAGTCCTTGCTTTATTTAGGTTATTTTCCCTTCTATTCTATGTTTCCATTAAGTAAGTGCATTGGTAACTTTGTTTTTTTTCCTTTTGGTATTTTTTTGTTTCAAGAGGACTTATCTAGAGCTTGAAAACCATTTTGAGCTTCAGATTAATATGTTAAAACAAGGAGGAGACTACATGCCTAATGGATTAGACAAGGCAACTGGTTAGGGTTATCAAGTATAGCAAGCATGCTTCCCTATGAGTCACCAAAGATGATGGCCAATTTTGGGCTAAATACAAATATTCTACCTAAATGGATGAGCTGAGTAGAGTTATAGATATAATGAGTGGTCCAAAGATCTCATATTGCTTACAAAGATTTTGAAACACTTTAATCGAACTTAAACTACAATTTGTTGACCTTTGAGAAGTAATTCTCAAAACAAGTCTAGAGTTGTAAGGGTAGAAGGATTAGTATGTTATCATGGTGATCATGAACTCCATGGATATAAATTAGGTTTCACATGTCTCAAAAATTCATTTTGAGCCTTGAAAGTTCTTTCATAAGCATTGAAGAGTCAGGTCATCATCAACACATCATGTAGAAGTAAATGGGTCAACCTGATTGCACATTTACTAAATGAACTAGGGAGTCTCTCAGGAAAAAATATTTCATGGGAATGAAGCTATTTATGCCTATATCATGATCTACAAATCTTTTTTCTTGACGATCTTTATATCTCAAGATATAAGCCTTAAATTTGAACGTACATAGTGAAACAGGCACATGAACATCAAGTTTAAGATTCACGAAATAGTCATTTAAGTTTAAATGTTCCTAGGTTGAATGTGAAGCTACTAATTATCAAAATATTAAGATATAAGATCAAATATAATGATGAATGGTGATCTAATATATGTTATTGGGTCCTAAGGATCCAATGGTACATGTTTGATCATGCATCAGAGATCAATGGTGAGAATCAAGTCAAAAAGTTAGCATGAACATGTTGATGATAAGTGTTAAGATCTTGGGTACCTAAATAGAGATCCAATGATGATAAAAAATTGATAAATACAATGGGCCCAAGAATATTAATGAAGTGCATGTAATCATACAAAGAAAATTGATAGTGAGCAGTAAGTCAAAAGGTTAATGGATCCTAAGAGTAAATGAGAAGGTGACAAGTGTCCCAACCATGTTAGACTAATAGAAGATCAATATATTAATTCATTCATAGAGAGAAATATCTATGGTGCATAGGAGGTTAATAATTCAAAGAGATAATAGGAGGATCCTAAATGTGAAAGCATAGCTAAAAATTGGCAAAATATGAATATCCTATATCATGATCAATGGTTGACATTAAAAGTCAAAATCTAGAGACTTTAATGGAGAAAAAATGTGACCATAGGTTAAAATGGTAGAAAGTCTTGTAAGGATCTTCCCATCACCATTAGATCTTGGTTGAAAGTCTTAAATAAACATAGTCATAAAGTTATAGGTTATTAATGATGAATTCCCATCACCACTAAAGCACACTCTCAAATTTTAGTTCAAGGATTTGAATCTTGTAGATCCCATCTTTTAGGGTTTCAAAATTATTTCATTATTGTGATCATTAATTTTAAGGAATATCTATGCATATAATGAGTCTTCAGCTTCCACAATATTTAGGTGAAAAAATAGGTATTTTAAAGCCTAATATAGAAATCAAATATGGGTAACTAGTTGTTGAATATGGATAAATAACAAAGCTACATGGCTTATAGGCTTTTCATCGATAGGAAAACCAATAAAGGAGATTGGTTTTCATCTATAGTAAAGCTATGTTAACATAATGAAATGGGGTAGATGAATGATTATGAATAAGTGTCTCATATTTGATATATCTATATCCTCAATAAGAAGGTACTTACTACCACTCAAAGCATACATAACATGGCTTTGTCAAATTTAAGATATGCATATTTTGTCTTCATAAGCAAGTCAAGTGTGAGGTGGCATAGAGAATCAAGAAAAGATATTTGGGGTGGTTAGAGAAGAAGTTCAAGCATTGAATGTTGTTTATATATTAAGTATCTTTCTTCTAATAGACTTATTCATAACTCATCATGCAAAATAGATTCATCTTTTAGTGCATATTTCTTAGCCAATGATAAAGCTAGAAGACTTTTGGAGCTAATGTAGGATAATTTGTTGAAGAAGGATTAGTCCTACTTAGATTAAAAGGTGGTAGAACATTCATTGAAAGTGGCAAATCATTGATTATTTTTGGTTAGCATGCTCCCTCTCTTCTTTTTTCCCTTTTTGTCTATATTACCCACTGTTTCTCATTTGTAAAAGGATACTCCTTTTTTGGAGTATCATGGGACTCTTTGAGATATTGAAAAATATGCTCATTTTGATAAGGCTAAACCCTACCAAAAATATGTAAGAACTACCTCTTGAAGAAATAAAGGACTTTCTTTACCTATCTCTTACCTTGGATCTATGTTTAGTAAGTAGTGCATGATGGTATTGTGTGAAGGATAATCTTCTTCATCCATTATCCTCTTTTTTGACCTATTTTAAGGTGTTTTCAAGATATCTATAGGTCTAGATTAGTGTTCTTTTTTCCATTAATGTAAGTCCTCAGTGAGTCTTAGAACTCCTCTTTTTTTTCATTCATTACTTCCTAAACCTAGCCTATGAAATACTTATGCAATTATCTTGATTTTGAGGTTGTGTAAGATTGTCTTGTGCTAATATAGTGTGGGTTCAATATTATGGGAGTCTTCCATTTTTATTTGGTGCATCACCTTATTATCCTTCTTAGGAGACATTTTCCCATTTCTAACCCCTTTTCCCTACTTCAACATTAGTATAGGTGATCTATTAGAAGTAATCTAGCCTTCTCTAAAGGTTCAACTTCACTATAGGAAACCCACATCTTGAGGTTGTTCCCATATTATGACTAGGAGTGGAGGAGCCTGAATAACTTACCATAAGGGTGAAATTCCATGTCATAACAAGTTTACTAGTGTTTTTATTGTTTATTACTTAGTGTTGAAAATATGTGTTATCTCAGCTCTCTTAAGGTGATCTACTCCCTACATTCATTGGTGACTTGATAGCTCTTTGATAGAGATCTAACAACTCAACACCTTTGGTTTACATTAGTAGCATTTGGTTTACATTGAATAAATCATCCTTGGGGTTGGATTTATTATTTGAATGAATAGAATAAGCATCCACCTTACACTTATCATCACCATTAATGTTCCCTATTATATTCCATTACCATTCAACTAAATCCATTTTTCCATTTGTTTTGATAAGCATGTATTTATTTAAGATAATAATGGACTCAACTACAAGCTCTCCCACATCATCATAATGACATCAAACTCATTCAATGTTTGGTTTTGATCCATGATATAATGCATGTAATGACTAATGAATAAAACTCACTTGGAGCTTGGATTCATCCTCCATAGACTCACCTTCAACATTCTTCCATCCTCAATCAACTCAACAATCACCTTGGAGCATAACACCAAAACCCATAGGATGACATGTAGGCACATTTTCTTCAAATATGTATTTTTTCACCTTAGAGACTTTGCATCAGATTTACCTTTCATATAAGGCCCACGATTTTATTAAATTTATGGTTTTGCTTATGTTTTAGCGGTATTATGTTTAGGTTTAATTATTACATGTTGTAGATTTTTAATTAAATATGTTAATTTTTAGTTGTCTTTTTTCTTTTAGTTTTGTTTATTTTATTTTATTTAAGTTTGTTAGTTTTGTATAAAGTCTTTATAAATCAAGTTATATTTTTTTTAGTATTAATTTATATATATATATATATAGATTAAAATATTATTAATCATGAGATAAGTGTCATATATAGCTTATTTTTTAGTTTTTTTTAAATCTATACTTCTTTTTTATATAATTAATAAAATTGGTGATTAAATACATAAGTCATTAATCAGTTAGTGATTTTTTTAGATAGTGATTTTTTTTTAAGTTTAGGAGTGTTTATTCAAAAAAATCTATAAAACTATGTCTAGATTATAAGTTTAAGTATGTTTCTTTAAATTCTATTGTCAATGTCAATAAGTTATATATGTTATTGTAAAATGTTTTAGTTGTGTGTAGTATTTAGTCAAAATTGTTTAATAAGCCTTTGATGTAAGGAAATAGTTGTCCCAATAAATCATGTAAGATGTTTTTCCATTTATTGGTTATCTTTATTTATAAAAAAGAAGCATTATTATTTATATTTGATGTCTTCAAAGTTAGAATTATGGGGGTGGGGATATTAGCTATACCATTTAGTTCCTCTCCACAAGTTCACACTAGGGGGAGTCTTAGGAAAATATATCTTAGTGATCACTTTTATGTCTGAACATATACTATGTGAGAAATCATACTAATATTTAAAAATTTAATAAAATGAGTATCAACTCACATAAAATATAGGATAGGAAAAAGAGATAATAAAGGAAAGTATTTAGGAGATATAATAGAGATATTTACAAGATAAAAGATTAGAGAAAAATCCTTGTTTATAGAAAATACATGCACTATATATGTAATGTTTAAATTGGAATTCGATAATTGATTGTGAATGACTAAAAACCTTGTATATTTTTCACATCTGAGCTTCAACTCTTCACCATTATGGGGTAATTACAAATGGTACAAATTCTTACAACCAATCTATGACAAAATAGATACATAGAGCATGTTATCTATCATGATGATTGTATATGCCATAAACTATTAGCTTGATGTACATGCTAAATATTTATAAATTTAATACAAGAATTAGTTAATGCTATTATTAGTTATAAATAACGTAATTACAAGTTATTTCATATTCCTTTTTGAGTGATAATTAACCTTATAGGTATGTCATGGCTAAATTACCAAATATATATGTGGCATATGTGTTGATTCACCTAAATGTATCAACAATTTCATATAGTGTTTAAGAAACACTTCTCATTTATAGATATAAATAATCCATTGCATGAGTTTCTGGTTGTGATCTTTCCAAGATCTATGGTGGAGTAGCAACCAAGCTAAATGGATATTTCACAAAATGAACATATAAATGGTTGGTGGGAATAACCATGGTCCTAAATCTTTTTGAAGATGAAATTTATCTAAACTAAGTCTAATGAATGATGTCTAAAACCTAAAGTTTAAACCCTAGGCTAACATGGATATTTATAATGACAAGTTAAACTATAGTGAATTTGTAAAAAATGAGCAAAAAGGAAGGTAAGGTAGAAAGAAGGTGATTTTGATCTTCAACCCACACATTATGACAAAGTTTATATTTCATCTAGACATGAATTTAACCAATGTGCAACATGAAGTAACATAAGCTCAAATCCTACCACATATTAGGTAAACATCCAAGGAAATTATAAAACTATGCAAATAAGAATAAGATTTACTTTAATAATTTTACCCCTACAAGAAAATAACATTAGCCTTGAACTTTGAAGCAAGAACTTTGAAGCAAGCTATAAATTTATATTCATCTGCCTCTAGACAGTTGATTAATTGGAATAAAAGTGCAGTGTTCTTCACCAACACCCCAATTCAGAGACAGAACAAAATAGCTAAAATACTTCAATGCTCTATAGGTTCTTTCCCCTCTTCTTACTTGGGTCTTCCTCTTGGGATGAAAGTCCCTGAAGCCTTTTGGGAAGATCTCATTAATAAATTTAGTAAGAAACTTGCGGGATGGAAAGGAAATTTTCTAAGTCAGGCAGGAAAGTTAACCCTCCTCAAAGCAAGTCTTCAAAGCATGCCTACTTATGCTTTAAGTCTTTTTAGAATTCCCACCAAATTTGCAGAAGCCTTGAAAAAATCCAAAGAAACTTTCTATGGATGGGTACCGAGGAAAAAAGGAGAATGCCTTTAATTGCTTGGGACAACATTTGCAAACCTTTTAGGGAAGGAGGGCTAGGAATAAGGAAAATTAGAAGTATGAACACAACTCTCTTACCAAAACTGGGATGGAGGGTTTATCATGAAAACAAATAATGGAGCAACATATGGAAGCATAAGTATTTATTTAATGCAAAATCCCTCTCTGATTCCTTTTCTTACCCTAACGTTACCCGACCATCTTCCATATGGGGGGCAGTTCAGGGAACTAAAAAAATTTTAGAAGAAGGATGTTCATGGAAAGTTGGTAATGGAAAAAAGGTGAAATTTTGGGAGGATGCTTGGTTAAAAGGAAACCCTTTGATAGAATAATTCCAAGACAAAGAGGTAATCGATCGATGTAAGCAAAGATATGGAATAATGGTTAACCAATACTAGCAGAACAATTCCTGGGTGAATTTAAATGATCTTGATCAAGATTTCAATAATATATAATTATCCCTCAATGCTATCTCTCTCTATCCTAATCTTGAAGATAAGATTATTTGGCATGATGATCCTAGCAGATAATTTAAAGTTTCTACCATTTTTAATTCAAAGGGAAATGGTAATCAACCTTTGTGGATGCATGCCTAGATTAAGGGGCTCATCCCTAAAATCAAAATCTTCTACTGGACCCTTCTCCAAAACAAAATCTTGACTCTTGACAACTTACAAAAAAGAGGAATATATGTAGTGAACAGGTGTATTCTATGTAAAAAGGATTTTGAAGATAGAGATCACTTGTTTGTGAACTATTCTTTTATGCAGCAAGTTTGGAAAGAGATCCTCAATCTTTGGGATATTGCATGGATTCACCACAAAAGTGTGGAACTATCTTTTAAAAGTTGGTACTGTCCCTCTAAGAATCTTGATGTTCTTTTTTTATGGAAACTAACTCTTCCCCATATTTGGTGGGGAATATGGAAAGAAAGAAATAATCAAATTTTTAGAAGTATAGAACTTCCAGGATGGGTGGTGGGGTAGAACATTATTAGAGCAATTAAGGAGAATTTCTCATCACAAAGGGACCGTAATCCAAACTTTCAAATTGATAATCCCTTAAGATCATAAAAGCCTAATGTAAAAACTGAAAATCCAAGATTAGGTGTTACTTGGAACGTCCCCCCTCATGGGTGGATCAAAGGAAACTTTGATGGAGCTGTTAAAGGGAACCAGGGAAATGTAGGATGTAGAGGAGTCTTGATAAACCATGTGGGAAATGTAATTGATGCTATTTCTATTCCCATTGGTAAGTCAAATTGTCATATTGCTGAAGCTTTTGCAGCCCTTCAAACCATCAAACTAGCTATTGAATCGGGATATTCTAAATTATGGCTGGAAGGGGACTCCCTGAATATCATAAATATTTTAAACAATAAAAATTATATTTCATGGTCTATAGAGGCTATGGTGATGGAAATGAAAACCTTAATTCAAAAATTTGAGAAAGTTACTATCACCCATATTTACCGTGAAGCCAATGGGGTTGCTGATTGGATAGCAAATCACACAGTTTGAACAAGACACAAGGTGAGCTGGCAGGATACATTAAACAAGAATGTGGATCTTAGAGTGCTCATTAATCATGACATAATTAATGTAAAGGAGGGAAAGATCAGCTTGGAATAGAAAATCAATGATTTGGTAGAGTGGCCTCTTGGAGAAAGGATTACACTCATTAAATAGAAATGGTCTAGAGTACATGAAGTGGATTCTAAATGTGCCAAAAAAAGGTGAGTTTTGTTCCAAATTGGTAATATCTAGTCTCATTGCTTAGTTTACAGTGTTTGGGCATTACAGGATATTTGTATGGCTCATAAAATGAAAGGAGAACCAAGGAAGTAGGAACCCAAAAACTGCGAAGAGTGGAAAGCAAAACAAGCTGTCTAGAAGATCCTTTAGAGAGGGAAGGTTGTGAGCTACATGGAATGGCTACATGGTTTAAAACCCCATATTACAATGGCTTTTTTCAAAGATTGGATTGATGACAGGGTTAGCCTCCATGGCATCACGGTGAATCTCACTGAGGAATTCATAGCGGAGGTCATGGGGCTTTCAACAGAGCGAATAAAATTCTCAAAGTAGACCAGCATTTCAAATGAGGCTTTTTGCAAATTCCCAAAGACGAATGTTGAGGAGCAGCAGTTCGAAAAGAGTGGGGACTTTTTTGACTTGGAGTAGATTAAGGGAATCTAGAGAGATGTCTTATGGTGTATCCATGACTATTTCATACTTGATGGAAGAAGCAAAAGGGTCCATAAATTTCACTTTGTATTTCTTAATCACCTCAGACACAAAGTAAGAATCTCCTTTCCTTTCTATTTGTGTTTCTCTTTGCTCCAAAGTCTATTCGCTCATAGGAAAAAAGAGTCTCATCCTATATTGCATGAGGGATTAATTATAATAATTGAAGGTCACTACAAAAACAAGGCCATTATACTGAATCCTTATTCAAATAAAAATAAGGACTTATAGAGTAACAAGAATGAAATAGCAAAAGGGAAAGAAAAAGCTAAATCCAAATCCCCTAGCTTTAAAAATTAGACTGCAGATGAGGAAATAAAGTAGTAAATCACTAAAAGTTCTAAGGAGGAGAGCATGGAGGAAGAGGGAGGAACATAAAGTAGGCAATCAAGCTCCAGCGAGGAAGACGAAGTTCAAGACAAGAATGAGAAAGGAGTCACTATAGAGGAAAAAACTAAAAATAGCAACCATGATCTTGAGGAAAACCAGCAAGTGTTTGGGGAAACTGATAAAGATTTGGATGATCTTTTTGAGGACCATACTTCAAAAATTGAGAAGGAAAATCTAGTTCAGGTTGTCAACCAAGTAATGGAAATGGGAGCTGAAGTTAAGGATGATTGTAACTAAAATGAAAGCCCTGTTGAAACTAAGGAACAAAAATGAATGGAAAGGGAGGATCATATGGAAGAAGTTGAAAATAGTCCAAAAAAGAACACAAAATATTAGAGTGATATAAGGCAGAATGATGGGAGGCACCCCCCTATGAGCTTGGCCAAGTGCAAAGTAGATGCTATCCTTCAATTCGACTCATGGATGTATAAGGAGATAATGGGACTCAAGAAGAAAATGGAAATAATGGAACGTAACCAAGAAGCAGTTTGGAATAAAATCAATAACATGGAAATGCAAATGAGGGATATTCCTATCAAACTCAAAGACTATGAGAACAACCTAAGGGAACTCATTAAGGACAACAGAATGAAGATGGAGGAGGTTACCTCTAGCATATGTCCAGCTACTGTAAACATTGGAAAATGAGCAAATGAGGAAATCAAATCCTTGAGGGGCCAAGCAAGAGAATAAGATAGAGCTCAAGAAAGAAAGCAATGTAAGAGGGAGCCACATTGGAGGCTACAGCCATTCAGGACACTACTGTGAAAGGTAAGGAAGTAGTGAAGTTGATTTTGGAACTAGAAGAATAGGTCCTAGTTCTTTTAGTTGGATGTAATATCTGGTTCCATTTCTTGGTTTTTTATTTCCTTATCACTATGGAGTTTCCAGGTCTCTGAAAAACTTGGGGTTAGTCTTTTGATTATCTTTAATGGTGGTTTCAGGTCCATGTAAAACCTGATTTTGATAGTTCTTTGAAGTAGGTTTTAGGTTTCACCTGTGGACGTTTCTGTTTTATCCTTCTCCCTTTGTTTCAAGGTTTTGGGGTCCCTTCAAAACCTATTTTTACCTTAATCTAAAACATTAGCCTAGATACAATAATAGTAGAGAGAGAGAAGTAAAACTAAGAAATTTCATCTATTCTATCATTATAAAAAATTAGTAACTTTGCATTTAAAGATGCACATCTAGGATCCATAAAAACAAATCAAATCTGAATATCAAACTAGATAACTGAGGAAGTAGCCATGATAGCAAACACATAGATAAATATTGGACAAAATTTTTAGAATTCCTTACTTATACTAATTTCTCCAAGTTTACAAAGTAATATTAGCTCTAAGAAATCCCCCCTTTTACAATGACAAAACCTCCTTTTATAGGTTATGAGAGCAACCTATGAAATGGTTTAAGTCAGCCATTCTTAAATAGTACTTAGACACGTGTCAAAGAAGTTTTTTTGTACTATAAAAGGGGGGAGTTCTTAGAGCCAAAATTATTTTTTAAACTTGGAGCAAGTAATATAAGCAAGGAATTCTAAATATTTTTTACAATATTTGTCTGTGTGTTTGCTATCATGGTTGATTCCTCAGTTATTTAGTTTGATATTTAGATTTGAATTGTTGGATCCTAGATGTGCATCTTTAAATGTAGAGTTGCTAATTTGTGATAATGCTATATTAGTTAAAATTTATTAGGTTTACTTCACTCTCTTTTCTCTTCTTGCATCTACGCTAATGCTATTTACTTATAGGGGTATAATTCTTAAAGTAAATCTTCTTCTTATTTTCATATTTTCATACTTTCCTTAGATTTTTGCATAATGTATGGTAGGATTTGAGCTTGTGCTACTTCATGTAGCACATTAGTTAAATTCATGTCTAGATGAAATATAAACTTTGTCATAATGTTTGGGTTAAAGATTAGAAACACCTTCTTTCTACCTTACCCTCCCTTTTGCTCATTTTTTACCAATTCACTATAGTTTAGCTTGTCATTGTAAATATCCATGTTAGCCTAGGGTTTAAACTCTATTCTAGACATCACTCATTAGACTTAGTTTATATTATTTTCATCTTCACAAATATTTAGTACCATAGTTGATCACAATAACCATTTACATGTTTATTTTGTGAAACAATCATTTAGCTTGGCTGCTACTCCACCATAGATCTCAGGAAGATCACAACCAACAACTCATGCAATGGATTCTTCAGATCTAGAAATGAGAAGTGGTTATTAAACACTATATGAACCTATTGATACATTTAGGTGCTTCAACATGGGGATAAAAATAATATTAGGAGGGATTTAAGCTCAAGGTTTGTAAATTTGAAATATCTTTGCTAATTTAATAAATTTTGTTCAAAGATCAGTTGATTCTTTGCATATTTGTCTTTATTTCAGTATATTTGTGTAAATATCATTGATCTTAATCATTTTAAACTAGTATTTATTTTTATTTAGATAAAGATAGATGTTATTTAAAGATCCATGAGTAATTATGGTAAAGATAGCTTAAGATTTGTGAATCCAACAAGTTTTTGGTTAGTAATAATTGTTTTGTTTAAAGATTGATAGATCCTTTACAAATTAGAGTTTATTTGAAGTTAAACATGTAAAGATAATTCATATTCACATATTTGGACATATATTTGACATAATTTAATTAAATATTGATGTTCTTTGTGGTTCTTTATACATATTTTTGAAAAATTTTCTTAAATGTGCAAGTTTGATCACTATTCTATGTAAAGATAAGATTTACACATCATATTTCAAATAGGGTTCAAATATTTTATAATCTAGAACTACCATAAGTAAAATACTCATCAAGGTATGGCATGGTTATGTGGATCTTCTATCAATGTGCGTGGCTAGGTACATGACTTTCTAAGAAATCTTGAAAGGTATTTTCCTTCTTTCAATCCTAATAATGTTGTCACAGCGATAGATGTTAAAATAATTAAGGCTTATTTAAGATTGCTAAATATAGTTAAAAAAGACATAACATTAGACTATTTACATTTAATTTCAAATATGTTGCCTATGAATGGTTCCTCAATCTTCAAAAAAAATATGACTTTAATAGGATCTTTATTGATCAATTTGGTAAAACCATCAGTCCTTGTATTCTTTATCAATAATTCACCACAGTGAAAATAGATTCTAGTGAAATGATTAGAGCCTTTTAATTCAAGATTCTAAAAGATGTTTAATAGAACCATAGCCACTTATAGACCTGATGAGTCTTTAGCCTTAGATATTTACAAGGATGCTTTAGATCCCATGACTTTTATATTTCTTAAAAAGTCTATTGGAGTCATAAACATTTTGTCCTTAGCCTATGCTAAAGCTATATTAATCAATGATCAAATGCATCCTCAAGGTTATCTTTCCTATAATATCCCAAATGTCAACCCCAATTTCCCTAAACTAAATGTCAATCCTAATTCCAATCAGAATGTGCCTACCTTAAATCAGACACTAATCTTAAACCAATTTCCCTTAAGCCATGCCCATCTTGGCCAAAATTTGGGGTTCTTAAATAATGCTACAAATGGATTTCATCCATAGGGATAGAGATATTTAGTGCCCATTATTAATAAAAATCAATTTTATAACTTAGAAGAAACAAAGATTGAGAATGAATCCATACTTAAGATGGTTCAAAACTTGAACACTAATTTCCTTCAGTTATAGAAGAAAGTGGGTAATACTAGGGAAAACTCTGATAGAAACTATGCTTCACAAAGGTTCAATAGGCCTACAAATAGTTTTCATGATAACAACATTAATAGGTCATCTAAGAATGTAAATGAAATGAATATTTGTGATATAATTCTTGTTGATCATTCTAAAATTATTTAAAGTGTATCAAAATGAAAAGGATGCATCTGAACCTATGTTTAATCAAGACAATGTTGTAGGTACATATGGATTTGAAAGGACATTGAAATATTTCATGGTATAGGATTTTGATTTTCCATTTGAATAAGAAAATGAACCTGAGGATGATCTAGAAGAAGGAATAGTCATTCAATATGAGCAACCCTATGAACAAGATCAGATAGTGACGAGAATTCATATAAGATCATTACTGAGATTGAGGATATCCCTGAAGAAGCTAACTAGTGGCAACATTTATACCAATATTTTTTAAAATAAATTGAGGTATTACAAGACAATAATGTCATTATGGAGATCCCAAAGCAAGATGAGGTGGGACTTGTTGGGTAGAAGAGATGCCATTCCACACAAAAGATGAAGATGAATCAAGTGTAGCAGATCAAGAATTTCCATATAACCCCATCAAAAGGTTAGAATTAGGTGATCAAACTGATTAAAATGGTAATATTAAAAATTAATGTCATTCCCTTTCAGTTAATCATGATGAAGTAGCCTTTTAGGATGACTTGGAAATTTTTGGTGCAAATATTGGTAGTCCATCTGGTAGACACTTAAAAACATCCCCTACATCATTTTTAAGGTTGCATCACCATGACCTGGCTCTCGACCCTGACTTGACCATTAATCTAGTTAACTCTTTTTTTAACCTAGTTGACCCTCTTTTACACAAATTTAAATAAATTATTTAACACTTTGAATTACACCTCTTTAGCCTAAAAGGGTTGACCACTAAAACCATTGATGGTTAGCCCAACCGTCGATGGTCAGGTACTATTACCCATCAAATTAGAAACTTCTAGCTATGAACAAGCTTGAATTAACAAAATTGGCAACTTTACCATATACAAACTCATGGATTTATTTTTTTCAGTCCATTACACTTATCTAGGACCAACTTATTAACTTCCCCTCCCTTAATTTGGTAACTCTTTCTCCTTATTCAAGAAGTTTTGTGCTATAAATACAAGGTTCATGGAGGAGATATGGGACCAAAACTTGTGCATGCAGACCCTCTTATTTTCCTTGTAGGCATTCAACAACTTGAATCTCTATCCATGTGTCTCTCTCATCAAGGTATCGTTATGATGCCTACATTCCTCTAGGCATTCAACCATCCAACTCTTCAAATCAAAGGTATCTCACATTATTTTTTCTATTTATTTTTATCCTTATTTTCTTATTATAAGTGTGTTCTCTATTGAATACTCTTCCTACCTCTTTTCCCTTACCCAATCTACCCATACAAACTTTCTACCCACTTAGCTACCTATTTTTAGCTCATTTTTACTACCCATCAAGTTTCTAATAGGTGACCACCAATAGTTTCTATAACCATTGCTGGTTATAGCAACCACCACTGGTCACCCAACCATCGATAGTCAAGACAACTGTTATTGATCACCTTGATCATCGGTGGTCACTATCACCCAAAATTATAGATTGTTATTTTGACCCTCCTTTTCACCTTCTCAAATTTTTGGCCATCACCTAACCTGTACCTAAATAATTTTTTGATTTTTTTTAGACCTGACTTTAACTTGTTTATTGCATGTAGATGAGCCTACCAGGACTTGCACATGAGATAGATAGTCTCTTTGACCTTCCTATTGTCATATTAATCAAAGTGACGTTACCTTTGAGATATCCCTTTGCATTATGGTTCTCACACCCCATCTGGAGAATGTATAAGAATAGTTAGCTATAATCTAGTTGATATTGACGAGGCTATTGCATTTTCAAACCATTATTTTGATACCATTGATCCTTCTATAGATTATTCTTATTTTTATATTTTTCATCAGCATCATTTCATATCTATTATTTTTTATTTCCTTTTTATCAATAAACTTGAATGTTGAACAAGTGTTGACATCCATTTAAGGAAGCATATTCCTTTCCTAGGACTGGTTTCTCAATAGGTAGCCTCTTACTTCTCTATTAAAATATTTTTTTATTAAGTTTATGTGATTTATAGGTCATTATTCCCTTGCCAAAGAAGAGCTATCACCTTGTTTGGATATCAACACGCTTACTTTCTACCAAGTACACACCCCTCATTTATTGTTTCTCTCCTCCTTCAAGCTAAAATAATTTGGGTAAGAAATTGAGTGAAACATTCTGGCACACCCAATGGGACCCATTAAGGTTTCAGAGTTCTATTTATTTCATATAGCTGCATTAGTGAATCTCACATTTATTTCATTTCTACAAGTCTTTAAATTCTAAAAAATGCAAAATTTCTTTTAATTTTATTTTCTAAAATCAAAATGAACAAAAAAAGTGCAAAATTCTTTCTAGGGATAGGTTATATTGTTATCTTGCAATATTACATTGTTCCTCATTTGAATTCAAAGAAGCCAAATATTTATTTTCAAGATAAAATTAAGTGCATCCATTAAATTTCCTATTTAATGATTAACTCACTTAAATTAATTAATGGCATTTTGAATGAATTATAGAACATATATGTTACACTACCAAACCACTACACCAAAGAACACATCAAAACATACTTGAGATAAGGCCCATTGGGATTTCATCACCCTTTCAATTACCTTACTATTGAGGTGTGGAGCTAAAAGCTTCACCAAATGAGTGAGTTTGCAAGTTGCAGGATTTACACAGTCATTGGTGTCGGTCAGGAGTGACTGACATCAGTCAGGAGTCAACTGGGAGATGCCGGTGTTGGTTATATTCAGCCGATGTTGGTCATAAGCAGATAGGTAGGGACCGACGTCGGTCACCTATGCATCCAAAATGCTATTTCCATGGACAAAACAAAATGTTTGCATGTTAGGATTAAGTGTTAGTCTTAAATCCACATCTCTATTATTAGTAAGACTGTTTAGAGCCCTTGATTAGGAGGTCCATCTATTGGTTGTAATTGCATTGCTCATGATCCCTAATTCTATATAATATGGATAATTCTTCATATCTTAGGGCGTAGAATGTTGAATTGGATAGTATAATTATATATGTGTATCAATCCAGGTTGTTGGAGTTGATTGTAATTGAGAGAGAGAGCTCTTGAGGGAAAGAGATCTAGATAGAGATCTATGCATCTGAGAGAGGTGTGGAAGAAAAGAAGTGTCTTCAATTGTATTCCTTCTATAAAGAGTTTAATACAAGTTTTCAAGGTGGTTTCTTGTATCTCTTATTGTGGTGTGGAGCTAAAAGCTTCACCAAATGAGCGAGTTTGCAAGTTGTAGGACTTACACAGTCACCAACATCAGTCAGGAGCAACTGACGTCAGTCAGAATTTGACTGGGAGATGTTAGTATCAGTTATATTTGGCTGACATCAGTCACAGGCAGATAGGCAGGGACCGATGTCGGTCACCTGTGTGTCCAGAATGTTATTTTCATGGATAGAACAGAATGTTTGCATGTTAGGATTAAGTGTTAGTCTTAAGTCTGCATCTCTATTATTAGTAAGACTGTTTAAAGCCCTTGATTAGGAGGTGCATCTAATGGCTGTAGTTGTATGCTCATGTTTCCTAATTATTATATAATAGGATAGATCTTCATAGCTTAGTGTGTAGTGTTGAACAGTATAAGATTGTATATGTGTATCAATCTAGGTTGTTGGAGTTGATTATAATTGAGAGAGAGAGTTCTTGAGGGAAAGAGATCTAGAGAGAGATCTGTACATCTAAGAGAGGTGTGGAAGAAAATAAGTTTCTTCAATTGTATTCCTTTTGTAAAGAGTTTAATACAAGTTTTCAGGGTGGTTTCTTGTATCTCTTATTGTTTGCTATTATCTGATTCTAGTTACTTATCTTTCTGGTTTAATTTCGCATTTAGTTGCTTTCATATTGTAATCAACATTGTTGGTTGATCCCCAACAATTGGTATCAGAGCTCAGGTTGACTAATAGGTGTTTTAGATGTGGTTAGTGTGTATTGATTACAGGTTACTCACAGGTATTTCTGTTTGAGTGGGAGAAGCAATGGCAGAAGAAAGTAAACTGAGAATGGAGAAGTTCAATGGCAAAAATTATCAACATTGGAGAATGAAAATAGAGGATTATTTGTATCAGAAAGATCTATACTTACCATTAGGTGGGGTTTTAAAGAAGCCCAAAGACATGGATGATGAAGAATGGGAAGTTCTTGATAGAAAGGCTCTTGGATCTATAAGATTGAGTCTAGCATCTACTGTGATATCTAATTTATCATAGGCAAAGACAATGGTAGAGTTGATGACTACTTTAGCAAATTTATATTAAAAACCCTCAGCTTCAAATAAGGTATATCTTATGAAGCAGTTATTTAATTTGTGAATGCAGGAAGGTGGATCTGTATCTAATCATCTTAATGATTTCCATACAATTGTAAATCAATTAAAGTCAGTCAAAATAGTGTTTGATGATGAAATTAAAGCTCTTTTAATATTATGTTCTTTGCCTGAAAGCTGGCATAGCTTGGTAATGGCAATTATTAATACTGCATCTCCTTCAAATATTTTAAAAGTAGAGGATGTTGTTAGTGTAATCTTGAATGAAGAAATTCACAGGAAAAGCATAGAGGAAACATCAGTGAACACTCTAAGTTTTGAGAGCAGGGGAAGGCAAAAAGAGAAGGGCAAGAAAGTGAGATCAAGGTCTAAGTCAAAGGTGAGAGGTAGATCCAAATCCATAAATGGCAGGAAGCCATAATGCTGGAATTGTGGAAAGATAGGGAACATAAGCAAAGATTGCTGGTCAAAGCCTAAAGAAGACAATCAGCATGAAGGTAAATAAGAAGCAAAAGTTGTAGGTATTACATAAGATGTTCTTATATTCTCTTTACATAATAATATAGAATCTTGGGTGTTAGATTCTGGTGCCTCTTTTCATGCTACCCCTAATAGAGAATATTTTAGTGACTATGTCCATGGAGATTTTGGAATAGTGTATTTAGGGGATGATGAGCCTTGTAAAATTATTGGCAAAGGAAAAGTGCAGCTGAAAATGTAGAATGGCAACACATGGGTGTTGAGAGACGTCATGCATGTTCCCAGCTTGAAGAGGAATTTGATGTCTACAGGAAAGTTAGGGGATGAGGGTTATATAGTAACTCTCACAGTTGAATCTTGGAAGGTGACCAAGGGTGCACTTGTAATGGCTAGAGGTAAGAGAGTAGGTACTCTCTATTTATGTAATTGTGTTACTAATATTTCTCCATCTGTATTATCTACTTCAGATGTGGATGCAAAGTTGTGGCACTCTAGGCTCAGTCACATGAGTGAGAAGGGAATGTCCATTCTTATGTCAAAAGGTAAGCTTTCAGATTTGAAAAGCATAGATCTGGATTTTTGTGAGCACTGTGTTTTTGGGAAATAGAAGAGAGTGAGTTTCCTCAAGACTGAATCAACAACGAAGAAGCACAAATTGTAGCTTGTTCACGCAGATGTGTGGGGACCAACTCAGGTTGCTTTTATTGGAGGATCACAGTACTTTGTCTCTTTCATAGATGATGCTACAAAAAAGGTATGGGTCTATTGTATAAGGAAGAAATTTGATGTTTTTGACATTTTTAAGATTTGGAAAGCTATGGTTGAGAATGAAATAGGCAGGAGATTGAAGTGCCTGAGATTTGATAATGGTGGTGAGTTCTGCAGCCACAAGTTCAACTAGTATTGTTATATGCATGGAATTTGTAGGCAAAGGATGGTTCCAAGGACACCTCAGTAAAATGGAGTTGCTAAAAGGATGAACAAAACAATAATGGAGTGTGCAAGGTGTATGAGATTGCATGCTAGTTTGCCCTTAGAGTTTTGGGTAGAAGCTGTGGATACTGCAACATACCTGATTAACAGAGGACCCTCTATAGCTCTGGATGGTGGAATTCCAAAAGAGGCATGGATAGGTAAAAAGGTAGATCTCTCATTTCTCAATGTTTTTGGTTGTGAAGCCTTTGTGCACATTGATAAGGAAAATAGAAAGAAGCTAGATGCTAAGTCTATGAGGTGCACATTTATTGGCTATGGCTCTGATGATTTCAGATTTAGGTTTTGGAATTTAGGAACTAACAAAATAATTAGGAGCCATGATGTTGTTTTCAATGAAAAAGTGATTTATAGTGATCAACTCAAGAAGCTGAATCAATCTGGGTAGAGTAATGGAGAATTGGATGAGGTGACGGTCCAAAATGAGCTCGTGAGAAAAATTAATCATAGACAGGAAAACACAGAGACCAACATCAGTCAGGAAGGAACCAACATCGGCAATATAGGAATCGATGTCGGTCATACAGTGATCGACGTCAGCCAAAAAGGAACCAACGTCGGTCAAGGAGAACCGACGTCAGCCAGTTACATGCCTGGAAGTGACTGAGGTCGGTCACTATTAGAGAATTTAGGTGGATAGCGTGTTGTGAATGAGTCTCAGACGCCCATCAGGAGGTCAGAAAAGGTAAGTAAACCTCTAATTTGATATTCCCCTTCATTATTCTATTTATTGCTTATTGATGGTGGAGAACTAGAGAGTTTTGATGAAGCAATATAGGTGGAATCCAAGAATCAGTGGAAGCTAGGCATGAATGAGGAGAGTAATTCCTTGAAAGAGAACCAAACATGGGATTTGGTTGAGTTGCCAGCAGGAAAGAAGACACTGAAGAATAGATGGATCTACAAGTTAAAGGAAGGGGAGAATGGACAGATGAGATATAAGGCCAAGTTGGTAGTGAAAGGATTTGCACAAAAACCAAGTATTGATTTTGGTGAGATTTTTTCTCTTGTTAAAATGAATTTTATACGGACTGTATTGTCTTTAGTTGCTATTGAGGATTTGCATCTTGAGTAGCTTAATGTTAAGACAACATTTCTTCATGGAGATTTGGATGAAGAAAAATATATGGATCAGCCGGAAGGATTTGAGGTCAAAGGTAATGAGAAGTTAGTGTCCAGATTGAAGAAAAGCTTGTATGGCCTCAAGCAAGCTCCTAGACAGTGGTATTTGAGATTTGATAGGTTTATGACTAAGCATGGCTACAGTAGGTGTCAATCTGACCATTATGTGTATTTTAAGAGATTGGATAATGGTAGATATATTATTCTATTGTTGTATGTAGATGATATGCTAGTTGCAGGATCACACATGTAGGATATCTCTGAGCTTAAGGTGAAATTAGCTCACACATTTGCAATGAAGGATTTGGGAGCAGCAAAGAAAATCCTTAGCATGAGTATTAAGAGAGACAAGAAACATCACAGGTTGATTTTGTCTTAAGAGGATTATGTGAACAAGGTGTTGAAACGGTTCAATATGCAGGATGCAAAACTAACTGGATATTGCCCAAGCAGTGGGAGTTGTAAGTAAGTATATGGCCAATCTAGGGAAGGAACACTGGAAATTAGTTTAATGGATCCTTAGATATCTGAGAGGGACCAGTAGTAGGTATTTGTGCTATGGAGGTTTAGATACTTCTCTACATGGTTATGTAGATTCAGATATGGCAGGTGATTTAGATGGTAGAAAGAGCACCACAGGATATGTTTTCACTATTGGTGGAACAACGGTTAGCTAGATATCAAAGTTGCAGATGGTTGTTGCCTTGTCAACTACAGAAGTAGAATATATTGCAGTCACAGAGGCTAGCAAAGAGATGATTTGGATGACATGGTTCATGGAAGAGCTAGGAAAGGAGTAAGAGAGTTGCAAATTATACAATGATAATCAGAGTGCTATTCATTTGGCTAAGAATTCAGCCTTTCATTCAAGAACAAAGCATATACAGCTTAGGTACCACTTCATTAGATAGGTATTGGAGGATGGTGAGTTGAAGCTGGAGAAGATCCATACAGATAAGAACCTTGCTGATATGTTAACCAAGTCGGTAATAAAGGAGAAGTTGAATCTTCATTCAACTTTTGTAGGTCTTCATGATTGAGTTTGAAGATGGAGGAGCTAGAAGATGTTGTTGTATAGGTACTAGTGCAGCTGTTTATCTCCAAGTGGGAGATTGTTGAGGTGTGGAGCTAAAAGCTTCACCAAATGAGTGAGTTTGCAAGTTGCAGGATTTACATAGTCACCAGTGTCAGTTAGGAGTGACTGACATCGGTCAGGAGTCGACTAGGAGATGCCGACGTCAGTTATATTTGGTTGACGTCGGTCATAGCCAGATAGATAGGGACCGATGCCAGTCACCTGTGCATCCAAAATGCTATTTCCATGGATAGAACAGAATGTTTGCATGTTAGGATTAAGTGTTAGTCTTAAGTCCACATCTCTATTACTAGTAAGACTATTTAAAGCCCTTGATTAGGAGGTGCATCTAATGGCTGTAGTAGTATGCTCATGTTTCCTAATTATTATATAATAGGATAGATCTTCATAGCTTAGTGTGTAGTGTTGAACAATACAAGATTGTATATGTGTATCAATCTAGGTTGTTGGAGTTGATTGTAATTGAGAGAGAGAGCTCTTGAGGGTAAGAGATCTAGAGAGAGATATGTACATCTGAGAGAGGTGTGGAAGAAAAGAAGTTTCTTCAATTGTATTCCTTCTGTAAATAGTGTAATACAAGTTTTCAGGTTGGTTTCTTGTATCTCTTATTGTTTGCTATTATCTTATTCTAATTACTTATCTTTTTGGTTTAATTCCACATTTAGTTGCTTTCATAATGTAATCAACATTGTTGGTTGATCCCCAACACATACCTTACTTGGTGATCCCAGTTGGATCTCACCACTAAGGGGAGGATCCACTCTATTCTCTAGAAAAGTATAAACTCTAGACAAATATTATCTATTATCTAAGTGAGATAGCTCATCTTTGGGTTTGTGAAGTGCGGGGAGTAAGCCCCTAATACCAGGCTATATACTCAATCTAGTGCAAATTATTTAAGCCCCGAAACTTAACCTAAAACCATCCTTAGATAGATTTTTTGTAATCAAATCATAAGCCAATTTTCCCTTTCACACTCTTTAAGGCATAAGCCAAAAGTGGTTTAAAATAAATCCTATGATTAATTTCACTTTTAGTATGTGCTTTTTTTTCCTTGGTTCTTTCATGGATTGCCCATTGTTTGAGGTGAAAGGTTCGTTATCTAATTTTATATTTTTCATATGGTTTTGACCATGCAACAAGTGAAAAATTAAAATAATCAACCACCACCTTCATCTTCATCCATGAATTATACCTCAAATGCAGATAAATCTCCCTATGGTTCACCTCACCATTCTCCTCCACCACCATCTCCATCTATAATTCCAATCATATCTAAAGGAGATCCTAACTTCACCACCTTCCATGATAACAATCTAGTTGCCTTGCAACATTAGCTTAACACCTTACCTCATCTTACCCCTCTCACTTTAGTTCCTTTTTCTAAACCTTCTCTTGGTATGTCATCCTACCTCATGGTAGGAACCACTTTGACTCAACCATTAACTAAGACCTCTTCCAACATCTCATCTACCCAAACCCAAACCAACCTTCCACCACCTAGATAAATACCACTAGTTACACTGCATAGGGGTTAAACCTTACCAATAGTTACCTATGCTCCATTTATTATGGCATTATCCTCCACTTCAACTTTTATCTTCCCTTTCTTTGTAACTAATCCTTCAACCACAGTTGCACATCAAAGCTTAGCGATATCCATACCTCAGAACCTTCCTCCAATTAGCACTAAGGTAACCACCCAACCACAACCTTCCTAATTTCCTCCTATCTCAAGCATACCAATCACATATTTTCCTCAAGACATTCCTATGACAACTTACCAATATGTCCCTAACCTACAAGGGTACATATCAGCCTCCACTCAACCTTTTATACCAAATAGTTTTTATATGCTACCATTTCAACCTCTTGGTACCACCTATTAGTATGTAGCTTCATCATTATCATGTTCTACCTATTTATACATTATTGTGAACTAGCCTCAACAAAATGTACCTCTTAATTATGGAATTTCTCAACCCCAGTCTGACCTAATCAAAATGCTCATGGACAAAATGACAAGTTTGGAGTCATCCATCTCCACCTCAACTAATATTTTACCTTATGACCAAATTTTTAATGATCCTATCCATCCCTCCATACATATTCATTCTTATCCTTCTCAATGGTAATTGCCCAAATTTTGTAAAGTCCAAGGTAAAGAGGACCCTTAACAACACTTAAGAGTATTCTGACATGTGTGTTACTTGATCACTTATGATGATGTTCTTCTCCTCTAAACCTTTCCCATGTCATTATCAGGGGCCACCCTTGACTGGCATAGTTCTTTGCCCACTCATTCTATCTTTTCTTTCTCTCAATTGGCACAAACCTTTTTAGAACACTTTTTTGTAAACATATCTAAAAAGGTTTGCATTACAGACCTATACTCCATCAAATAGTTTGAAGATGAATCTATTGTTGATTTAGTTGCTAGATGCAAAGGTCTTATTAATCAACTCACTTTCCCATTACCTCAACCAACATTAATAAAATTATTTTCCCAGGGTTGTGTTAAACACATTGCTCCAAATCTCCATTTTCAAACCTTTAGGACCATTAATGAAGCTTTTAATATGGCCTATAAATTGGAAAATTATTCTATTGATGAAGGGAAATTGAAGATTTAAAATAAAAATTCTAGTTTCAAATCCATAGAGTCATCTTCCACCAAAATTATGAACCCACCATAAGAACATTCAGTTGTTTTTAAAACTTCACCTCCTCCACCCATCAACCAAACACCTGCAACCAACAACCCTTCCAATCACCAAAACCATACTAAAATTGGGTTCCTTCAAAACCATTTACCCCAATTGGATAATCTTATGCATCAATGTTGGAGAAACTACTCAAGGCCAATCTAATCCAACTTACACCCTTCAAACCCCTTTAACAATTTGATACTTCTAACCCCCTTCCTAGGTGATACAATGAAAATGATCATTGTGACTATCATCAGGTTGTTGGACATAATACTTGTAGATGTAATAATTTTAAAATCATTGTCTAGGACCTAATTGATAAAGGGGATCTTGTGTTTGACAACCCAAATGCCCCTTCAAGCCAATCCCTTAATATTTTCTAAAAACCATTTATAAACCATCCACCTTCAACCTAACACCATGAAAACTAACCTGAATCCTTTAATTCACATGAAGCACATGTAAACAATGTCATTATTAATGTTCCCATTATCGAAGAAGTTATTACTTCTATCACCCAAATTAATGAGAACCACCTACCACCAACCCCTTCAAATGCACAAATGAAGGAAGTGAATATCCCTTCCACTTCCTTAGATGAAACCATGGTTTCACCTACCCATCCTATGGTGGAAACACCTAAGGAGATGGTTACTCCATTGACCATTTTATTCACTCCTTTAATCCAACTCAGAAAACCACTTATTCCTTTAGACAACTAAACCGAAGAAGAAGCTAAACTAACCCTTCCATGTAAAACCATTACCCTTACCATGCCAATTATAGAATCATTTGTATCTTTTGTAAAATCCATCTCTCAAGAGACAATACCCCTATATACCTAACCATTACCTTTGGAACCTTCCATTAAGGAAAATAATATTAAAACTTCTACTTCTTCATCCTCAAAGGGTTTACACTTTGAAGCTAATGATAAGGGAGCAATTAATATTTATAAACCCTTCTCTTAGCTAGTTCAATGTTTGGAGTTCACCTCCCAACCTACATTTAATAGAGCTACCTTTCGGCATCGACTTGGACTCCCATATCAAAATAAAATTGAACCTTCTACTTTACTAGAATCCACTTTAAAACTTGTTGTTACAACTCTACCAATTAATCCTCCTAAAGTTAGCAAGCGACCACCTTGATTACCCTAGTCTACAATTACTAAATCACCCTATGCTTCTTTTATCAATCCAATCAAGACCTCGGGGATCCCTTCCACACTATATCCCACTTACCCTCCTTTGAGACTAGATGTAAGCACACGAATCCAACCAAAATCTAATCTAATTAATCCCATTAAGAAGGAGGGATTTCCTAGACCTCAACTTCAAGGAAGAACCATACCAACCCCTTCACCCTTACCTTCTATTTTAAGACCACATCCTTCCACCATTCTTGAAACTTACTCTTCCTCAAAAAACCCATCTCCCTTTTATTTACCTGCAATAAGCCCATCTCCTAGTTTAACATCGTTCTTCACCAAAATTTTCCCATCTAGCTTCCCATATATTAAACCCTCATCATCTAGACCCCCAATTTCTAGACCAATTGAAACTAAGATAATTCATTTAAAACCTCTAGCCAAGATTATCCCACCAATCATACCTCTTATTAAAAATCCCTTACCTAACAATAAACCTAAACTAAAAAATCAAACCCCACCATTTCCTAAATCCTTATTAGAGTCTTATACGATAATATTATAAATAATTTTGTATGGTTACACCATTAACTTACCCCCCATTAGGACTTTTGACCCCACTCATCAAAATCCAACCTAGTTCAATGATAATCTAATTTGTCTTTACCATAGAACCCATAGGCATGATACAAACAAATGTAAATCTCTCCAAACTATCATTCATATCCTTTTGGAGGAGGATGATCTATTGGATTAACCATCTTTAATCTCTTTGCCTCTTTTACCACATATCCAAACTTCTTACTAATCATCTCCTTGTCTACTTCTACCAAGGAGTGTAACAGAGCAACTGAACCAAGTAATTGTTCACCTTGTCCATACTATTCATATGGTAACTTGATTTAGATCCAAACACAAGTACAAGGGTAAAGGGGTCGAACAAAATGAAAAGGGTAAATCTAAGGCCACCATTCCATTGTCTTACCCTTCACCTCATCAACCAACTAACCAAACCCAACATATTACACCTTCACCTTCAAAATCATCAAATCCTAAGGTTTCTATTTTGGAATCCCCTTCCTCCTCTAATTCACCTTCATTTTTCTAATACCTAATGATAAAAAAACTTCACTAAATACCCATCAAAATGAGTGTTTATGACTTAATCAGTACCTCACCTCAACATCATCAAGCTTTAATCAAAGCAATGCATTTTATATAAGTTAAACTAGATGATCCCCAACCTCTTTCATCTTTGATTGGAGCTATCCAACATGTTACCAATGTCACCTTTCAAGAATATAAAATCCCACCATATCATAGTGAAGATCCTGATCCCCCTATTTTTATCACTACATGATTGATGGGAGAGAAAGTATAAATATCATCTCCTCCAATGCTTATGATCAACTTAAAATACCTAAAAACATCATGTCAAAAAGTTTGGTGCTTCTCCATCATTCAATGATACCTTGGCCACTACTCTAGGGATAGTTATTCTCCACATTTTTTGGGGCCTAAAACCATTCCTAAACTATTTTACATCATCAAGGGTGAATTTTAATATAATGTGTTACATGGTCACCCTTAGATCCACACCATGGAATGCATCCCTTCTACCCTTCATAAATGCATCAAGTTTGAGCATGAAGAACATGTCATTACAATCAAAGCTAATCTGAGTCTCTTTTCTTCTTGTAATATGATGTATCAACCTAATGATGTTTTTATTCCACTTTCACCATCTTCACATCTAACCACTAACTAAACCATCATGTCAAACCAAAACACCAACAGTTATACTTTAAATAATAGTGAAGCATCCACTAGTTTAACTATTCCTTCATCACAAATCTCAGTCGAGTACCCCTTATAATCAATGTTTCAAGGACTTACACTTGGGAAATATTGAATTTTAACTTTGGATGGTTTTCCCTCTCCACATGAATTCGAGAACTTTAAAAATGATCCATATTTTGATCCCAATATTGGTACCCTTGTTCCCTTTGGTCTTCACAATAATTGAACAAATTTTGTCTATGGGGGACTTGATAAACCTCTTATTGCACCCACCACCATGCCTCGTATTCATCTATTCACTTCCAACTTTTCCTATCTTAGCAACCTAACTTTTGATCAAATATGCCTTCATTAATGTGCTTGGAATGGGTTTGGTTTAGGCATCTATGAACAAGGAACCCATGAAATTCCTTTTATAAAAACTTAGAAACCTCATGAGTTTTTTGGCCTAGGGTATGTTCCCCTAGAAGAGCCCATACTAGCCTCAACAATTCCACCTCTTCCATTTGGAGAACCACCAACCTCACCAATTTCACCTCTCTCATTTGGGGAACCACAAACCTTAGCTCTCCCATTTGAGGAAATTATACCCTTTCAACCTCACATTTCCAATTTGAAGAACCTCTACCCTCACTAACTCCATTTGAAGACAATGACATCATCCCACCTAAATTTTTTTAATCAAAACTATTAGTTTAGGTCTCCTAACTTATCAATAAGGGTGCCAAACTTAAACCATTCCTCTCATCCACCCTAAGATAATCATGCATAATTCTCCTACCATTAACACCATCCAATATCAAAATGACAAATCTATTCTTACCTATCTGGGTACTAAGGGTTCTTCTCTTCAAAAATCCCTCCCTCCTAAAAACCAAGCAATGCTAAATGAATTAACCACATACATTAATTTGGGTACTCAGGAGAACCCTCATATTGTCAATATTGGTCAATCCTTAACTCCTTAGGAACAAAGAAACTACATAAGCTTCCTTTATGATCATAACATAAAATTTGCTTTGTCTTATCAGGATATGCTTGGTATTAACCCATCCATTACCCTTCATAACATCATCACCGGTCATGAGGTTAAGCCAGTCTAAAAGAAACTTCATCAAATCCATTCTTGTAGACCTCTTCTTATCAAAGAAGAACTTTATCACCTTCTATTTATTAAATTCATTCAACCCATTGACTATCCACAATGGGTCTCTAACATTGTTCATATCACCAAACCCACAAGGGGACTCCACCTTTGTGTGGATTTCCAAGATCTTAACCTTACATGCCCTTAAGATGACTTTCCCCTACCTAACATTGACCAACTTGTTTATCTTACCACTTGCCATGAAATTTTATCCCTCATGGATAGAGTTTTGGGATATAACCAAATTTTGATTTTCCCCAAGATCAATATAAGACATCTTTTATCACCACATGGGGAACTTTATACTATCGTGTCATGCCTTTTGGCTTTAAAAATGTAGGAGTTACATATCAGTAAGCCATGACGTACATTTTTCATGACATCATTCATATAATAGTTAAAGACCATGTTGATGATTTGCTCAAAAAATCCAAACATCACCGAGATCACCTTGCTATTTTAGCCATCATCTTTGCAATACTTATCCATTATCACGTCAAGCTCAATCCGAAGAAATAAATCTTTGGGGTCTTATCAGGAAAAATCCAAGGCTTAATTGTTTCCCTTTGTGGAATATAATTAAACCCTATAAAATTCAAAGACATTCTAGAAATGTCTCCTACTAACTTAAAACAACTTCATAGCCTCCAAGGCAAACTTTAGTCAATCCATTGTTTCATCTCCTAGCTATCCAATCGATGCCAACCATTTCATCACCTCCTAAAAAAAGATACCTCCTTAAAATGGACCAAGGAATGTTAATAATCCTTTGATGCAATTAAGGAGTATCTTATTTCTCCACATATCCTTATTCCCCTAAAGGAAGATCAACCCTTTTATTTATACCTATCTACCATTGATCATTCTTTTGGAGCCATGCTCTCTCACCATAATGACCAACATAAAGAGCAAGTTATTACATTAACCGCACCCTCATTAACTATGAAACTTGATACACCCATCTATAAAAACTCTGCTTTGCCTTAGTTTTTGTTACCTCTAAACTTCATCACTATCTTCTTAGCCATAATACATATATCCCTACCAAAACTAACCCCCTAAATTATATACACACTAAGCCATATCATAAATAATGTATAGATAAGTGGCTCATGTTTTTAGCTAAGTTTTATCTTGAGTTTCTTCCACAAAAATACATTAAAGGATAGGTCATTGCAGACAACCTAGATGAAGCCCCTCTACTTGATAATCAAACTCCTATTTTTTCCTTTTTGGATGAGTTTATAGCTATTATTTTTTTAGAAGAACACACCTATCAAATGACTATGTATTTTGATGGTTCCAAATGTCAAAATGGTGGGGGCTATAGCATAGTCCTCATTTCCATTAATGAAGAACCTCTCCCTCTTTATTTCAAACTCAATTTTGAATACACCAATAATATAGCCAAACATGAGGCCTTGATCATAGGTCTCTAAACCACCCTAGCCTTAGGAATCAAAACTATGCATGTTTTTGGAGATTCTCAACTTACTATAAACCAAGTCACATGATCCTATCAATGTAAAAATGATTTTCTTATGAAATATAAACAACTTGATGAGAAACTATTAGCATCATTTAACCATTATAGTATTCAATTAGTCCCTCACTCTACAAATAAATTTATAGACACAATGACTTCCCTTGCATCCCAAATTCCATCCCAACCTACTTACTCTAAACTATTTATCACTATACACCACTTTGTCATCCCATCTTACCTGAGTCTTAATCTTCCTACCATTTCCCAAGTGGAAACATCACATTTAGACATTTGGTATGACCAAATCTTTGACTACCTTAATGTTGGTATCCTTCCACCTAATCTTTCAAAATGCTCATAGAGATTTCATTCAAAGTACCTCTCACTACTTAATACTATGGGGAATTATTTACAAATAAGGCTTTGATGGCCTCCTTTGATGCCTTCATAATAATGAAGCCTCTCATGCCATTAAGGAAGGACATGATGGCATCTATGGAGGACACTTTAGTGGTTTGGTTGTGCCAAAGTGTATTCTTCAGCTAGGATACTATTGGCCTACACTTAATCAAGATTGTTATGAGTATGCCAAAAAATATGTCAAATAATAACAACATGCTAACCTCCATCATGAACCTCCTCATGGTCTCTAGGTATCAGTAGATTATTGGCCTTTCTTACAATGGGGTATGATCTTATTGGTGAGATCAATCCTCATTCCTCTCAAAATCACCAATATATCATCACTACCATATAATATTTCACCAAATGGGTGGAAGCCATTCTATTGATCTCAATCAAAGTTGAAATAAATCATTGACTTCATTACCCAACACATCATCTCCTACTTTGGTGTCCATCATAAAGTCATCACTGACAATGGAAAATCCTTTAAGAATAAAAAGGTCCAAAAATTTTGTAAGGATTTTGGCATTGAATTAAGTTTCTCTTCCCCTTATCATCCACAAGTTAATGGATAGGTTGAACCTTCTACAAAAACCCTCATCAAAATTCTTACTAAAGTGGTCAATGCTTTAAGAAAGTATTGGCACCTTCATATCCCATTTTCTCTATAGGCCTACCACAATATTATCCAAATTTCTACAAGTGTTACACCTTTTTCATTGGTCTTTAGAGCCAACTTATTTCTACCTCTTAAAGTCCAAATTACATCTCTCCATATATCATTGTAGGAGATTCTTTCTAAAAGAATTTATCATCAAGAATGCTTAGCATGCTTAGAACTCTTTGATGAACATCACCTTATTTCCCTTAATCACCTTCGTATCCATCATTATCATATCAATTGAGCCTACAATAAAAAATTGAAAATATGATAATTCAACATTGTAGACCTTTTCCTCAAAGAAAACCAACATGTGACTAACATGGAGAAAACCAAAAGGGATAAGTTTTCCTTTAATTAGATTGGACCCTATATTATCACCCATAAGTATGGATTATGAGCTTATCATTTGTCCTCTCTCAAAGGTAAACCAAAACCTAAGCCTCTCAATGCTTCACATTTGAACCCTTTTTATTGCTAAATCCTTTATAACACACCTTATTGTCTAACTTAAGCTCATCATTTGATTTTAACAACTGCTCACTTCCTTAATCCTCTTACTCTATTCCTCTTAGTGATATGTGGTTACACCAGATCTGTGTGATAATCTATCAAGCCTTTTCATCTTATTTTAAACATGGGTACCATAGCTCTACCCATGGCATGGATCTCATGGATACTTTTCATTTTTTATTAGACTAGAATCCCATGGCTACATGTTATTTAAGATCCCTTCCTATTATCACATTACCACTGTATTGAGGCACAACCTTTCCCTTAAAAATGGTTTCACTGTATGCTTCAAATAGATGCATCCATGTCTAAAATAAAAGTTCAAGATTTTTGGGATACATATTATTTGGGTCCATTATCCTAAGAAAAAGAAATAGACCACTCCCTTGAAGGATGGTTGTCACCTAAATGATAAAATGATATACTAATCCCTCAAAGTGTATCTATCAAAACTCAAACCTAGATCATTCCCTTGAAGGATGGCTAGGCTAACATGATAAATAATAGCAACTACAATTGACTTTATTTTGTTACTCAATGAAGCTTCCTACCTTGATCATCTTTGCCTCTTTTAAATAGTAATACATGACCCTATCAAAAGTCATCATTATCCCAAAAAAACTACAATCAGTTATATTTTAATATTGGTAGACTTCTTGCATTGATCAATCTTCCCCTTCAATAACATGAACTAGTCTATTTCAATTCTATATGTCACCTAAGTAATGGGGCAGGTGAACCCACACATGGTTTCCCACCTAGCACTTCTTCCTTTACCTATTTATCACTACCCTATTTTTATCATATCACCTATATAAATCAAAGGATGCTAAGCTCACTTAGCACATGGTGTTTATATGACATACCTTGGTACTAGGGAAATGCTAATTTGACATGCATAATGAGTTCACGTTCATTATACTCCTATCCTCTTTGTGGGGCATAATTAGATCCTTGAAAACAACTCTCAAATTCCCCTTTTTTTATTACCCATACCTAACCTACCTATCAAAACCAAAATCATTCCACAAAACAAAGCATTAACATTCAAAATTAGATAATGTATCATACCTAGCTTGCCAACGACTCTCAAATGCCCCTCTTTGTTATTACCCATACCAACCCTACCTATCAAAACCAAAATAATTCCACAAAATAAATAATTAACATTCAAAATTATCAAACTTATCATACCTATCTTTTTAATGACTCTCAATTACCCCTCTTTGTTATTACCCATACCGGCCCTACCTATCAAAACTAAAATCATTCCATAAAATAAAGCATTAACATTAAAAATTAGCCAACTTATCATACCTAGCTAAATTAACCAACCTCACCTTAAAACATTAAATTATTCATTATGAATAACATTATTAAAACATACTTTCTCACATACCTATATAAATTAACCAACCATTAACATTAAAGCATAACTACATACATAATAATGAAAGCATAACCATCAAATAAAACATTAGATATCATAAATACATCTCACTTTATAATTATATCATATATATATATGAAAAATGTCTATACATCATAAAATATCACTCAAAATACATCTCACATCTTTGATGTGTAGGTTGGTATTAAAAAAATGGATCACATACATATCATGTCCTTGGTAGCCAACTATGACTAGCCTTGCTAGTACCTATATATGTACTTGCACCTAAACCCATACCTATACTAAGTGGAGGCCCTACTGGCTGACCCACTACCATAGCCCACTACCATGGGGTCCCCAAACCTAGTCCACCTAACACACTTAATTTATACTCTCCCCACCTTGGCTCATTAGGAAACTGTGCTAACACAATGCCCTCATAATATCTCAGATCCTAAATCACTACATGATACTTGGTCTATGTGATATATCTAGGAAGTGTTGTACCTATTTCTATTCCACTAGCCTATCATAAGGAATCTCTTTCCTAGGTCACCAAATCAAGTGAGACCCTCCCGTATTCTCACTCCCTTGTCAATGTAGTCTTTTAACCCTGAAGAGTCACAACCTACCCTTGTAAAGCTATGATCTATGCATAGGCCTGGTCTCTCTCCATTGTGGCTCTTCCTACTTGACCTTGAGATTCAAAACTTGCCCTTATAATGCATATATCTAGGCTTTTGCTACCACTCATGTTAATACCACCTATGGGTCTCCCTATACTAGCCCCTATCTCCAATCTACATCCATCAAGGCCCTATCACCATCACCCTAACCAAAATCCATCACTATATATATATATATATATATACCCTAGAACCATGCAAGGTAGTCAAGTATCACCTTAGTGTCATCACCTCCATTCAATAGTAACTCCTCAAAATCCAAAACCTCATCTTATGGTTGTGGCTCTAGAAGTAGATACTTTAAATCCTCCCTCTTATACCATAAAAAATTAGGAGGGATCCCCTGTACCTATCCAAACTATCATTGTACCATCTCCAATGGGATACACTCAGTCTCTCCCTTCCATCACCCATATATCCACCTCTAGATCTATAAAGACAATGTATGATGCTGGTAGCCCTCCCATATAGGCCACTCCTTATATGGGCTCCATATTATATCTCCATCCACCAAACCCCCTAGTGCATCTCTTAACTAGTCTAGGTCATGTGTACCCCTTCCTATTCTTGTTATGGCCCTCTCTCTCCTCCATAAATAAAAACTAACCATATAATCCATCAATAAATACCCCCCAACTAGTAAACCCAATAGTCATAGCACTCATGTGTGCTCATATGCCTAATAATATAGCACAAACCCCATGTTGATGCCATATCATCTATGTGCCCAAAAACCCCATAACTCCCTATATATCTACACTAGTAATATCTATGATCATCTAAACATAACTCTACCTAGATATAACTCCACTAACACCCCCAATAACACACTAATGTATCTACCTCTAACTAAATCTAATAATGCATAATAGGTAACTGCTAACTACAACATAGTCAAAAAAATGTCTATCATTTGGGGCTTTCTAGTATAGTGGTCTGATATTGAAGCCTCTAGAATGAAACTTTGTAGCATTGATATCATCCCCATATATCATCTCCAATCACTCATCAATATCATCCCCCTCTATTTGATAAGTGGGATCTCCTTGGATTGATAATTATGTAATTTGGTGAACATCATCTAACAGTATCATCATCTCTCCTTTCAACACCCAAAAGGTAGTAGTCATTAGGTCTCATCTCTTGATGAGGGAAACTATCATAGTAGCTTCCCTTGAAAGATGATGGTAATGGTGCATCCCCCTAAAACCCACTACCTCCATATGACACCAATCCTTGACTATCATCACATCTCTCACTATTGGGAATATCTCTAGAATATGATCCTATAATTAAATCTACTCTCACACTTATAAACAACCATGTCATGAATTAAGTTTGAACCTATCCCTCTAAACATGACAATTAAAATAATTGATAGACTTTCCCTACCTTTCTCTTTAACAAACACCCACCCATACCTCTTTAATACTAACTATCCTCTTCCACCCACCCATACCTTATTCTACACCATACTTTCTCACCTACCTAGCATATAAAAACCTAAACACCTAAATTCTCAAAACTTGACCCTAAAAACCTAAATTCTCAAAAATTAAACCCTAAACTCTAAAAATTAAACCTTACACAGTCCCTTTAGTCAATTTTCAATAGTTCTACCAACCATCGAAGGTCCCTTGGGGAATTTTATACCCTTAAGGTTGATTAATGCTAGCTAGGTCAACCATCAATGGTCACCTATGGGTGATCATTATCCATGGGCATCAATCGTCCATCCAAACATACCTAAAAACATCAAAACCCTCCCTCCCCTCTACATTTTCTCTTATTTCATCCCCCATATCAATTTTAGTTTATTTTTTACCCACCCCTCTTTTTTTCCCTCATGGAAATAAAAAATAGATCCAAACCAACCTAAAACCTAGGTTTCCTTTTCACCCAAATATCCACACTATGTCACCTTTTAAGTATTAATTAAAACTCTAATTAGCTTATATCAATTTTACAAAACAATACCCACCTCATTTCATGATTAATGGTACCTCCTCAAGTTGTACCCTACCATTGGTGCATCTTTGGGGTCCATCTCACCCACAAACATGATCTCAATGAGCCAATATGCTCTTAACACCTTGCTTAGATTCCACACACTCATAAATGTTCTCCATATACTATGCTCAAATAAGACATCTAAAAAGATCACATGAAAATAAGGATATATTATTTCCAATTACCTTCTTAACCATCAATTTAGGGTTTGATCCCAACCATCGATAGTTGTCTAACTATTGTTGGTTGACCCTAACCATCGATAGTAATTCAACCATCACTGGTTAACCCCAACCATCACTAGTTAGCCCTAACCATCACTAATTCAACCTACTATCAATAGTTAGGGTGGCCTATTCTTCTTTTTACACCTCATTTTTTGCTACTTTACCTACTACCTCTTCATGCCTATAACATGAGCTCTACTTACCACCTTAACCTGAAACTCACCACCAAGAACTACATTTGGCCTAACATCCATATTAGATGCATTGTCCATGGGATTATGTAGGTAGCATACTCTTGCCTTAGGCATTAGGAGTTAGCTCAACCACAAACCAACCCACCTAATTAAACCATTTGTCCAAATCCATCATGATACTGGCCTCTATTTTTTTGCATATGTCTATTCATGGACCTTCTATAGACCTTTTTGTTATCATTATTGACCACTTCAACCAACTTGGCCTTATTGAACCTTCTTTTGCACCACTATGCACAACTAGACCATTTATGTTTTTTATTAAGAGCACTTCTTACCTCAAATACTTGCATAAACACTAACCCTTTCTATGCCATTTGATATGTGTATCCCAATCAGTTATGAACTATGCTGGGGACTAGTTACCTTGTCACTTTTTATAGAACCCAACCTTATTATTATAAACATTAGCCATTTTGTGTCTTTGCACACCTTTTATGTGTAGTTGTGTTTCCATACCTCCACATTTTTGTTTTTATCAAACCATGACCCAATTTACCTCATCGACTCCTAGTTTGAGGAGGAATACCCTCTTCCCATATTTGAGGCAACTAACCTTGGACTATCAACCTCCCATATTTTGTTTTAAGGCTTATTGAACTAAAGCTACACAACAAAAGGGGTAAAATATAGATAGTTAAAAACATCCCCTACATTTTTAAGGTCGTATCACCATGACCTAGCTCTTGACCCTAACCTAATCATTAACCTAGTTAACTCTTCTTTTAACCTAGTTGACAACCTTTTACACAAATTTAAATAAAGTATTTAACACCCTAAATTCCACCTCTATAGCCCAAGAGGGTCAACCATCGATAGTTAACCCAACCCTTAATGGTTATCCCAACCATCAATGGCTATCCCAACCATCGATGGTTAGCCTAATTATTAATGGTTAGGTACCATCACCTAACAAATTAGATTCTTTCTTTTTATCAAACCATGACCCAATTTACCTCATTGACTCCTAGTTTGACGGGGAATACCCTCCTCCCATATTTGGGGTAACTGACCTTAGGCTGTCAACCTCCCAATTTGTGTTCTAAGGCTTATTAAACTAAAGCTACACAATAAAAAGGGGTAAAATATAGACACTTAAAAACATCCCCTACATCATTTTTAAGGTTACATCAGCATGACCTAGCTCTTGACCCTGACCTAATCATTAACCTAGTTAACTCTTCTTTCAACCTAGTTGACCACATTTTACACAAATTTAAACAAAGTATTCAACACCCTAAATTCCACCTCTTTATCCCAAGAGGGTCAACCATAAATAGTTAACCCAACCCTTAATGGTTGTCCCAACCATTGATGGTTATCCCAACCATCGATGGTTAGCCCAAACATCGATGGTTATCCTAACTATCAATGGTTAGGTACCATCACCCAACAAATTAGAAATTTCTAGATGTGAACAAGCTTTCACTAACAAAATTGACAACTTTCCCATGTAAAAAATCATGGATTTCTTTTTGTCAGTCCATCACACTTATCCAAAACCAACTTAGCAACTTTCCTTCCCTTAATTTGGAAACTCTTTCTCCTCATTCAGGATGTTTTGTGCTATAAATACAAGGCTCATGGAGGAGATATGGGACTAGAACTTATGCATTTAGACGTTCTTGTTTTCTTTATAGGCATTCAATAACCTAAATCTCTATCCATATGATTCTCTTATCAAGGTACCATTACAATACCCACATTTCTCCAAGCATTCAACCATCCAAATCTTCAAAGCAAAGTTACCTCACTTTGTTTTCTCTATGTATTTTTATCCTTCTTTGCTTATTATAAGTGTGTTCTCTATTGAATACTATTCCTACCTATTTTCCCTTACCCAAACTACCCATACAACATTTTTGGCCCCTTAGTTACCTATTTTTATCAAATTTTTACTCCCCATCATGTTTATGATAGGCGATCACCAACAGTTGCCATAACCATCACTAGTTATAGCAACCACCACCAGTCACCCTGGATGTTGATAATCACTATCATCCAAAATTATAGATTGTTATTCTAACCCTCCTTTTCACCTTCTCAAACATTTGGTCATCCCCTGACCTATACCTAAACACTTTTTTTATTTTTTTAGACCTGACCTTAACTTGTTTATTGCATGTAGATGACCCTATAAGGACTTACACCTGAGATAGATAGTGTCTTTGACCTTCCTATTGTCCCCCAACCTCTATTTATTGATCAAAGTAACATTACCTTTGAGAAATCCCTTTACATTATGGTTCTCACACCCCATCTAGAGGATGTAGAAGAATAGTTAGCATAATCTAGGAGGATATTGATGAGGCTATTACATTTTGGAACCATTATTTTGATAACATCAATCTTGCTATAGATTAGTCTTATTTTAATATTATTCATTGGTATCATTTCATATCTACTATTTGTAATTTAATTTTTATCAATAAACTTGAATGTTAAACAAGGGATAACATCCATTTAAGGAATCATATTCCTTTCTTGGGATTGGTTTCTCACTAGGTAGCCCCTTACTTCTCTATTAACATATTTTCATTAACTTTATGTGATTTTTAGGTCATTCTTCCCTCCTAAATTAAGAGTTCTCATCTTGTCTAGATATCAATGTGTATACATTCTACCAGGTACATACCCCTCATTTTTTTTCTCTCCTCCTTCAAAGTAAAAAGAATTAGTGTAAGAAATCAAGTGAAATACATCTCCACCTTAAGGAAAAGATAATGAATACATAAGTCTAAGAATGCTAGCTGAGCTACCATCATTATATGAGGATGATATAAATCACTATCAATCTATGAACGAAAGTGAATTAGCACTCTTTGTGTAAGACAAAAGGATTTGGGAAGAAGATGATTGGGTTTTAGATACATATCTTCAATCTAGGTAATATAGAATGGATATGGGGAATCAAGATACATCACATCGAAGAAATGAACACACAAATTCTCCTATCCATAAAAAGAGTCCATTTAATGAAATCAATCATGCTTCAAGGTTTTTTAGTAGTTTAAATAGCTTTTCATTTGATCATGGACGTAAGTTCTTTGTGGAGTTAGCTTAGGTAAGTTTTAGATTAGTTTCTTTTATTATCCCTTGTTTATAAGTAGTGTTTGTAAATATTTGTTTGCTTACTATTTATTTTGATTTAAGTTTGGTGTGTTTATTTTATTTTATTTGATTTTTTCCTTACTTATAAATAAGTCCTTTTGGATAGCCCTTAGCTCAGACTTCACCCAATTTATTAAGAAATTCATAGGTCAAAAATGCAGGTATGACTTCTTAACATTGGTTAATCATGGATTATGAAATGCGATCTTGATGTTATAGTTTGGAGAAATTAGAAAATACTAATGGATAGGTCAATTGTTCCTTTAAATTTTAAGCCTTTTTCTAATCTATGCTTGATTTTAAGAAGGATTGCACATGTGAGATGAAATTTTGGATTATTGAAACATAGTCATGTTTGCACTTGAAAACAATAAATTCCTAGGACAAAGTTTGAAACCAAGGATGATTGAATGAAGATAAAAATTCTTGACCAAACACCAAAATTTATCTAATCTAGTTCCTGACCTTTGTTAGAGATTCAAAAATGATTTGAAAAATACAAAAACAAGATCCTTATGGCAAAATTAAAGATCTTTCTAAGCAAAGGTGATTCTAGTAATCTCCACTAAGGCTATGGATGCCTAGATGGCAGTGGAAAAAGGCCATGAGTGGAGCCAAAGGTATCTTTGTTGGGTATATGGATGCTTATCTAGTAGTAGAGCAATACCCAAGCCTTCTCTATACAAATCATGGTTCTTAATGAATATCTAAATATGCTATAAGTTAATGTTAATGGTCAAGGTCATGAATCTAGAAGTTGTTCCCTAAATCCCATGGCAAATAGTAAGTGGAATCAAAGCACAAACATAGCATGGCTAAGTTCTAATATTTGATCCCAATCCTACATGAGTAAGACTTGTTTTAATCATGAATTTATCTTAACTATGGTACTTGATCATGTGGAATAAGTAGCCTAGTTATTATTCTAAACTAGATTCTCTAAATTTTAACATATTGCTATGTTTCCTTGAGAAATCACCATTTATTGAGGTTAACATACCCCCATTCTTGAAAATGGGAACCCTTGTTTCAAATTTTGAAAATTTGTGCTTTAAATTCAAAATTCATCTTATTAGAGTAACATTAGATTATTTTTCACATTATGTTTATTTTAAAATTATCCACACCATGGTTAGATTGACATATTTACACATGATTCTAGTTTATTCTTATTTAAATTTGATGGCATTGGATCTTTGTGTTTAAAGATCAATGGAGTCCATCTAGAATCGACAATGTCTAATCTTCATGATTTAATTTGAATTTGAATCTTACTTTGAGTAACCCTTGGTCTTTAATAATCTAATTGAATCTATGGCTAAATAATGTTTAAAAAACCTTAGTCTAAATGTGCTAGCCTAGGTCTTTTTTGAAATAAGATTCAAATTAATGCAAGAACCTTTTATGTGGGAAGAAATTTATTATATTAGACTAAATAATAATTCTAAAGTCTTAAATGTATTTATTAGTACAAAAAAAAATTTAGGCTAAAGTTTATATCCTAAGTCCTTTATATTTACTGAGTATTTCATATATTTTATTGTTCATGGGAATAATTTGAATGACAAACCACCAAGTGGCAAGATTTTAGATCCCAGTGAAAAGAGATCAATGACCCATAGAAGTTCAATAAAGTTCGAAGGAAGATTGATGGTTCTTGTTAATTTGTACACCAAAGATCTAATAGTGTGAGATAGAGTTATGAAGTCAACAGGTCTACAAAGCAACCCAAGATTGCCAAATGGAAACATCTCAGGAGATTGAATGACAAATCAATGGTCTATGGACCTTTCCTAGAGTCAAAAATTCAATAGATTGAGATCCTATGGAGCTACAAATTATTACACCCACAATCACTTTTATTATATTTTAAAACTTAACTTAGACTTTATTCTAATGTTTTTAATCATGTTTATTAATGAAAATAAAAACCTTAGACTATAACTATGTCCTAAGTTATTTTTTTGGGGAACTTTATTAAATTTATATTAAATGTTTGTAGTAATGGATCAAAATCAGAAGTGATAAATTCCAAGCCTACAAGAGCCAAACGGTCAAGCACTAGGATCTATAATGCACGTTAACTCAAGCACCATAGATTTGATGGTGCATGATCAAGATTAAAGTAATAAATAATTATAAAATGAACATGGTGGTGACAAGTGTCACCATAGTGGGAATATTTAAATATAGATCCAATGATGCAAAGGAAGATCCCAAATAAACATGGTCATAATATGTGTCACAACTATAATAAGTAGGATGGGAATCAATGATCCATGTTTAAGCACACTTGTAGTAAATCTATGAAGAGAAAAGGGTTGAATATTCAAAGGTATTATAACAAGTGAAAATATACCATGTAGCATATAAATTCCCAAAAAATTAAAATATCTCAAAGTTCCCATGATGTTTCCAAATGGCATACTCACATATTATCATGCAGAAGAGGATCTGATGGTGCAAGTCTTTGGTGGAATTTTCAAAAATATAGACCTAATGAGGTGTTGACACATGTCTTAGGGAAAAAAATCACATTTCATAATTTAACAAATAAAATTAAATGGAATTTCCACATGGATATAATACGTGGATATTTTGACACTTAAATTATACTTATCATTAACCAGTAGGTCTCAAAGTTAAGTTAGATAAGAAATATTCCTTTGGTAACTAAGCTTATTTAATATTTTGTAAAGTAATATTATATTATATAAATTCATGAACAACATGTAATGAATATTCATGTTAGGTTAGTCATAGTTAAACAATTCCATTGCTTCTAAATTGGTAAAGGGATACTTGTCTTTCACATGTGTTTGACTATTATTTGAGAATGGCTAACTTAAACTATCTCATAGGTTGCTCTCATAACCTATAAAAAAAGGTTTTGTCATTATAAAATAGGTGAGTTATTAGATCCAAATTAATTTTTGAACTTCGATCAATTAGTACAAGCAAGGAATTTTGCAATGTTTGTCTAATATTTGTATGTGTGTTTGTTATCATGTCTACTTCCTCAGTTATTCAGTTTGATATTCAGATTCAAATTATTTTTATGCATCTTAGATTTACATATTTAAATATAGAGTTTATATTTTTTGATAATGATAGATTAGTTTAAATTTATTATGTTTACTTTTCTCTCTTTTCTCTTCTTGCATCTAGGCTAATGCTATCTCCTTACAGGGGTAAAATTCTTAAAGTAAATCTTGTTCTTATTTGAATCTTTTCATACTTTCCTTAGATGTTTACATAATGTGTGGTAGGATTTGAGCTTATGTTACTTCATGTTTAACATTGGTTAAATGCATGAATGGATGAAATCTAAACTTTTTCATAATGTTTGGGTTGAAGATAAATAATACCTTCTTTCTACCTTTCCTTTTTTACCAATTCACTATAGTTTATCTTATCATTATAAATATCCATGTTATCCTAGGGTTTATACTTTAGGTTTTGGACATCATTCATTGGACTTAGTTCAAACCACTTTCATCTTCACAAAGATTTAGGACCATGGTTTCTCCCAACAAACATTTACATGCTCATTTTGTGAAACAATGATTTAGTTTGGTTGCTACTCCACCACAGATCTTGGGAAGATCACAACCAACAACTCATATAATGGATTATTTAGATCTTTAAATGAGAAGTGTTTCTTAAAAACTATATAAACTTGATGATATATTTAGGTGTATCAACACCCCTCTCATTTATATTATTTTTTATTTATATTATATGGCTATCAAAAATCATCCCCCTCCATTTCCTCATTATTTCATTCCCTAGTTTCTCTACTAGTTCAAGAAACAGGGGTTAAATTTGATAGTCCTTAGAATATTTTTTGACTTTTTAATTGTCAAATCGAGCATATATTTTTGTTTGAAATTTTTATGGGATGAAAGGGGAAATTTGGGTGGACTATCAAAATTTATGTCATACTATAATTAAATATATGTAGATATATAGTTAGTGCATTGTTCATATTTCATTCTTAAAAATTAATTGGCCTTACTTCTAAAGGGAAATGTTAAATGGAACATTGAAGGTCAACTATAAAATTATTTCACCCTATTATTTATAAAATAAATAAAATGTTTTAATGTGAACACATGTAAAAGTATAACATATAAAAATTATAAAGATGCATAATAATCAATCGTTATGATTTTGACAAATGATAAATATGTAAAAAAAAATTTAAAATCAATAAGAATAAAATAACTTATCTCAAATTGAGATTTCTATTGACTATTTGAAATGTCTGAAAGTAGAAATCAAGAAAAGAAGATAGTGTGCATGTTCATGATCAATAAAAGAATATAAAATTACTTCTACATAGGTTTGTTGTAAGTGGAAAATAATGAAGGTAATTAATTTTCATTCAAATAAGACTTTTATTAGTTGAATGTGTTTAATGAGTAATAGGAAAAGACAAAAGATAGCTTTTTTATAGTGATAGATCAACAATAAGATCAAAGAATATTTTTAAATGTGACTATTATAGGAGGAAAATAATAGACATTGATTGAGTATTAACTACAGACTTTTCCTTTTTTACTAAGATATAAAAATGATTATTGAACTTTTTACACGTGTGTGTTTCGTAAGTTAAGATATTGTGATTTAGAGTGTGTCATGTAGAATTCATTATTTTTTCTAATTTAACTTTGAAACCCTAAGGGAAAATTGAAAAATTATAAAATTATAAAATAATATGGGACTCTAATGGGCTGATATGATCTCAATCACCCCTTTATTATTGACTATTTCCTATGTATATAATAGTTCAATGACAAATATCAATCTGACGTGGTTCTCCCACCTAGAGTGATTATGCAATTGTTCTCCTTGACTATGTGCATGCAGATATAACATAGATTTGATACTTGAAAATGATAACTCTTTAATTGATTTAGAATTATCTTGACTTGAAATATAGTTTATTCTTGTGAATGATCTTAAATTTTAAAATAATGGGGTATATTTTCTCAATGTGCAACATTGTGTAAGCTTGAAAAAAGTGAGTACCAGGTGGTATCAAGTGCAAATAATGAATGACTTTTGATATGTATTTAATGTGACCCTTTTGATAATTTACTTTGTCTAACTTTATGGAACATGTGTGAAGATCCCAAATATTGATTTGAATTCTAAATACTAATTGTTTAGCATGGGACATAACCATCCTAGCTAGATAAGAGAAAAACAATGCTCTTGACTACCTAAGTTGGAAATATCCAAAAATATTATGGATAATTGTCTTGAGATAGAGATGGTCTTAGGGTGATTAAGTTGATTGATCATTTTGAGTTGATTTTTTTGTGTATGGGTAATGGAAAATAAATGGTTGATCCCTCATATAGATAAATGGATTAGAGGAATGGTGAATAAGAGTCATGTATTTGTGTGCAAGTCATGTGGTTTAGAATGTCTCAAGATAGAATTGTCAAGTACCTATGACTAGATTTATGTGTCTACATAATTTTAAACCCTTACTAGAGTCCTCTTTTGGTCATCATATTCAACTAATAAAGAAAGATGTGTTTCAAAAAGAATGTGAAAAATATGAATAATAAATGACTAAATATAGAATTAAATTCCTATATTATTTTACAATGGATCTCATAATTACAAATTATTATTATCACATATCATCTTGATATCATATTATTCTTAATTATATATACACATTTATTCATATCAACACATATATACTTACTTTAGACTTTGTTTACATTTATAATATAAATTACAATTTTTTTTTCATATCACATTGATGTTTATTATGAATTTATCTATGGTTTGGTATGGTTTTATAGGTTTTATTTAATCTCAAGTTTTTTTTTGGAGAGGATGATCACGTGGACTTGTTTTTCAAAAGGAAAAAATGTTGTAAAGGGCATAGTGGGTATCCAAGAAGGGGAATGCTACATTATAGAGACATGGGAAGATGATTTGTTGTTTTTGGTGTTAAGATGATATTGGATGGAAAATTATAATTTATATTTTTAGTTGATGAATTTTAAATGTTAAAAGATGTCAAGAATAAATAAAAATACATTTCATGGGAAGACAGGTAATTTTCAAAGAACATAAATTTGTTAATTCCACATATTCTTAGTGATCACATTTATAGTGGTTTAGAGGATTATAATTTTATGGAAGAGGGAGATTACAGTGATGAAACTAAAATCACCATCAATACATTTCCTAAAGATAGAACTAATTTTGTTATAGACAATGTTATTCTCAAACAAAAAATTTATATTACAAATGGTGAAATTACCCAAGGTTTTCTAAATCCTACTAGAATATCATAAAATTTATGGAGAAATTGGGACAAACAAGTTTTGGTGTAATGGTCAAAAATATGGAAAACTTATGTTTTGAATGCTCAAACTTTCTACAACCCAAGAAATTAGTAGATTGTCCTATTATAAATTGTTTTACATTTAAAGAAAAGTTACCTAATGTTTAATTGTGTTTTTCAATAAAAAATTTCATCCCTTATATAGGGTGGTGAACATAATTTAAAGTTCAAGGGACTTTTTGTCAAATTGATCTATGTATGTTCATTTGTGAGAAATTATTTGTAGAGGGGAAATTTTAAAATGTAATTGAAGGAGAAATGGTAAAATTTAAATCATTAGATTTAAATACATTTGGTGTGTATGTATACATATCATTAAATGATGATCCCTATCTGAATGATCTCTCACATAATGGTCTGATTGAAAATTGACCAACATGGATAGTCATCCTATGGATGTTAGATTCAAAGAAGTTTTAGAAGAGGTTGAGGTAAGAATGTGGGATGTATTTAAGAAAAAAAAATAGTTGGTATATCCAAATTATTTTGATTTTAATACTTATAATAATTCAAAAAAAAGTGATCAAAATATCCTATAATGTTAAAAATGTAAAAAAATTAATGTCACTCTACCTAGTTCGTCATATCAAAAATTTGATGAGGATAAAAAATGGATGATTTTTTAGATGTAGTGGAAAATTTGGAATATCTTTGGTTAAAATAAGATTTTTAAAATAATTCCCCTTTATTCATTTAGATTTATATGGTTTAAAACTAGTACCTTGAATCAAGAGGCCATAAGTAAATTTGTGTTAGATGCATTAACATAAAATGTCATCTTTAATATGGGTGAGTAATCTACGGAGCTACAAACATATTCATGGACACTCAAAATTGATGTTTCTCATGTATTCAAAATTATCTAACAAAAAATCCAAGTTAGATTACAATTGTTTAGATAGACTTGGGGAAGGGGTCACCTCATTTTCCAAGTTCATGCAAGGTCATTACATATGATAGTTATAACATGAGTTATAATAGTGTAAAAACATATAAGAGTTTAATTGTAGTTATCAATATAAAATATCCTTTGAAAAATATATGAAACATGTGCATGTGTATAAATTTGAAGGCACTTTTTATAATTATAACTCAAATTGCATGCAAAAATTCAAGATATATGTACCATTTACAAAATTATACATGCACAAAGTCTTATCCTCTTAAGGATACATGGTTTGAATTGATATGGTAGTGGAAAATGGAACTATAATTTTTTTGTCAAAGAAAAGTATTGTTGTATCAATGCCTTAAAACTATTGATGTTATTGTTAGATATGACCAGTCTAACTAAACTATGCATTGCATGCTCACTCGTGCCTTTATAGATTATCCCTTTGGAAGGACTTACATGGTTTTAACTCAAAATAATTGATAGTGTTCACTTAATTTACCTTTGATATTCTATGTAACTATAGTATTTTTATGTTTTATTGTTAGATCCTCACTTTCATGTTCACTGATCATGCATGTTCATATTCTCTATCCATGTTATTCTACTTTCTATTTTTCAAAATGTGACTATTTTCCAAAGGTACATGTCAAAACCTAGTTAAATCTAAATTTTTGAAAATTCCATTTTCAATCTTACACCATTTGATATTCTATATTATGGAATGTGGGCATCTTTTTTGGTAGCTCCATAGGGCATTTTTGCTCTTTATATTCATAGCTTGAATGTTTTTGTGCCACTTGGAAACTTTATGCTTATTTTGGGACCTTCACATATTCCACTTTAATCTCACACCATCGATCATCTATTATCAAGTTAATATAGTTTATATATATATATATATATATATATATATATATATATATATATATATATATATATATATATATATATATATTAGTGCTTTAACTCATTAAATCTTGTGAGCTTAACACTTATCATATCCTTGTTTCTTTGAAAAGTCTCTATCAATATCATACCACTAGATAAACTATATGGATCAATGCTGACCATCGATCTGCATGGGTTCACTAATATTTGATTCTAATAAAATAATTTATGATCTTTAATTTAATGTCTACATGACTATCAATGACATCCTCATGACTATTAATGATGTCCACATAATCATCAAAATTTAATCCCCTAACATTTTATTGCCAATTTTGAATTTGACTATCACACAACCATAAAATACATCCTCATGACCATCAATGACATCCTCATGACTGTTAAAATTTAAATCGAAACCTTTCATCTCTAAGATTAATTTTGACATTCATGTAACCATCAAATTATCTTAACTCCCTATGAGTTCAACACTTATCATTTCCTAGTTTCCTCTACTTTGTAATCATAAACATAAATGAATTAGCACGCGTGCGCGCACACACACACACACACACACACACACACACACACACACACACACACACACACACATATTAGGTCTCAAAAAATATCTTAGGACATAATTTAAATATGAATAAAGCCTAAGTCTAAACTAATGTTAAAAAGGTGCTCATGTGTGTGCCACTTGGTAATAGGGTATTGTTGAAGGGCTTTCATCATGGGGAAATGTTTTGACTTTTTTGTGTGGGGCATGAATTCTATCAAGGGAATATTTTTCGACAAAATGTATACAATAATTATCCTAAAGACCCAATTTCATCAGATAAAATGTTCAAGTCAATTACCCTTAAGGGTCATTTAGAGGGCCAAGGGCCTAGAAAAAAAGTCCCAAAGGGTAGGTGTGAAGGGAAAGGCCTAGGATAAAATTCCCAAAGGGTAGGTGTGGAGGGAAAGGACTTGGGACAAAAGTCCTAAAGGGTAGGTTACACAAAGCCTAACATGTATGTTTAAGAAGTCCAAAGGGCATGTTCAAAAAGTTTGAATGGCATGTTTATTTCATTGGGAAAAATGATCATGGAAAAAATCCCATAGACCCAATTCTATCAGGGGAATTATTTTCAGACAAAATGTCTACAATAATATCCTCGACTAAGATAAGTCTATGGAAAAAAGTCCCATAATAATAATTCTTAAGGAATTCAGTAGCTTTGAATAAGGTAATGGAAAAGATACCTAACAAATACAAATTGTAAAATATGATAAAGATAAGCCTAATAAAATAAGCCTAATACAAATATAAAAATAGTATATGAAAACACAACACCAATGCCATCTTGTCAAAGTATAAAAAGGTTAATAATCAATCTTCTCCAAATTTTGAATAATAATAAAGAAGAGGGGCTCAAAGTTACAACCATAGTCTAAAAAATGTGATTCCCCATTTTCATAAATAAAGAGGGGATGTTGGGTACAAACAATAGTGACTCATAAGGGAAATACACCTGAGCATTCAAGTACCTAGAACTCTAGATTAAAATATTTAAATCAATCATGAATTGTGCCACAAAATAATACTTAAATCACAAACATGAAAGAGACTCCTAAGTTAATTCATACAACATACTTGTCTTATAATTTCTTAGATCTGTGTGCATCAAACATGTAGTTTATTAAAACCCTACGATGATGAAGTTTTCAAAAGCTTGATGAAGTTGTAGGTTTTATTCTAGTATCTATTAAAACCAAAAAATAAGGGAAGCTCAAACATTACTTTAATACCATCCAAGCATCCATATCCCTAGTAAAGATACCTTGGGATCCTTCTCTGCTCATTCCATTATTATTTTTTGATCATGATGAGTGGTACATTGACCTTATTTCATCATGTGAGCCTTTTAATTTTCATTAAGTTTTATTTTGCTCTTTTGAACTCATTGGTTTTCTTATTCTTTTGTTTTTATTTTTTTCTTGAATGGAAAAGAAAATAGTTAGAACCCCAATGAGCTAGTATAATTATAAAATAAATCATTACTAAAACATCCCTACTAGCTACACCTATACCCATAATTATCATTTCCAATAGGCATTTAATGTGATAAGTGCATTTGATCTAAAAAAATAAGAAAACTTTCTAAATTTGTATAAGTACTCTGAGAGCAGTGTCCACTTGCCTAGTAGAAGTATTCAATTGTGACACCATTCAGAATAATACATGATTATCTACCTTCATCTTAAAGACTCAAAAACATAGAAATACATCTAATCTATAAACTAGTCCCAAATTGCCTATTCTCTTTTTAATTTTCCTCCTTTCTACAAGTCATATGCTCAGTTAGTTTGGATTTTTACCTTAGTTATAGTCAGAGAAAACATAATTTTGATCATAAAAAAAGGAAATAATAACTAATCTAAAAAATCAAGGAATTTAACTAAGAAAACACTAAAATATAATCTAAAAAATCAAGAAATATAATCTTATGAAAGTAATAAATCTAATCTAAGAAAGTAGGAATTCTAATCTATGAAATTAGGAAATATAATCTGATCCTATTTATATGATCATCTATCCCTTGTTACTCAGTAACATTAGTAGATGGCACAACCTTAAAGTAGTATTTCAGGAAATATCCATTGACTAGATAGTAAGCTCATTACCTTGTAGTTCCTTCAAATGAAATGAATTATTTCCCATGATCTTTGAAATTTGGTATGGTCCAATCCATAGTAAGGCAAAATTTTCATGATGTCCTTTCTTCTCATGGGATTTATCCCAATGTAGCACTAGATCTAGAATCCTGAATGATTTGACCTTTTCTCTTTTATCAAATCACCACTTAACCACATCCTTGTGTTTTATAAATTTTTATAAGGCCTCATTCCCTAGATCCTCCATTTATATTATGTCCCACAATCTTTATTCTACTTTATCACTTATTTCTAAGTAATCTTGCATAAAATAATAAATGGGTAGATTTAACATGATTTGAAACATTGGTTTACATCCATACACCAACAAGTAAGGTAAATCTTTAAGGGATTTCTTGTGTCTAGTTTAGTCTACCCAAAGAGCATACTTAAATAAATTGTGCTATTCCTTGGGTTTATCCCCTACTGATTTCTTAATTACATCAATCAAATTTTTGTTCATTGACTCTTCTAGCCCATTTTCTTAGGGGTAATAATTAGAATCTTGATAATAATCTGGTTATTGTGTAACCACTCAGTAAATTTTACTAATATGAAGTTGGTCCATTATCACAAACTAGAGAAATAGGCATGCTAAATTTGGGTGTTATGTGGTCCTCCAAGAATCAAATCACATATTGTGCTTTACAGTTTTTTGTGGCTATGGCTTTTCAATCTATCTGGTGCAATAGTCTATATAAGTAAACAAAAAATTATGGCCTACGAAGGAATTTAGGTTAATGATGATAATGAAGTCTAAACCTGACTGGGTAAATAGCCTTCCTTCAACAACTGACTATAGAGGCATCATTGTGTGTACATCTCTCTTGGATAAAGCTTGACACTCATGGCATGTTCTCACATGGGCATGAGCATGCTTGAAAATTATTGGTCAATAGTATCCCATTATTAATATTTCATGGGTTGTGGTATTCCCAAATGAGTGGCCACTACCTATATTCTAATGGAAATTCTCTAAAATTTATTTAGCTTTTTCTACAGATACACATCTAAGATAAATACCTTCATAATTTATTTTGTAGAGGATTCCCTTCTTGATCACATAATGAGTAATATTGAGCCTTAAAACTCTTTTTCTCTCTCTATTTAGTTCTAGGGAATGAGTTCTTATAATTAATTACTATATTATATTAGTATACCATTCTCCTTTAGATACGTGAGATTCACATACCTATTCAACCATGATATGAGGATCTAGTTCAGTCATAAGCTGAATAATTCCTTGACCTTGAATGATCTTTATAGGATTGATCTTTATGTCAAATTCTTACAGCTTGGCCATCCTTTTGCCACATCATTCTCCTAGTTCATTCTATGATAGGGTGAGCTTAATCAAAAGATTATGCATAATGGTAATGGTTTTATTCCTCAAAATGTAATGTCAAAACTTCTTTACTACCTTGACAAGGGTGAAAATCTATTTGTTGACCATAGAATATCTAAGCTCTGCATATTTTAGATTTATGCTCTTGACTACAGTTGGATGCTTAGTTTCATCCTTCCTATACATGATGACAACAAATATCATATGCTCTAAAACAAATGAATATAATTATAAATCTTTTTAAAAATCTAGACTATTCAATACTAGAGCCTATGATATTGTATGTTTCATGTCTTGGGAGGAATTTAAGGCTTCAACCATCCACTCTATTTTCACATACTAATTGAGCATGTCATTTAGATTTCTAATTTATTTTTCAAATCCTAAGATGAACTTCCTTAAAAATTTAATCTTTCCAAAGAATGATTTGAGATCCTTCTTACTGTTTGGTGGCTAAATTTTTGAAATTACTTGAATTCTATTTAGATCAATGGTGATCCCATCCTTGGTGATGATGTGCCCAAAAATATTAAATTTATTCATTCCAAAAATACTTTTATTTATGTTTATAGAAATATCAAACCTTCTACATCTCTTTAATATGGACTATAAGTGACTTATGTGGTCTTTCTTATTCTTTGAAAATATCATAAGATCATCCATGTAGATGATTATGCATTTTCCTGTCAATCCTTTAAAAGCATTGTCCATGACATGATGAAAGGTAGATAATTTATTATGATAAATGGCATCCTCTTATATGCATAAGTTCCCCATTTTATGGTGAACACTATTTTCATTATGTCTTTAGATTACACAAATACCTAATTATAGCCAAAAAATCCATCCAAAAAGGACATCATTTCAGAACCACTTACTATTTGTATCACCTCATCCAATGAAGGTAAGGGATAATTGTCCTTTTTATAAGCCTTATTTAGGTTCCTAAAATCCACACATAATCTAATCTCACTATTCTTCTTTCTTACTAAGACCAAATTGGCCACCCAGGTAAAATGTCTTATTGGAAAGATGATTTTTTCACTTAATAGCTTCTCCACTTCTCTCTGAATGAGAGGCTCCAAGATAGGATTGAATAATATTTTCCTCTATTTTAAATATATATGATATATCTTCAAGGGAATCATATGATTAATGACCTATGAGTCATATACTTTCAAGTCTTCATATGTCTAGGCAATGACATCCCTATACCAAGTGATTATATACTTCACTCATTATCTCTCTTTTTGGGTACAACTAAGACCAATATTAACATAGCATGGGCTACATTCATCTCCTATATTTTACCTTCTAAATTTTGATTCATTTTCCTTGGGTTACCTAAGTTGTTAATATTGAGGTTCTATATCGAATGGTCTTTCCAAAGAGACTAATCCAAATGGAATTCAATTCTCTTTAAGCTAAACAACACCTTTTTTTTATCTAATTCCTCTTGATACAGGTGATTAATTTCCTTATCATCAATGATTTGGGATTCAAATTCTCGTAAATTAGTTAATAATTTAATAATCTATTGGTCATCATTAAAGACCAAGAAATTTTATAAATTATCTAGAATAGGACATGATACTAATTTAATATAGAACTTTTTTACTTTAGATTCTTGTAGTAGCTCCAAATTAGTAGAAATAACAACTAATGAGTTAATTATTGGATTTTTATCTCTAGGAAGTGCACCTATGTTAAAATATTCAAATATTTCAATCAGGTCCCATGCTCTATTTTTTTATTTCTTTAAATAAGATAAATTTCAATGGTATTTGTTTCTAACTTGGTTAACCAATAGATCTAAGTCACCAAACACTATTATTAACTTCCCATTGTTCTTGAGTGCAAATTGTAATCCCATAATTAGAGCCTCATACTTATCTCTATTTTTAGTGTATGTAAATTTTAACTTGTATGCTATCAAGAAAATTTTACCTTGTGGATCAATCAACTCGATTCCCATGCCTAATCCTTTCTTGGATCTATAACCATCAAAGTGTAGAGTCCATAGCTGATTAAAACCTTCAAGTTTTGGATTTTGTACTTGATTTGGAGTAGTAAAAGTATAAATATTGAGTCTAGGAGACTTATAATTTACTTCTTCATTATTGACATTATATTCTATATTAGGATACTTCATTTTCAGTTCTCTATCAATTTTGATTTGTATTGCATCGATATATGAGAGCAGTTTGTAGAGAGATATATGTTAAGTTTTTTGGACTAATCCCTACTTAGTAATAATCTATAGCTTTTAGGTATGTCTACCACTAAAATATAAATGGTCATCTAGACTCATGGTTTAGATGGTACTTGAATATTCATATTGATCAATTATCCAACTACTGGTACTACTATTTTGTCTAACTGTGAAACTATTCTCTTTAAAGGACTCATAGTGAGACATAGCTTCTAAAGTATAGATGTGGGAATGATAGTCTTAGATGATCCATAATCAACTAAAAATTTATTAATGTTATTACTGAATGCCTTGATAGTCACTAAGAAGGGTGAAACTTTAGCTTACTCTTGTAGATAATGTTGGCATCAACAACTTTCACTTTGTTTGTAGATGATTTAGTTCTTTCCATAGGTGATTTTCCAATAATGAACTTCCATATTAACTCATTTTTTTCATGTACTTTAGTTAACTCACAAAGAATTATATTTTCTTTGATCTTATCATATCCTCAAAAATGTTTTATCCTCCTTTGTTTGGTTCTTCCTTGCTCTGTGGTTGATCGTTCACCTTTGGAGGGGGTGGATTATTATCGAGTTTAGGATTAGGAGGGATCACTGTGGTATTTGGAGGAGTCAATGTTATAAGTGGATGATTATTCCTTAGATTGCATGTACCTCCTTGTAAATTCTAAAAAGTGTGAACTTCATCCATATTATGTTTTGGTTCATTATTGTCTTCACTTATAAATGGAAACTCATGAGTTTCAAAAAACATGGCAGTGCTTAAAGATCCTAAATCCTGGTGGGATTTAGGTGGATTATGCATTTGATCTTGTCTAAATACTTCCCTCTAAAATATTTTTAATGCTACACAAAATTCAATGTATTTAAGCTCACCATGCTTAGAAGTATTGTGAATTCTACACCAATTGGGAAGAGCCATTTTTGCTATGTTGATCTATGGAAGTTTGTTAGGATGCTCAAGCCTTTGAACTATCTATTATGTCTTTGGAATCTAGCATTCTGATTATTGTTTGGGCCATTAGCATTTCCCATCTTCCTTTGCATATTTAAGAAGTTGTTGCTAAAAATTTGAACCATATTATGGATAGAATCTAGTTCTACCTTTGTAGAATTGGTACATTGTAAAATAGTAGTGGGGAGTGTAGATGATTATTGATTCTATTTCTAACCATTTCCTATCATATTATTGTTCAAGAATCTAAAATTTGGCTATGTTGTTTGTGTCAATGGAGGAACTGCGTATAATTGATTTTGATTGAATGTGAGAACATTCTAATTCACATGTGGTATTGGATTTAATGTTGGAAAGTTAGTGTTGACATTAGGTACATCGGGCATCTAAGGATTGAGTTGCATGTCTATATTGATAGCCTCTTTGTATGTTGAAATCAAATTGTTGGTAACATATACTATTATCAAGAACACGATATTGATTGGTTCCAAGTCATTATTGTACATCCTCAATGTTAATTGCTTATCTAGTTTGTACCTTGGGATCAACTAGTTGTACATCTTTTGGAATGTTGAATTGAAATCACAAATGGGCTCATTAGGTGCTGTCCTCATGTTGGTGAAGTGTTGGTATACCAAAAAAATATTGGTGACCTATCCAAATTTTATAAAAAAATTTGCTTGACATTTATCTCAAGAAGTGATAATTTTTTTGGTTAGATTTAAACACCAAACATAGGCATCATCCATTAAAGTAAAAGGGAATAATCTACATACAACATCATCATGGATAACATTTATTAATCTCAAAGACAATTTAAAATATTTGATATGTTCCTCTATTGTCCTTGCTCCTATAGGAGAAAAGGATGGTAAGTAATTTATGGGATTCTAAGGTAGATCATGCATATCTCCTAGGATGGTAATAACAAATCCAATTAACTAGGGCTAAACCATTGGGTGGTTAATAGGTAAATGGTTAATTACAAGTATGGGATTCTCGATTTGAGGAGGTGGATTGTTTTAAACTATGGATATTGGCACAATTATAGGTCTCCTCTAATTTTTTAGGGGTGAGACTAGAAGACAAGCCTAAGAATTATATCTAGTCACTCTCTTGGGTGACTCCAGTGTAACTCTATGCAAAGTATAACTACTATTATCTAGGTGATGGTCCTCCTTCTAGCATCAACGAATTGTTGATGTAGGTTTTATGTGCACCACAACATAATGAGGTAGCCTCTAACATTGTAGGATCTCAATGGAGGTAAAATCTACTCAAAGGCATGAGTTACAAATATGTAGTCTTTGACAACTTGTTGATGGAATAGCTAGTAGGGCATGCAGGTTGTTGACAAGTTTTTTTAGATGGAGATATGGTTCTTAATAAGGGTATTGAATATTCTATATGAGTTGGATGGGTGGTTGGTTTCTAATCTATAGTTGTTATTTCTCAAAACAAACTCAAAAATTAGGGAAGGATAAGGCAAAAAGGAAGGCTCTATGGTTTTTAGGAAATAAATCCCTGGTTGGTTTCTAAAAGGACAAGTGCTCTCAAAACATATGCCTACTACTAGCAGTAATTACACACACAAAATCAGACATGGATAAGAAGTATACAAAGATAACGATGTAAGAAATCCATGGGCCTCAAAAAAATATTGATCCTTTTAGGGCATTTATTTCACACCCTTAATCAATATATTATAGCTCAGGCTAATGAAGTATCTGAGATAGATTTTTCACACACAAAAAAAAACTACATCCAAGAAATCACTCGTGCACAATCCTAATTATGAATCAATTCAACCCAATTGACTTTATCAATATAATTCACCAATGTTA
>JARHVA010000369.1:1477500-1485000 GCA_037957365.1 Torreya grandis
CTCTCACATCTAGTAATTAAAATTGCATCATGAATTAATCATAGCACACTCATGTTACACAACTAGACCACTATCACAAATCAAACATCTTAACTTACCTGAGACAAGGTTCGACTAGGATTTCATCACCTAGCAGATACCTTACTCCTCCTGGCAATCCCACTTGGACTTCACTACCAAGGGGAAAGCCCACTCTATCCTCTAGCAGAGGATTATCTCTAGGGGAAGTATATACTGGCTAAGCAAGACTAGCTTATCACTGGGCTCGTGAAGTGATGGGAGCTTGCTCCTTAGCACTAGGCCACGTATAGAACCTAACATAGACTCTTGAGCACCGAAACTAACCTGAAACCATCCTTAGACTACCTCTTCTAGGACCCGTTCTACAAGCCAAGATCCCAAACACACTCTAAGGCATAAGCCAACATGATTCTAAAAGTTGATTCTTAGGATTTAACGTCTAGGCTCTATTTGTCTTCATCTTCCTTTCTGTCTTTATCTAGTTTTTTGAACTAGTGAGGACATTTTCTTCTTTCTAAAAACTTTTAAATTTTTTGAGTTTCTGGAAAACACAGTAACTGACATCAGTTTTACTATCGATGTCGACAACATTTCTTCACCAGCATCAGTTTTCCTACCGACATCGACACCTTTCTTTGTCGACATCGGTTATCTGATCGACATCGACAACATGTTCCACTGACATCGGTCTTTCTATCGATGTCGGTCACTGTCTAGACTTTCTTCCCAAAAATAGCAAGCTTAAAACCCAACTTTCTTGCCGTCTAACACCCATTCTAGTTTTTTGAGACTGAAAAAACACAGTTTCTAAAACCTGACCCTTTTTGCCTTGAATGGTTTTGACACGTAGTCAAACCAAGACTCTTGTTTACCATGCGAGGCAACAACCGCTTCCACCGTCGCCTTCCATAACTAGTCCTCTAATGGAGTATCATTTGGAGACCAAACAAACTCCTACCCGACCAACCCCGACCCAGCCATCTATTATCCCCAAAGGGGACCAAAACTCTAAAAGGTTCCTTGACCTCAATGTCAAGGCCCTTTAACATTATCTCACGAGAAGCCAAATGTGAGACTCTTTAAGCAACCCAGTCTATGGGATGCTAACCTCCTTAACTGAAGCGGCAATGATATCGATAGTGTCCGCTACCCAACCCATGACCACTTGAGCCTTTACTTCAACCATCAACCTGACAATGAATAATCTTCAAAGTTTGCTTCTCCTTCATCTCTGGGCCCACATCCATCAGGGTTTTGGCCCCCCCTCAACTGCAAACTATTCAACAAAATTCTACCCCTTTCCAAAATCTAGTTGTCTCCATCCTGCCTACTCTTGCCCCTACCAACACAAGAGTAACTACCTACCCTTGAACCAGTGCTACCACCCCTCAACCACCTTTGGTAGCCCCTATTCAATTTGTGCCCTCTAACTCCATGGCACAACCACCCTTGGCTTCCACATCTATCCCAATTACTAGTTATCAATATGTTGCGCCTATACAAGGGCAACCAAATATGTCATACACCTCTTCTAGCACCTTCTAAACACTTTACAACCTAGGGGGCACCCCATCTGCCAATCCATCAACTGATCTCATCAAGATGCTGATGGACAAAATGTCTAATCTTGAGGCTTCCATTTCTAGTTCAAGCAATGTCCTTTCATATGACCAAATTTGCAATGAACCCATCCATCCCTCCATCTCAATCTGGCCGTATCCCAGTCAGTGGGAACTTCCTAAGTTTACTCACTTCCAAAGTAAGGAAGACCCACAAAAACATCTACAAGCATTTAGACATGCTTGTTACCTGATAACACATGATGATGCGTTATTGCTATGCACATTTTCCATGTCACTTTCTGGTGTTACCCTCGACTGGTACAGCTCTCTCACTAGTCACTCTATCTTTTCATTCACCTAGATAGCCCAACTTTTTCTTGACCATTTTTCTATCAATATCACCAAAAAGGTCTCCATTACAGACCTCTACTCTATCAGGCAGTTTGACGATGAATCAATAACTAATTTTGTCGCCCATTAGAGAGGCTTAATCAACCAACTCTCCTTCCCTTTACCTCAACCCGAGCTCATTGAGCTCTTCTCTTGAGCATGTGCCATGCACATCTCATCCACCTTGTAGGTTCAAACATTCCACACTTTTGACGAAGCTTTCACCATGGCCTGAAAGCTTGAACTCTATGCTATTGAAGAAAATAGGATCAAATTGTGTAATACCAATGCAAAAATTGATGACCCTTCTTCTTCCAAACCTTCTCCTTCCCACTTCAAGTCCAAAGGAGTGGCAAACACTATGGTCGTTAGATCACCATCCTCAACAATGACCAACCAATCTCAAACTTCAACATCTCAAAGCATCACAAAATAATTCCAATAATGTTACATACGGCATAACTACACTCTTATAAGAGAGTCATACATTTCCGTGTTGGAATAACTTATCAAACAAGGGGTCCTCAATCTCCCTCCAATCTGACCACCTCAATTCGACTCCTCAAAATCCCTCCCTACATGGTATAGGGAGAATGACTTCTGTCACTATCACCGTGTCTAAGGCCATGACATAAACAACTACCAAACCTTCAAGAACATTGTCCAAGACATGATAGACAGGGGTGATCTTGTCTTGGATAACCTGAATGCACCACCCAACCAAAACATCAATATCTTAAAACAACCTTTTCCTAACCATCCTCTTAGCCAAAACAATGTCCAAACCATGGTTGATAGCTCCCAAGAGCATGATATACGCATGGTCAACACGGTCTCACCTCTTATGTCTAACCAACCTCTCTCACAAGTAGAAGAGCCTTCTTCTCCTATTAGTTCTCTATTAACCTCTCTTATATTGGAGGATGCTTCGACCATACCAATGCCATTAGCCCCACCTTCATCCTCCCTCCTACCAATGGAGGACCATACCTTTCCTACTCCTCAACCACAAGTAGAAGGCACCATCATCCCTACCCTCTATCCTCTTGAGGAGTCACATTCTCAAATTTCTTCTCCACCAAGAGAAGAACCTAACTCTTCACCCACTTCAATTGAGGAAGACTAAGTGATGGTTTTCTCTTGCCTTTTGCCTGAGATTGCTACATCTCACTCACCTCCATCCACATCTGAACCCAAATCCACGTAGGCACCCACCATGCCAAAAGAGATTAAATCTCTTGGTGTTCACCCCATATCTAATCTTACCTCACACAATAATGGCCCTCAAACCAAACCAAAGAAGGCCACTAAACCACACCAGAGAATTCCTCTCCCACCTTCATCATTGCCCTCTATTTTGGGCACACATCCATCCACCTTAATAGGAGTGCTTCCTACTCCAAAACCTCATAGAGGCAAATTGCCTCCATTATCCACTTTACCCCTTAAACATATATTTCCTCCAAAATGACCAATGCCTCCTATGCCTCCAAAACAAAAGTCATCAACCCCTGCTACAACAAAACATGCAAACCCATTGATGGGTTCTTATGCCTTGCTATTACAATAATTATTGAAATCTTCTCACATCAGTCTTCTACCTCTTAAACCATACCAATCTCTTAGACCAAAACCACCCTAGTTTGATGACACTAAAGTTTGTGCATATCATCGCACGCTAGGACATGACACTGAGCATTGTTATGCCCTCAAGGTTGTCATTCGCCAATGCTTGGAGAAAGAAACCCTTCTTCTTGACCATATTATCAACAAACCTTCAACATCATCCCATGCTTCCCATACCTCCTCACCTTCACACTCATCAAATCTCAGATCAAGACCATCTTAGTTCAACAACACTAAATTTTGTCACTATCATCACACAGCGGGACATGACACTGAGCATTGTTGTGCTCTTAAAATTGTCATTATCAACACCAGAAAAAGGATACCCTTCTCATCAAGGATCCTCTTGACTACCCCTTTGCCAAATCTTTGACACCATCACATGCCTCACAAACATCATCACCTAAATCAGGAGCCCATCATCAGACTATGGTCCCTCCACCACCTTTAACTCCATTATTTGAAATCAACATAGTCAACTTGACCACCAGCCCACCAACCCAAAAGGATAAAGGGAAAAGACAGGTTTCTATCCCTTCCACATCCCCATCTACCAAGCCTTCACCACAACCAAAACCCAAGATTACTGTCTTGGGTACATCTCGACCAACATCCTCAAAGACAATCCCTAACTCCGTGGTGAAACAACCTCACCACGTGACCCTTGTGAAGATGTCTTTATATGATCTCATAAAAAACTCTCCATAAGATCATCAAACTTTGATCTAAGCCTTAAAATCAATGGAGGTCCAGCTTGAGGACCCCCAACCATTAGCCACTTTAATCAAATCATTACCAACCATTTCCTCTGTTACCATCCATGATTTTTAGATTCCTGCCTCCAACTTGGCAGATCAGGATCTCACCCTCTCAAACTAAATCTATCAAACATTCTCCCTAGCAACTAGGGGAATTTAACCTTATCTTGACTATCATAACCTCGACCAAACATCAAACATCAAATAACCAAGTATCAACCAACATCAAATGACCTCGACCAAACCTTGACCAAACCATGACCAAACATCAACCAATCTTTTAATCATAACCTCGACCAAGCCTCGACCAAACATTGACCAAACATCAACCAAACTTTGACCAAACATCAACCAAGTCTCGACCAATCCTTGACCAAGCATTGACCAAGCCTTGACCTGACCTCGACTAAGCATCGACCAACCTTTTAATCATGACCTCGACCAACTTCGACCAAACATTGATCAAATATCAACCGACCTCGACCATCCATTGACCCAAACCCTTGACCAAACATCAAACATCATCCAACCAAGCATGCCAACAAAATATTAAGTAACTTCTTAATCATCTTTAACACGTGAGCAATTTGGAAAGAAGCAAATGAGGAAAGTTTGCTCCTAATTAGCTCAGACCTTACATCATCATGCACAGGCATAGATCAGGGACTTATCCTCTATCTTCTTTTGAAGGCCGACCAGAACCTGAGCCTCTTAATGCCTTACATCTGTGACCATTCTATTGTTAGTTGAGTACTCATTCACTTGACATTTAACTTGAGCTCGTCCCTTGAGAAATCTCAATACTTTTAATTCTCATTCATTTCAACCCTGTTCCCCTAAACAAACCCTTTGTAACCCTTTTATAAAGTATGGGTGCTTTGTCCTAATAAAAGGGAGCCCTAAAACTTCTATAGTCTGGTCCATGACTCAAAATTCTATCAAAAAATAAATTGATGTCAAAATATCAAAGTTCACAAATTCAAAAGGCAGACTGCTCCCTCAAAGGATAGTTGTACTATCATTGTTGTAGCTAATAGACTACTCCCTCGAAGGATAGCTATTCAAAGCCCTCATATATATATATATATATATATATATATATATATATATATATATATATATATATATATATATATATATATATATATAAATCAAAAATATAGACCACTCCCTCGAAGGATGGCTATGACTAAATCTTGCTACAAATAGCACTATCTCAAAAGCTTCCCACATCAATCAACTTCACAACATGACCACAAAGCACAATGCATCCCCTCGCAGACTTCCCGCATCGATCAGTCTGCCAACCAAAAAAAAAAGGGTCATGGACTTGGCTTGTAGTCATCTCAGGGTCTCCTATAAAAAGGGGCAAATTTATCCCTACTAAAAAGGGTTATCCTATCCTACCATATCATATCACCTGCTCAAGGGATTTCGAGCTCATTTTAATGTCAAAGTGATTCGATTACTTCTCTAACACAACTAGTGGTCAATGATGTAATGCATGAATGGGGCTTTTGTTTACAAAACCCTTATCTATGCTATCATTATGGTCCTTGTCAATGAAAGAGCAATGTGCCTTTCACCTCTTACACCTTGGTCACATTCAACCAAATCATTTGCCAACCAAACCAAACAAACCAAAACATTTTTAGACCACCAACATGACATAGTCCATTTCACATAGTTTCTATGGACAAAAATACACATGGAAACTATCGACCATACAATGTATGTCAAGCATAAACCATCACTTGCTGAAGCATAAATATACTCAATTCATTTTTAGCATACATCCATTACTAATATGAAAACTTGCTAGGGGTGAAAGACCACTCAATCGATGTTACAAAATACACCATCACCTCATATGGAAAAGGATGTAACATCATCTTACCCTCATCATTTCAAGCACACACCCTCAGACATATGGGAAGTGATAAACCTTTATCAATCATCAATCAGTCATCAACCATTTTGCCTCTTTGTCTAAATTACATTAGCCTGAGGCCCTAATGATAGGGGCTATGTAGGTAGCACTTAGTCGACATGACATCTTTTGGGGTTAGCTCGACCACCCTCGTTTGTTCATCTACCTAATGGAAAAACCATTTTACCTTTGACCATGACTCGACCTCGTCCAAGACCATCCATAACTTTGACCCTTCCTCCCTTTTGGGGAGAACTACATTGGCCTGAGGCCCTAACGACAGGGGTTATGTAGATAGCACTGAGTTAACATGGGGTCTTCTAAGGTTAGCTCGATCACATCCATTTGTTCATCTATTTGATGGACAAACCATCTTACCCTCATTAACCTAACCTGACCAAAACCAACTATCGACCACTTTGACCCTTCCACCCTTTTGGGGAGAACTACATCAGCCTGAGGCCCTAAAAACAAGGGCTATGTAGGTAGTACTCAGTTGACATGGGGTCTTCTGAGGTTAGCTTAGCCATTCCTTGACTCGACCAATGACCTTGGAGATCATGACTATCTCCTCAGACCACGACCACTTCCAAGACAATGTTGCCTTGGTTGTTTTTACATGTATGCTACCTCACGAATGGTTAGCAAAATTATCTACAACCCATCTTTTCGACCCTCACAAGTATAGGATCGTGAGCAAGTTGATCCCCACTACTTGTGACATTTTCGTGTTTTTAGGAGCACTTCCTAAGCTCAGGATACCTGGAACATGACAACCATTAGAGCTACAGCTTGGATCAAATAACCCAATTAGCTATGACTAAATGCTAGGGCATGATTATTTTGATTTTGGCACTCCTCGACCCTGACCTGTGATAATTTGACCTAACAATCTCATGAAGAGGTATGCACGCAATCTCAACTATTACAGTGTTCACACTCCATCTTCACCATATCCATCAATCCTCTATCTATCAAATTAGCACCCAATTTCAGGTTCCCTTCCTTTGATTCTCACTTTGAGGGGGAATACCTCATCTCATAATCGAGGCAATCACCATTCATTTTTGTCTTGCAGTTCATTAGAATAACCAACAAGACAAGAAAAGACCTCATCCCATACTTGGGGCAATCAACTCCTATTTTTGTCTTACAGTTCATCCAGAACAACCAACAAGACAAAAAGGGGCAAATGTAGACATCAAAATCATGT